>CM051388.1:15875824-16254520 GCA_028015245.1 Cardamine occulta | reverse complement strand
ATATTTGCTTTTACATATATATATATATGTATATATAAAATATTTTTTGAATTATTTTAGAAATCATATAATAAATATGTTCTAAAATGTTTATAACAATCAGTTCGAAATGTTGTATATTACATTTTCTTTTATAATTTTAGAATAAAATTTATCTAACTAATTTAATTTTTATCTAATGTAGAAGTGGACACAAAATATTTTTTGTATTATTTTAGAAATCATATAATAAATATGTTCTAAAATATTTATAAAAATCAGCTTGAAATGTTGTAAATTTTATTTTCTTTAAAATTTATTTTACTAATTTAATTTTTATCTAATGTAGGAGTGGACACATATTTGATATCCTGGAATTTCATAATACCAAATTCGATCTGTTAGATCCGAAAACAATTAACCGGACCTGTCCAAAATATGTCAAAATTAAATAGTAATATGAATTTTGTTTTTGTCCTAGGTGAAGGACCCTTATAAGGCAAAACATCAATAGTAAAATACTATTTATATTACTATTCTAATTTTTACATAATTTGGACATATCCGAGTAACTTTTCTTGGATCTGACAGATCGAATTTTGTATTCTAAAATTCTAGAATATGAACTGCTCCTACACTATATACAAATTAAAATATTAATATATATTTTATTTTAAAAATACAAAAGAAACGTTAATATAAAACATTTCAAGTTGTTTTTTATAAAGATTTAGAACATATTTTTTTGTTAATGGGTTCGATTTTAGAACATATTTATTGTATGATTTCTAAAATAATACCAAAAAAAATTTAAATGAAACTTATTTTTGTTGATATTTTGATCAATTATTCTATTTATTATATAATATAAAAAATATTATATATATATATATATATATATGTAAAAGCAAATTTGATGATTTTAAATTAAAATAGTAAAAATGATTATTGTGTTGCGCATATAATTTTTGATACTTCATGTATGTCACAATACTTGGTGTAGTTGGGCACATGACACATGATACTTCGTGCATATCACTATGCGAAGTCAATAGTTCGTGTAGTTATAGAAACATTAAATTAATTCGCATGAGTAGGTATGACATGACCTATAGTTCATGTAGCTAAAAATCATTTTTCCATTTCAAATTGATCATTTCTAAAGTTTTTTCAAAAAAAATTTCCGATTTTATCTACGATCTAAACCGTTGTTCTATCATTTTCAAGTTTTGTTTGTTTAATTATGTATCAAGTGAGTTTCTACTCTCTGACAAAGAGTATCTCTTTGTAACCTTAAGTTAATTTAATATAATGAGTTTATCCACACAAAAAAAAACAAAAAAATGTTGTATTTTTCTTTATCTCCACTCATAATACCAAAACTCACATTAAATATAATATTTTCTATTAGTATATTATTAAATTTAAGATTTTCTTTATTTTTAATAGTTTGATATTCTTATAATTGAAATATTGACAATGGCTTTAGAGACCTATAAGTTCGGTAATGATACGGAAAAAAAAAATAAGTAACCACCACAAAGAGAGTACCTATGAAACTCATCTGTGTTCTTCTCTCCAGTATCGTTGCGGAAACTGTTAATCAGCATCGCTGTAGCGGTTCTACTTGGAGATGTAAGCTTGTAGTCCAAAATCAACACTTTTGAATAAGGATCAACAGATCAAATCATCAATCTAGAATAGACTAAATCTGTCACGTAAAGAAGATTATCCACATTGTGGCCTAAGAGATAATTGAGAATCACGTTGATAAAGACACATGATTCTTACAGATACCAAATATTAAAAAATCAGTATAACATTTGAATGGTCAAAACATTCAAAATAGCAACACACAAAGAATTGGCACAATATTGACACAAGACCATTCATATGATATTCCTGTTTGAGATTATCCACAAGATGAACATTTGATACTCAAAATGAATATAGAAACAGCAACACACAGAAAGCTAAACTAAACGTAATCAAATCAGAAGATAACTATTCACCCACTTTCAAGCAGAGTACTGTTTGTTTCACTCTACTACACACAAGATTGGCACACAACAAATTAGGCAAACTATCATTCTCATTTACCGCAATAGATAAGGCCAAAAACATCACGGTTTAATGAAATCAGATGAATTTTAGAAGTTTGCGTGGTATAAAACTGATTGTGTTAGTTTATTGTAGTCGTTCTTAGATTGATTGAGTGTTAGTTTGTGTATAAAATTGATTGTGTTAGTTTGTGTAGTAAGTTTGGGTAGATCATTAAGTTATTGAGCGAAACTTCACAAGAAGAGTCCATAAAACGAGTTTAGTCCAGTTTTGATCGGTTTAAGGTTTTCACTTTCCAGAGAAGAGCAAGGATTTTGAGCCTATGACCAAGACTAAAGATCTCAGAAAGTTTCAAACATTTCCATAGCTGAAGGAAAAGAAGATAACAAAGTTTGATGAAGTGGAAGTAACCTTGAATCTTGCGGACAGAAACCGAGTCAACAAGGTCTCTTTAGCCCTGCCATGGAAATAGATAAGTGGATCAAGATCAACACTGACGCAGAGCGTTTAAGTCAGGAGACGATTACTATAGAAGACATCGCCAATAGTGCAAACCCTGAAACAAGGAAAACGTTTTAAGCTTTGGAAAGGGCTAGAGAGTTATAACATAGATCGATCAATAATCCAAAATACAAAATCGTAAGAAAGTGTAAATGATGATTATCATTGATTTAACATTCCTCTCTTTAGCTATACATGAAAACAAAGAGTTCAGAGTCTCAGTGAGTCCCGATCTTTACTACCTAACTACCAAATTAAGTCCCAGTTAGTCCCGATCACTATTTTTACATCAGTATAAAACAGAGAACCTTATAACAAAAAACTGGTTATGTCATCCTTATAACAAAAAGTTCATAGACAAAAAATGCAAAACCCACTTCAAGAATACCATACCTTTCTTTTTCAGTCTTCACAAAGCTTAACATTTCTCTCCTTAGCCACCAAGAAACCTATAACTGTAACATAAAACATTACAACCTTCTTCATTCTCAGTTTTACCTTCCATTTTCATCTGCAAAAAAAAAAACAAGAACCTGTCACTCACAAAAATATTTCAGATTACAGATTGTGGTTGATATATCATGGTTTTTATGGGTTTTAACCATGATATAAGAGTCTTTAGTTGAGTCTTTTTGGTGTTTTTAGAGTCTATTAGAGTTTTTTATCTTCAGGTATGCATTTAGGACTCATGTGAAGAATATGAGAGATTTTGGAGCAAAGACCGAGAAGTTGCATCGAAGAATCTTGCTTTGAGACGATATGTGACTTGGTGTCGATCAACGCCTGCCATGAGTGTCGATCGACACCACATGCGGACAACTTCAGAAATTTTGGAAGATTTACAATTTTGCCCAGAAGATTTTAATATTTCAGCATTAGTCCCTGTACGAGTTTTTGGCTATTTATTGTGCTTTAGATCAGGGTTTTGAAGGAGGGGAGAGAGATCAGAAGTTTGTATCATCTTTCTCTGATCCCTGATACTCTTTGTACTCCATTTTTATTATATTGAATGATTTCTATTCCTATCGTGATGATGATTGCTTTCACCATGTCTGAGTAGTTCCCCTGTTAGGTTAAGGGTTTTCAAGGGTTTCTGAAGAATTGTTGAATCATTAGGTTATTAGGGTTAATTGATAGAGTTCTTCATCTAGGATTCAACTTATTGCTTATTCTAGATTCGCGACCTAGAATCTGATTTAGGGTTATCAATTGACATGAAAGTGTAATTGGTTGCTAGATCTACCTTAGGTGAGCAAAATACCTATCTGCAAAGGAATTTGATTTAGGGATTTTGTGAACAAATTAAACCTGATCAATAACGCTTGTCTGGATCTTAGAATTTAGCAAAGGAATTTGGAATTCTAGATTCAGGGATAGATAGTTTACGCAGCGGAAGCTGGTAGGTTTTACAATTGTGTTTGAGTTCTAGGACGGTTCTTAATTATAATCCTGATAGTTAAATTGATTCACAGTTCTGAAGATTCCTGAGATTTCCCTATGCCTAACGCTCTTCTCCATTGATTTACACTTTGTTTAATTATTCACACTGCAATTTCCTTACATTATACTTTATTTAGCATAATACTTTTACTGGAATTTATTGGGTATTTCATAGTCCTTGTGGATTCGATCCCTAAGTACTACAGTGATCTCTTAATTTGAGAGAGTAGCTCAGGGTAAATTTGAGCATATCAAATTTTGGCGCCGTTGCCGGGGACTATTGAATTTACCATTAGATTTAAGTTTAAGTTTTTGTCTAAATTTTCTTTTATTTTGTTACTGATCTCGTTTTTTCTTTCTTTCTTGTGTGTTTCAGGTGCATGCTTAATCGCAAAACTCGGAGCAACAAGAATCTTGAGCTAGTAACCCTTTCAAATCAAGAGCTAGCAAAGTTAGAACGAAGAACCCAGAAAGCAAAGAATTTAGAAGCAATGTTGCGTACTATCATCATGGCTGATGAACATGGAATTCTCCGGGACAGGGATGGCCATGCATACAATGCAGAGGGCCAAAGGATTGATGATAACGGCCTAGTCATTGTTGAGGCTGTGGTACTCGACCAGGATGCTGGTGTCGACCGACACCCACAACTTGGTGTCGATCGACACCAGGTTGCGGCTGGTGGAGTTTTGGTTGGACAAGGTGCACCTGGTGCCGTAGGTCCACGCGCAATGACATTGGGGGATTACAATCTGCCAGAGCAGTTCTATGCCAACCGGTCTGCCATCCGCCCGCCTCCGTTTCAAAGGAACGACTTTGAACTCAAACCTGCATACTACACGCTCGTCGGTCAGAACCCCTTCCATGGGCTATCACACGAGCACCCTATGGATCACATTGAGCGGTTTGAGGATCTAGTCACTAGCATCAAGGCTAACGGGGTGTCAAATGACTATCTGTTCTGTAAGCTCTTCGCATATTCTCTTGCTGGGGAAGCAGCTTATTGGCTTAAGCAGTTGAAGCCAGGATCACTGACCACTTGGGAAGATACTAAGAATGCCTTTCTGAACAATTTTTATGATGATGCACGGTCTGAAGAGCTGAGGATGAAAATTTCAGCCTTCTCTCAAGGACCTACTGAGGCATTCAAGGCCGCTTGGGCAAGGTTCAGGGCTTATCAGAGAGACTGTCCACACCATGGGTTCAGTGAAGTTCAGTTGCTTGGGATTTTCTTCAGGGGTGTCGATTGGAGGTATCAGATGGCTCTGGATGCTGCAAGTAATGGCAACTTTAATACCAGATATCCTAAGGATGCTGTGGTGCTAATAGAGAACTTGGCTTCAAGCAACAGCACCAAGAATGCTGATTTCGAGAGGAAGAAGCAAGCTGGGAACATAGATAGGAGTCAGATAGCTGAGGTAAAGGCGAAACTTGATACGGTTCACAACCTTCTAATAAACAAGAAGTAGGTCCAGTTTGCTGCTGAGGTTGAGACCTATGAGCCAGTTGATGAGCATGAGGAGCAGGATGTTAACTATGTCGGTGGCACAGGCTTTCAGCGTTTCGGTAACTCACAAGGAAACCGAGGCTACAATGGGGGCAGTCCGCTGGGTAACAATAAAGGGAATCAATCCTCCTCTACTTTCACTCAGCGGCCTCAGTATCAGAACCCCTATCAGAGCAGAAACAACTTCAGTTAGAGGAACTATGGCTCATCTTCATATCAGAGCATTCCACCACCTAATACAGAGAGTAAGATGGAATCGATGCTTGAGCAGATTCTAGAAGGTCAACAGAAAATCACCGTGGAATTCAACGGAAAGTTAGACTCACTGTATCAGGATTTGAATGGGAAGTTCGAGCAGCTGAACACTCATGTCAAGAAGTTAGACACACAGGTTGCTCAGACAGCTAAAGCCATTAAGAGACAGGATGGTTTCCTCCCTGGGAAAACAGATACTAATCCGCGGCATTCAGTGCATGCCATCTCATTGAGGAGTGGGAAGAAGGTTGAGCCTGTGATCAGGAGCACTCTAACACCTGAAGAGATGATAGACTTAGAAGAAGTCGGAGACGAATATGTTGTTCTTCCGAAACAAGTGTCGGTCGATACCAACACTATGTGTCGATCGACACCGGTTGATACAGGAGGGGTTGGTGAGGATAAAGCTGTGTCGATCGCTGCCAAGGATATGACACAGGACGCTAATGTCGACCGACACCACCTGTGTGTCGATCGACACCTTTCACGGACGGACAATGCTTTTTCATCATCTGCTAAGCAAGAGATAGACGATGCCAGGTGTAAGGCTATGATGGACAAGCTAACCGTGGAGTTACCATTGATTGATGCCGTCAGGACATCTCCCATAATCAGACGGTACGTGAAACGCATGGTCACTAAGGATTTGAATGTTGAACAAGGTGTTATGATGATTTCCGCACAGGTTAGTGCCGTGATTCAGAACAAGATTCTGGAAAAGCTACCAGACCCAGGTAGTTTCGTTCTTGACTGCACAATCTTTGCAGAGAAGTTCGAACGGTCTTTATGTGATCTTGGTTCTAGTGTGAATTTGATGCCCAGATCAGTTGCTGTGAATCTTGGTATAACAAACTTTTAGCCGACCAGGATCACTCTCATCCTTACTGATCGTTCTGTTCGTCTTCCAGACGGTATCCTTGAGGATGTTCCTATCAAGATAGGAGGATGCTTGATTCCTACAGACTTTGTTGTGTTGATATATGAAGAAGAGCCTAAGGATCCGTTGATATTGGGATGACCATTCTTGGCTACAGCTGGTGCCATGATTGATGTCAGAAGGGGACGCATTGGTCTGAATGTAGGCGATCTAGTTATGAACTTTGAGATGGATAAGCTTGTAAAGCGGCCTACGATCGATGGTCAGACCTTCTACGTTGAGACCCTCACGGATCTTGCCGAGGAGAATTTCAAAGAGTTGCATTATGAGGACCCTCTGGAACGTGCTTTGATTGTTTCACTGGATGAGGTTGAGCATTTAGATGATATTGCTGCTGGGTATGTCAAGCTAATGGATGCAACCAAGGAAGTGATGCACATAGTGGGTGTCGATCGACACCCATCATTGGTGTCGATCGACACCGGTGTCCCGACAGACAGGAAAACAGCTGATTGGAGCTTCGAGCAAGCTCCAAAGATAGAGCTTAAGCAACTCCCTGCGGGGCTCAGGTACGCATTCCTTGGTGAACATAATTCATATCCTGTTATTGTTAATGCATCCTTGAACAACGCAGAACTCACCCTATTGCTCAGTAAGCTGCGCAAGTTTCGCAAAGCTCTTGGCTATTCTCTTGATGATATTTCAGGTATCTCTCCAGATCTGTGCATGCATAGGATACATCTTGAGGATGAGACTAAATCATCCGTTGAACATCAGAGACGGCTGAATCCAAACCTGAAGGATGTGGTTAAGAAAGAGATCATGAAGCTGTTGGATGCAGGAATCATCTATCCGATTTCCGACAGTGATTAGGTCAGTCCAGTGCATGTTGTGCCTAAGAAAGGAGGAGTCACAGTGGTACGGAATGAGAATGATATGATTATGGCTAGCAAGGAGGAGGAACCAATGCAACATGGAGACGACAATGAGGAGCCAAGAAAGCAGCTTGAACCAAAGCTACAAGGAGCTGAAGATTTATGCATTTCTCCGGGTCCTTTCACTCGGTCTAAACAAGAGAAGCTCAAGATCACTTTGCAACATCTCCTCAACACCATCTCGGGCAGTTTGGTGTGTGCTAATCCAGCCACATTGGTTGTGATTCAAGCCACCTAAACATTTATCAAGAGAGGTGATATGACTTACACTCTTTTTCCCTTCATTTGGTTTTGTCCCATTGGGTTTTCCAAATAAGGTTTTTAATGAGGTAAGCCATATCACTCACTCATCAGCCTCTTGATAAAGCTTAAGCCCATCTCTACATCCTATCCAAGTGAAGCACAGCCCAAGTCCAATAAGAGTTCAGCCGAAAATCTCAAGACTTGAAGAGTCCTTTTTATGTTCAAACTTTGTTTTAATGTTGTGTTAATTTCGAGATTTTCCTTTACTCTCTTGTTGATTTAAACTCATGTAAGGCTTCATTTCTAATTATCAAACATCTTTTCATATTCTTAAACTCTCTGAAACTTGTTTGTTCATCCTTGCTTAAAGTGATCGGATCTTCATCCTCACACCAAGTAAGCTCGAAAGTCTTAGGATCTTTCACTCCTAGGAAGTTTCATCTCGATCCACCCCTTGTTCACTTCGTCTAGGGTCTTCACCCACGTCCAGAGCAAGCCTGAAAGTCCAAAGGATCTCCATCCCTTTGGAAGTTTATAACAATCCCCAAAGACTCATCGGATCCAATCATTGTTCTTCACCTTTCATCTCTTCCGCATCACTCACCTTATCACCAATCATCACAACCTCTTGGAGAGCATTCAGGGACTTGATCCTCACCTAGGATCATATCAAGTGGTATCAGAGCATTCAGGGACTTGATATGATCCTAGGTGAGATTGAATCACAAAGACTCGAGACAAGAGATCATAGGTGCAAAGAATATAGTCATTCCGACTAGCACACAATTTATTACTTAGATCATCTAAAACAGATTTCAAAGATTCAATATGATCATCTAAGTGTTTATTAAAATTCAGAATGCTATCATAATAAACAATTTCTCCAAAGAATAATTTAGCATTGGGTGAAGCACTAGCAAAATTAGAGAAATTAGCAATATCTATGAGCACATAATTTCTATTAGGTTCACACATTTTATCAAACAAAAATCCTCCATGCCTAAAGAATTTCTTATGCTCAAACTCCTCGCAAGATGGAAACATATTTTTAAAATTATCATTTAAATCATAAAGCCTCTTAATGATTTCAACTTCCATTAACCTAGCTTCATGAGCATAAAGAAACACATACCTTGGAATTATTGCATCATACACAATAATTTCATTACCTTTTCGAATGCCAAAAGAATTCACCTCAATGTTTGCTCGCTGTTCCTTTCTCCATTGTTTCAACGGGTCATAATCAACTTGGACAGTAAACCACAATAGCCACAAGTAAATTAACCACGCCTCTGGTGTATGAGCTTTCATTTGATTGAATTCATGGAAGTTATCAAAGGGAAGCTTCCGTGAGTTATTTCCTAAAAACAAGTCCTGCAAAAATTTGTTAAGCTCACTCGGTGGCACCGGTGCAAGGTTAGATACACAAGAGAATTTATCCAAAGAGACAGATATTTTATGATCAAAATATTCAGCATGATTAACCTTACTAATCCTAGCAAAAAGATTAGATTTCTTATCTTGCTCTTGATTCTCTTTGGGTTTGATTTTGTCAAGATAAAACTCATGAACCGGCAATGGCACAAGAGTAGTCTTATCTTCTTGAAAATATTTTGAACTCACCATTGTACAATCTGCACCAAGAGAAAGTAAGTTAGCTTTCATTCGCCTTTGGGAGTCAAGATAGTTACCTCGGGTCTTGATTGGTGGTGAAACAGTTGGTGGCTTCTCCTTTTGATCCATTGTTAAGCTCCATGTTGAGGTGGTTCCTACCAGGTCAGTGCACACATCTAAGGTACCTGTATCTTCCTTGGCACTTAAAGACAAAATCAAGTGTATTATACTTGAAATTTCAACATTCAAAACAGGTTGTTTGAAGCTATGAGTGAATGTGAAATTATTCCAATATCGAATAAACTCGCAAGCTAAACTTACCTGAGTACCATGTAGGATGTTTGGTAACATTTCAGCTTTGAAGAAGGTGATATTTGAAACACAGCCCGCCGGTGTTGGATATGGTCTACTCACCAAACAGTTTTCATAGTCATTTCGCTCAGTCTTGTTATCTTGGCAAGCTTTTGAAGTGGTTGACACTGGATGTGGATTCTTCTCTTTTATGTTTCCTTCAGCTTTGTCATCCTTATGCTCCAGAGTATGACCTGAATCATCATCCTTTGCCAAGACCAAGTGCATTATACAAGAACTGGAAGTTTTTAAACTTTGATTAAATTTCTTTGGACGTTCATTGCTTGTTTCAATTGATGGATTTAGGCTTTGCTTGTGAACCACGACTTGTTCCGCGACCTTCTTTGGTTGAGAGGTTACATTAGCCTTCATTTTCTCATTTAGAACATTCTTGGATACTTCCTTTGGCTGAGGACTGTAAGCTTCTTTTGGAACTAAACCATTTGGTGCATACTTATTCCTCATTAGTTCCTTAAGATCTCTCCACGAGGTGATAGGGGGCTCCTTGTAATTCCAGCGATCATCAACCTTTCGTATCCACCATTGATAAGCTTCTCCTGTGAGTTGGCGAATTGCATGAGCTATCCTCTTTTCTCTTGGGATGTGGTTATAGTAAAACCAATCTTCCATATTTGTTTCCCACTCTAGGTAGCTTCTTTTTCCTGAAAATTTAAAGAGTTCATTAGCCGAATGATATTCAGAACAAAGCACATATTTGGATTTTGGAGTAAGAAAGATTTTATGTGGGCTGCTCCAAGTTGTTCTCAATGTGTTGTCTGGTGGGTTTGGTTTAAGCTCTTGTTCCTTCCGTGCTCTTCTTGATTTTTCTAATTCAGCTCTCATGGTTGCCATACTTTCGTCCATTATGGCTCTTAAGGAATCAAGGAGTTCTTTGTTGGAGTTTGACGATTCCTCTTTACCATTGCTGGTTCCCACCATGGTACCTGTTCAGATTCAAACAAGTAACAAGTAAAAATACCCAAAGAAACACAACAAAGAAAACTCAGAACCTTTTCTAGAATCCTAAATGACTGTTTGACTTGATCGAACAGATTAAAATATCAAATCACGTTCAACAATTCCAGAGTCAATTTTAACAAATACTAGACTCAATCATGGTTTCAATGCAGCAAATTTCACGATTTTAGGATTAACCAATGATTTTAAACAATTCTAGCAAGTTACACGACAATAACTGTTCAAATTCTGATAACCTCTAAATGTGACTGTTCGACGAAATCAGCTTCGGAAAATTATCAAAACATGTTGAAAAGTTCTTGAATCAATTTTAACAAATACTAGACTCTTTTTTGAAGCAGATTCAACAGATCTCACGATTTTATCAGACAAGACGAATTTACGAAAATTCAAACAGTCAGCAGATAAACAGATCGGAATGTGAAAAGGTATCACAGATCGAAAGAGATACAACCTGGCGTGGAGTCAGCTCTGATACCACTTGATATGATCCTAGGTGAGGATCAAGTCCCTGAATGCTCTCCAAGAGGTTGTGATGATTGGTGATAAGGTGAGTGATGCGGAAGAGATGAAAGGTGAAGAACAATGATTGGATCCGATGAGTCTTTGGGGGATTGTTGCGAAACTTCCAAAGGGATGGAGATCCTTTGGACTTTCAGGCTTGCTCTGGACGTGGGTGAAGACCCTAGACGAGGTGAACAAGGGGTGGATCGAGATGAAACTTCCTAGGAGTGTGAAAGATCCTAAGACTTTCGGCTTACTTGGTGTGAGGATGAAGATCCGATCACTTTAAGCAAGGATGAACAAACAAGTTTCAGAGAGTTTAAGAATATGAAAAGATGTTTGATAATTAGAAATGAAGCCTTACATGAGTTTAAATCAACAAGAGAGTAAAGGAAAATCTCGAAATTAACACAACATTAAAACAAAGTTTGAACATAAAAAGGACTCTTCAAGTCTTGAGATTTTCGGCTGAACTCTTATTGGACTTGGGCTGTGCTTCACTTGGATAGGAGGTAGAGATGGGCTTAAGCTTTATCAAGAGGCTGATGAGTGAGTGATATGGCTTACCTCATTAAAAACCTTATTTGGAAAACCCAATGGGACAAAACCAAATGAAGGGAAAAAGAGTGTAAGTCATATCACCTCTCTTGATAAATGTTTAGGTGGCTTGAATCACAACTAATGTGGCTGGATTAGCACACACCAAACTGCCCGAGATGGTGTTGAGGAGATGTTGCAAAGTGATCTTGAGCTTCTCTTGTTTAGACCGAGTGAAAGGACCCGGAGAAATGCATAAATCTTCAGCTCCTTGTAGCTTTGGTTCAAGCTGCTTTCTTGGCTCCTCATTGTCGTCTCCATGTTGCATTGGTTCCTCCTCCTTGCTAGCCATAATCATATCAGAGAAGAACGAGCTGATACCGACTAGAACTGTGACAGGGCACAAAATGTGCATTGATTATAGAAAGCTGAACGCCGCTACAAGAAAGGATCATTTTCCTTTGCCTTTCATTGATCAAATGCTTGAGCGGTTGGCTAATCACCCTTATTACTGTTTCCTTGATGGTTATTTAGGGTTCTTTCAGATACCTATTCACTCAGATGACCAGGAGAAGACCACGTTTACATGTCTCTATGGCACTTTCGCATACCGCAGAATGCCCTTTGGACTATGTAATGCTCCTGCTACGTTTCAGAGGTGTATGATGTCTATCTTCACAGACATGATTGAGGATAGCATGGAGGTATTTATGGATGATTTTTCAGTTTATGGGCCCTCATTCAAGGATTGTTTGGATAACCTGTGCAAAGTGCTAGCTAGATGTGAGGAGACGCATTTGGTTCTGAATTAGGAGAAATGCCACTTTATGGTCAGAGACGACATTGTTCTTGGGCATAGGGTATCAGAGGCTGGTATTGAGGTTGATAAAGCTAAGATTGAGGTGATGACTAATCTTGATATAAGACTCGGATGGGGAGTCTTTGGTCCGGATCTGAAGTAGAGTCGAAGTTAGCTCGAAGCTCCTCCTCCGCTACAACTCGCAAAACCGGTGTGGAAGGCTAGACAAGCAGCTCGCAGCTCCTCTTGTGAAACCTGATGAATGGGGTCGTGATGATGGATCGATAAGCACCACAGGGAGTGTGAGAGGCTCCTTGATACAGCTTAGAATCGTGGCTTTGTGAATCACACACAAAGACAAGATCAGAGACAAAAGTTTCAGCAACTTTCAAGCTAAGAGAATTCTCGTTTATTGATGTAGGGTAAATAAAATGATACGGACGGGGATCTTATAGTTTGATCCTTACGGCTACAACCTCTAGGGTTGCGACTCAAATCAAAACAACAGGACTTGTACGAAAAATAAAAGAAAACAACACACACTCTCAATGGAAACAACATGATGTTTCCTTATATGGAAAGTGTAGCTACAGACACAAAATAAAAAGAAATAAAATAAAAGACTCTCTTTGGGACTCGAACTAGACTCATTGTGGGCTTACTAGAGCCACTAGGCGGGGGGCCTTATCACCTGCAAGAAGACATGAATAATTGAAAACAAAACGAACCTGTGAGTTGGACTCGAGTGTGGACTCATCATTGTTGACGTCGTGTGGAGTGTCGAGTAGAGCTTGTATGGCTACGTTGAATTCTTCTCTTAGTTTATCCCTCCTAGCTCTTGTGATAGGTCCAGCTATCTCTGGAATATTGATGACATGATCGTCTTCCACTTGGCCTTGTTTCGCTACATGTTTGTCGTGTGGTCCTACACTCAACGCCTTGGCTTTAGCTCAGGGTTCTTGGACCTTCTTGAGTCTTTTCCTCAGCATGTCCTTCACGTGTGTCTTCGTCTAATGGTTCAGTCGCTGGATTGATGTCGGCATCATACTCACCCTCTTGAGAAGGTTTTGTCCTCAAAACCGGTTCACCATCTTGTTCATCTGCAACATAGGGTGAAAGGTCAGCAACATTAAAGCTATGTGAAATATTGAACTCACCTGGAAGTTCCAGCTTGTAGGCGTTGTCGTTGATTCTTTCAAGCACTTTGAATGGTCAATCGCCTCGGGTCGCTAGTTTGGAGCTTCTCTTCGAAAGAAACCGCTCCGGTCGCATGTGAATCCATACCCACTCTCCGGGCTCAAAGATGACTTGCTTGCGTCCTTTGTCCCTTTTTGCTTTGATCTTCTCGGTTTTCCTGAGTATTGTGTCTCGCACTTGCTCATGTAGCTGCCTTATGAATTCGCCTCGGGTCTTGCCATCGATATTGACTTGTTCGGTTTGTGGAATAGGAGTTAGATTAATCGGTGCTAAGGGCCTGAAACCATAAACAATCTCAAAGGGAGAAAGATTAGTAGTAGAGTGTCGGGCATGATTATAAGCGAACTCAACAAATGGTAGACAATGAACCCATGTTTTTAAGTTTCTACCGAGTGTGGCTCTAAGTAAAGTGGAAAGAGTACGGTTTACCACTTCCGTTTGTCCATCCGTTTGGGGATGACAAGTAGTCGAGAACAAGAGCTTTGTCCCCAGCTTTCTCCACAAGGTTCTCCAAAAGTGTCCTAAAAATTTGACATCACGGTCAGAGACAATAGTCCTAGGAATACCATGTAATTTTACCACTTCCTTGAAGAACAGATCGGCGATTTGGGAGGCGTCATTGGTCTTGTTGCACGGTATGAAATGGGCCATCTTCGAGAATCTATCAACCACCACGAAAATGGAATCCTTGTGTTGAACCTGCGGTAATCCTAAGACAAAATCCATAGAAACATCTTCCCAAGGCGTTAGGGATAGGTAAAGGTAAGTATAAACCGTGAGGATGGGACCTGGATTTGGCTTTGTGTACGTTCGCATTTGGCACAAGTCTGCTCGACATCCTTCTTGAGATGGGGCCAATAGAAATGTTCCGTCACTACAGCTAATGTTTTGTCAGCCTGAAATGTCCCATAAGGCCGCCTCCGTGAGCTTCCTTGAGTAACAAGTTTCGCATGGATCCTCTTGGTATGCATAGTCTTTTATCCCTGAAAAGAAATCCATCATGCAAATAATAGGAATGGTATTCACCCTTACCACAAGCTTCATAAGCCTCGGAAAAATCAGGATCCGTGGCATATTGATCCTTGAGATGCTCAAATCCTAAGATCTTGGCTTCTAGTGTGGTGATTAGTATGTATCGTCGGGATAAGGCGTCCACCACATTTTCCGTGCCCTTCTTGTACTTAATGATGTAAGGAAACGTTTCTATGAACTCCAGCCATCTTGCATGTCGCCTCTTGAGTGTTGTTTGACCTCGAAGATGCTTAAGAGTCTCATGATCGGTGTGGATGATGAACTCCTTGGACAGTAGGTAGTGCTGCCAGGTTTGTAAGGCTCGGACTAGGGCGTACAACTCTTTGTCATATGTCGGGTAGTTGAGTGCAGCTCCGTTGAGCTTCTCACTTGAAGAATGCCACGGGCTTCTTGTTCTGGTGTAGCACGGCTCCAATTCCTATACCTGAAGCATCACATTCAATCTCGAAAATAATATCAAAGTTAGGTAAAAGAAAGAACCGGTGCTTGTGTTAGCTTCTCCTTCAAAGTATTGAAGGCTTGTTCTTGAGCAACTCCCCACTTAAATGGCTGATTCTTCTTGATCACAGCTGTGAGTGGTGCAGCTAGTGTGCTAAAATCCTTGACGAATCGTCTATAGAAGCTAGCTAGTCCGTGGAAACTCCGAACATGTCCGATGGTAGTGGGAGTGGGCCAATCTCGGATAGCTTTTATCTTCTCTTCATCCACCTGTATTCCTTGTTCACTAATAACAAAACCTAAGAACACAAGTTTGTTAGTACAAAAGACACACTTCTTTAGGTTAGCGTATAAGCTTTCCTTCGAAGTGATTCAAATACAAGTTCTAGGTGTTCTAAATGATCCTTAAGATTTTTGCTGTAGATTAATATGTCATCAAAATAAACTACTACAAATTTTCCAATATAAGAACGAAGAACCTGGTTCATCAGAGGGCATGAAGGTGCTGGGGGCGTTGGTGAGACCAAAAGGGCATGACAAGCCACTCGTATAGCCCCTCTTATGTTTTGAAAGCAGTTTTCCATTAAATCGCCTTCAGCATACGTACTTGATGATATCCACTTTTAAGATCCACCTTTGAGAAGAGTGTGGAACCGCAGAGCTCATCTAACATGTCGTCGAGACGTGGAATAGGGTGCAGGAACAAGAAGGATATGATGTTGATGGCTCGACAGTCTACACATTCTCCACGTGCCTCCTTTCTTTGAGTACGAGCAGAACGGGCACAGCACATGGGCTAAGACTTTCTCGGATATAACCTTGGTCTAGTAAATCACTGATTTGTTTCTCCAGCTCCTTGCTTTCCTCCGGATTCATCCTATAAGCGGGTTTGTTCGGCAGAGCTGTTCCCGGAACCAAATCGATCTGATGCTCTATCCCTCTAAGTGGCGGTAGTCCGGGTGGTAGTTCTTCTTGAAATACGTCCAAGTAATTCTGGAGTAAGGGTTGAACTTCCTCGGGAATATCTAGGTCACTTGCACCTGCACTTAGACACTCTTGGTAGAACATTAGTAGGGGCGCCCTTGGTACCAAGGGACTGACCAACGGATCCGTAGCTTACGTAAAGGTTCGATGTACTTACCTCTCCGTCCTTAGCCATTTTTGCGTGAGGTGCAGGAACTTGGGAGGGACGGAGGGGTGCAAGAGTGAGCTTACGGTTTTGGGGTGTTACGGAGTATTGGTTAGTACGTCCGTCATGTTGAGTTTCTCGGTCAAATTGCCAGGGTCTCCCTAAGAGGAGGTGTCCGGCTTGCATGGGCACTACATCACAAGTAACTTGATCAACATACTTACCAATGCTAAATGGAACCGTTACCTGTTCGGAGACCTTCATCTCGGCCTTGTCATTGAGCCACGAAGCTTGTATGGGCGTGGATGCTTAGTTTTCACGAGACCTAATTTCTCAACAAGAAGCTTGCTGGCCACGTTAGTACAAGAACCACCATCTATAATTAAATTGCAAACCTTGCCATTGATGGTGCATCGTGTGTGAAAGAGATTTTCTCTTTGTGCGGTCTCCTCAGGTCCTACTTGAACATTGAGAACTCGTCATTATCATGAGTGATTCCCGGTGTCCGGATACTCGATATCTTCCCGTGTTCTTCGGACTCGTCTACAGCCTCATCTTGTGACTCGTATTCTCCCGTGTTGGTGATGATCATTACTCTCCGGTTTGGACAATCTCTTGCCATATGTCCTCTTCCTGACACTTAAAACAAGTAATGTCACGAGTACGATTAATTTGGTTAGAAGACTTACCTTGTTAAATCACGGAAACTCCTTTGTGGTTCGGTTGTTCTTGATTTGAATCTTGAATCTATCTCAACAGCCTTTCCCTTGTCTTGTACTTTGGACACATCATTTCTCCATGTTTGTGGTACATTCCTGGGCCGAGTGTTGCTGTTGTTCTTGTGCTTAATCTGCTGCTCTATTTGGACTGATAAGTGTAGGAGTTCATGTAAACTCTTGTACTTGGCACGCTCAACTTTTCTTTGAATCCTATCTTGTAATCCATCGATGAATTGAGCCATCATAGCCTCCTCGGATTCTTCCAACTCCAGCGAGTTCATTAACTTTTCAAACTCCTCAAAATAGTCCTCCACGCTCCTTGTTCCCTGTGTCAACTTACGGAAACGTTTTTGTAAGTCTCGATGAAAATGTTCAGGGACATACCTTAACCTCATTAGGTACTTCATGTCGGGCCAGTTGGTGACAGCTCCAAAGTGAAGTCGTCTCCGCTCAGCTACTGTTCTGTCCCACCATGCTAGGGCGTTTCCCGTGAGTTGAGCTGCAGCTACAGCCACCCTTTTGTTCTCTCGGTACCCATAACATTCAAAGATATACTCAAGTCTCCTTTCCCAATCCAAGTAAGCTCGGGATCAGTTTTGCCTGCAAAAGATGGTGGAGTTAGTTTTATATCGTGATTAGTTTCTCTAGGTTCTACTTCTCTTTGGCGGTGTCTCCGAAGAGGATCAACTTCGACGTTGTTGTCGAGCTAGGGTGTCGAGTGAGTCTCCATCGGATTCTGAAAGAACTTCCTCTTCAAGTTCAGGGCGAGGCAAGTGCTGTTGGATTCCTGGAGCTCGTAAGTTGTGTCCTTCTGGGTGTTGTTGAGGTCGTTCCAAGTTGTTGAGGCGATTGCCAAGCTCTTGGTGATTTTCAGCAATGCGTTGGTTCATAGTTCTCATGTCGGCTCTCATTGCTTGTAAAAGTTCCATCATATCTTGTTGACGTTCAAGACCTCCGTCAGCCATGCTCTACTCCAATCCGAATCGAATTCAAAGTGCTAAGAATAAGGTGAATTTTCCTAGCAAAAAGAATCACACAAGAATCAAATCTTCTCAAACAAACAGTTAAACAGCAAAGGGAATCGCAGTTTAGGTTTCGATATGGGAAAAATACGAAACAATGTCCAAAAATCAAAATAACAATTTTTATATTTTCTGAAGAGTTTAAAGAAGCAAAAACAAAAGACGAAATATTTTTATGAGTTTTTTTGGATTTTATAAAATTGAAACACTGAAGCAGACAAAACAGAAACAGAAAATTTCTAGGGTTTTAAGTTTTGATGAACGAAAAATACTAAATGATCTCCTAATTTGAAAACGACAATTTTTATGATTTTTTGTATGTTTTAAGAAACTAAAACAAAAGACGAAATATTTTTTTGAGTTTTTGTTGATTTTATAAAAATCTGACAAGTCAGATGTAAAAGCTGGAAAATCTAGAAACGAAAGAAAGAAAAGAAAAGAAACTAAGATTGAAAAGAAACAACCTGGGATAGGAGCTGGTTAGGCTCTGATACCAATGATATAAGACTTCGGATGGGGAGTCTTTGGTCCGGATCTGAAGTAGAGTCGAAGTTAGCTCGAAGCTCCTCCTCCGCTACAACTCATAAAACCGGTGTGGAAGGCTAGACAAGCAGCTCGTAGCTCCTCTTGTGAAACCTGATGAATGGGGGCGTGATGATGGATCGATAAGCACCACAGGGAGTGTGAGAGGCTCCTTGATACAGCTTAGAATCGTGGCTTTGTGAATCACACACAAAGACAAGATCAGAGACAAAAGTTTCAGCAACTTTCAAGCTAAGAGAATTCTCGTTTATTGATGTAGGGTAAATAAAATGATACGGCGGGGATCTTATAGTTTGATCCTTACGGCTACAACCTCTAGGGTTGCGACTCAAATCAAAACAACAGGACTTGTCACGAAAAATAAAAAACAACACACACTCTCAATGGAAACAACATGATGTTTCCTTATATGGAAAAGTGTAGCTACAGACACAAAATAAAAAGAAATAAAATAAAAGACTCTACTTTGGGACTCGAACTAGACTCATTGTGGGCTTAATAGAGCCACCAGGCTGGGGCCTTATCACCTGCAAGAAGACATGAATAATTGAAAACAAAACGAACCTGTGAGTTGGACTCGAGTGTGGACTCATCATTGTTGACGTCGTGTGGAGTGTCGAGTAGAGCTTGTATGGCTACGTTGAATTCTTCTCTTAGTTTATCCCTCCTAGCTCTTGTGATAGGTCCAGCTATCTCTGGAATATTGATGACATGATCGTCTTCCACTTGACGCACTTGTTTCGCTACATGTTTGTCGTGTGGTCCTACACTCAACGCCTTGGCTTTAGCTCGGGTTACTGGACCTTCTTGAGTCTTTTCCTCAGCATGTCCTTCACGTGTGTCTTCGTCTAATGGTTCAGTCGCTGGATTGATGTCCGCATCAAATCTGCAGCCGCCTTCTAATGTCAAGTCATTGAGAAGCTTCCTTGGACACGCTGGATTCTATAGACGTTTCATCAAGGATTTTAGCAAGACAGCACGTCCACTCACCACTCTGCTCTGTAAGGATGTCACATTTGAGTTTGATATTGATTGTTTTGATGCCTTTCAACAACTCAAGCGTGCATTAGTGAGTGTTCCAATTATTCAGCAGCCGGATTGGGATTTGCCTTTTGAGGTAATGTGTGACGCCAGCGACTTTGCAGTTGGGGCTGTGCTGGGACAAAGGAAAGATAAGAAGCTTCATGCCATATACTATGCTAGCCGTACATTGGATGATGCGCAGAGAAACTACGCTACCACAGAGAAGGAACTGCTTGCTGTCGTGTTTGCCTTCGAGAAATTCAGGCAGTATCTTGTTGGCTCTAAAGTAGTGGTGCACACTGATCATTCTGCACTCAAGTACCTGATGCAGAAGAAGGATTCTAAGCCTAGACTGTTAAGATGGATTTTATTGCTCCAGGAGTTTAACATCGAAGTCAAGGATAAGAAAGGTACTGAAAATGGAGTTGCTGGTCATCTTTCACGGATTAGAATCGAGGACGACATCCCTATTGATGATTCTCTGCCAGTAGAGAATGTGCACTTCTTGGAAACGGGATGGCATGATTTTTCTTGCGATTATCTGCAGTATTCTCGGACAACAGGTCCGAGTGTCGATCGACGCCACGCATCTGTGTCGATCGACACCCATATCCACAGGGGAGTGTCGACCGATACCACATCCAGTGTCGATCGACACCATGTTCCAGACAGCTCCGATTTGGCTGATAACCACTCAGTAGCTGGTGTTGAGGGTCAAGATCGACCATGGTTTGCTGATATTGCCAACTACCTTGATGCAGGAGATGAACCGGATGAGTTTACAGGTGATGAGATCTTCCCTAGATCGGCACTTGTGAAGTTGAAAAGAGGATGGCCTTGCTACAATGAACCAGAATCTCACTGATGCACTGACAAGGAATTTGATGGATTGAGAGAAACTTTCAAAGGTTGCGGAATCCCTTTGAACTTTCAGGCTTGATTCGTACTACTGGATATGACGCACCAGGAGTGTTCACAAGTTGAATTTGTAATATGACACATACAGATTCAGATCAAACAAAGGAAAAGTTTTTTAGAAAGAAAATGTTTGATAAAATCTCAGAAAGACAAAAGACAGAGTTTTAATACATCAGATCTGCATGAACAAGAGTCATGCATGGCTGACACATGTCTTCAGCAGAAATAAAACAGAAATAAAGCAAAAATAAGTCTGAAATAGAAAAGCCATGGGCCAAAACGAAAATGGGCCTAAAAGAAAGAAAATGGCCTAAAGATGGCTGGGCCGCAGATACGGATTTCAATAATGGGTAATGGCATAAAAAAGGTTTGGAAGTCTCGCTAAAACCTTGTCAAGAAAACCCAGTGGGAAAAACTTGACAAGGGAAAAGAGCACTCACCGAAACCCCTTTTCCCATTGTAGAAATCATATGGCTTGAATCGAAACCAGTGTGGTTTGATAAGCATCGTCTTCTTGCTCCGTGCTCAGATGTCTCAGCATTCCCCCAATAGCTTTGTTGAATAGCTTAGCTCGAGCTCTCGTCATTGGTCCTCTTGGTACAGCTAGCACGTCCTTCTTTCCAAGTGTATCCTCAGGTACAAGCCTAGCACCCGCTGCTACAAGCTCTGGTTCATGCTCTGGTTCATCTATGCTGTCCATGATCATATCAACAGGATATTCGAAGAAGAAGTTCATGCATGAGCTGAGACAGTTCTATTGGGATGAACCTTACTTGTATAGGCACTGTTCTGATGGGGTCTATCGTAGATGCATAGCTAATACTGAGATTCTAGATGTCTTGTTTCACTGTCATGGTTCTGAGTATGCTGGGCATTTTGCTACCTTCAAGACAGTCTCTAAGGTTCTACAAGCAGGTTTCTGGTGGCCGACTATGTTCCGAGACGCCCATACCTTTGTGTCTCGATGTGATGCATGTCAGAGGAGAGGGAAGATCAGTAAGCGGCATGAGATGCCTCAGAACTTCATCCTCGAAGTCGAGGTCTTTGATTGCTGGGGTATAGACTTCATGGGTCCTTTTCCGACATCATACAAGAACAACTACATCTTGGTGCGGTTGATTACGTGTCGAAGTGGGTTGAAG
This sequence comes from Cardamine occulta, assembly GCA_028015245.1. Classification (NCBI taxonomy): domain Eukaryota; kingdom Viridiplantae; phylum Streptophyta; class Magnoliopsida; order Brassicales; family Brassicaceae; genus Cardamine; species Cardamine occulta. Next base: position 16,232,776 of record CM051388.1, on the reverse strand, counting down.
CGATTGCCAGTCCTACCAACGATGCTTCAGTGGTCCTTAAGCTGTTTAAGACCATTATCTTCCCTCGATTTTGAGTCCCGAGGATTGTCATCAGCGATGGTGGCAAGCACTTCATCAACCGCGTGTTTGAGTGGCTTCTTAAGAAACATGGTGTACATCATCGCGTGGCTACTCCATATCATCCGCAGACAAGTGGCCAAGTTGAGGTCTCTAATAGGTAGATCAAGGAGATTCTAGAGAAGACAGTACGACACTCAAGAAAGGACTGGTACGCAAAGTTAGATGATGCACTCTGGGCTTATCGGACTGCATTCAAGACGCCACTTGGTACTACGCCGTTTCATCTACTCTATGGGAAGGCATGTCATCTTCCAGTAGAACTTGAGCATAAGGCCGCCTGGGCTGTAAAGCTGCTCAACTTCGATATCAAGCCAGCAGAGAGACGTTTGATTCAGCTCAATGAGCTTGATGAGATTCGCCTCCATGCTTATGAAAGCTCTAAGCTGTACAAGGAAATGACCAAAGCTTATCACGATAAGAAGATAATTTCCAGGACTTTCGAACCCAATGATCAGGTACTTCTGTATAACTCTCGCTTACAATTGTTTCCTGGGAAATTGCGTTCTCATTGGTCAGGTCCTTTCACGGTCAAAGAAGTTCGACCATATGGTGCTGTTGTCTTGCTCAGTCATGAGGGCAATGAATTTAAAGTCAACGGTCAGAGGGTCAAACATTATTGGGCACATGCCACCATCCCGGACGGACACATACTGCGTCTGGATGATGCATCCTCTGCCTAAACCATCACGAAGTCAAGCTAATGACTGTAAACAAGCGCTTGGTGGAAGGCAACCCACTGTGCCTATTTTGAGTTTGGTGCAGATGGCTTCACGTGGTAAGCGAATTAGTTCAGACGGTGGTTCTTCCTCCAATCCACCGGATTCTATGGCGGATTCGCCGGAATTTGCTGCTCCTCCAGCCCATTCTCAGGTACAATCTCGACCTCCATGGCCCAAGCGAGAGAATAAAGGAAGAAGTAGAAAAAGACGAATGTGTTTATAGAACAATTTTGGAATCTTGGGATGAATATGATACATTGTTCTATAATGCTTGGTTAGGAGTTGATATTAAGCCAACTAGAATTGCTGATAGTGTTGCTATGAGACGGATGGGCATTAAAGAGGATGTGACTAGGTTAGTGCAGCGAATTGGTTTAGGAATTAGGTTTAAATTTCTTGCTTGCTAAAGTTTGTGAAGAATTGCGCTTACCTTCTAAATAAAAGGATACAGATTACCACCCTCCGCGATCTCTGTGAGCTTTATGGTTTCGATACAGATTTGACCGGAGTTGCCCTGCCAGTTCTTGGGATCATATTCGGGCCGTTCTGACTCCAAGACATCTACACAGACTGATATTCGACATCCGGTCCTGAGGTATGTCGTTCATATCATTGCCAACACTATTCTGTGTAAGATGGAGCCTGGGAAGATGAGGTTGTCTGAGTTGATTCTGCTTAGCTATGTTGTGGGTGATTATTGTGTTGATGGATACGAGTGGCCTGAGTTAGATTGGAATGTGAACTTAGGTGCTGTGTTTGCTCATCACTTAGTCTCTCTAAAGATGAAGCCATTTTTGGGTCGAGGGACCAAAAGGGAGAGTGTAGGTAGTCTTTTGACACCTATTTTTCAGCACTTCAGAATTGACACATCTAGCTGCACAATCGTCACTGCGCGTTCTGCTATGAACGAAGACTATTTGAAGAACGCTCACTGGATTAAGAATGACTGGATCTGGTGTTTCCGCACAGCTTCGGGGCAGCACATGATACAGCTTCCACAGCCCGCCCTCACAGCCATTACATAAGATCCGCAGTAGCTGCGTTTTGATCCCGATCCCCATCTCCTCACCACTGCACCTCAGGCTAGACACCGTAGAGGAGCTTCTTCTCGCGCACCTCCTACTGCTGCTGAGGATGCTCCGATACCAGACCTTGCTGGAGGTCTTCCGCATCAGCTCGGTTCTTCTGTGATTCCTCAGTTTGAGCTTCCTGTTGCTCCGGAGATTCCTATGGAGACAGCTGACTTTCAAAGATATGTCGTGGAGAGTTTCCAGAGCGTCTGGAATGCATTAGCTGGACTATCTCGCTGCGGTTGCGTCCGTCCTACTCGTCACCGCTCTCGATCACCTCGTCAGTCACCGGTTCCCCCATGCCCAAGCAGACCAGACGAGAGTTCTGAGGAGGATTAGTTTTCTTTTATCCTTAATCTTTGGTTTTTGGATATTTTTGAGTCATTTTTATGTCTTCATTGAGTCAGTTTGTCTTCTAACAATTACTCTATGATATCTTCATCTTTTCATGTCCCTCACTTTGTCTTTTGATGATCTAATAGTGGTTGAACTCGGATTATTGGCTTCACACACTTAGACCCGATTCTAACAACATCATAGTTTCGGATTAGGAACCTGGTGTCGATCGATACCACTCGTCAGTGTCGATCGACACCCATGCTACGGATTCAGGTTTTGTGTTCTAATATTTTGACTTTTTCAATATGGTTCATCAGTTTTATTTCCTTTTCACCGACTCCTTGCTTAATAACACTGGGGATAGTGTTGTTTAAGTCTGGGGGAGGTAGTTACTAACTATTCTTTTATTTTCTTAGAGTCAGTCCAAGTATGTTTTATTGAGTCAAAATTTTGTCTGAAATTATGATCCTTGTTTGGTTTGTTGCTTTGATTTGTTTTGTCTAAGTGACCATAGTTACAGAACCATCTCCAGAATCCGACTAATGAAAAAGCCAAAAGATTGACCAGTTGACTCGAGACACCCATATCCTCAACAGAAATCCGGAAAACCCGAGCTAATTTTTGTTTTTATCTCATTAATGTGACTGATTTCCATAGGGCTTGACTCGCCATTCATACTTGACAAACAAAACCGCAGTAGAAAGTAACGGTATTCCTCTCCCCTGAATAAATTTGGCAAAGAAATTATATGTACTCTGAGTGTTGGTCAAGGAATGAACCGGGAACTCGGTGGCAACCACCATCGGTTTTCGCGTCTCAAACCTTGACGGATTTATGCAATACGTTGAGAGGGGATGAACCGGGAACTCGGTGGCAACCACCATCGGTTTTCGCGTATCAAAACCTTCATATATATAGAGGAATGAACCGGGGATTCGGTGGCAAACACCATCAATACTCGCGTCTCAAACCTCTAGCTCGCTGCAGAAAAGAAAAAAAAAATATATAATTAAAAAAAAAAGAGAGAGTACATGCAAAAGTATAAGTCTGGGAGAGAGAAAGAATACCTAAATAATATGAAAATCGGGTTGTTTTGTCATGGTATTGTATGGGAAAGAGTCTAGAAGGTCCTTGGTTTCATGATCAAAGATGAGACCCATCGATGAAGGTTTAAGGATCAATGTTGTGTAATTGTGGGGATAATCGAGAAAAACTGCGAAGTCTACGGCGAAGTACATGGTGGTTCAATTTGGTTTGATTCTGTGGCATGTGGATTACTCGATGAACGGTAACTGCGATGCTCTAAAGCAAGGTGAGTTTCTCTGTTTTCAAACCTCTTTCACATGCTGAATGGTCGTTTTGCTTGAGGGCAAGCAAAAGCTAAGTCTGGGGGAGTTGATATATCATGGTTTTTATGGGTTTTAACCATCATATAAGAGTCTTTAGTTGAGTCTTTTTGGTGTTTTTAGAGTCTATTAGAGTCTTTTATCTTCAGGTATGTATTTAGGACTCATGTGAAGAATATGAGAGATTTTGGAGCAAAGACCGAGAAGTTGCATCGAAGAATCTTGCTTTGAGACGATATGTGACTTGGTGTCGATCGACGCCAGCCATGAGTGTCGATCGACACCACATGGGGACAACTTCAGAAATTTTGGAAGATTTACAATTTTGCCCAGAAGATTTTAATATTTCAGCATTAGTCCTTGTACGAGTTTTTGGCTATTTATTGTGCTTTAGATCAGGGTTTTGAAGGAGGGGAGAGAGATCAGAAGTTTGTATCATCTTTCTCTAATCCCTGATACTCTTTGTACTCCACTTTTTATTATATTGAATGATTTATATTCATATCGTGATGATGATTGCTTTCACCATGTCTGAGTAGTTCCCCTGTTAGGTTAAGGGTTTTCAAGGGTTTCTGAAGAATTGTTGAATCATTAGGTTATTAGGGTTAATTGATAGAGTTCTTCATCTAGGATTGAACTTATTGCTTATTCTAGATTCGTGACCTAGAATCTGATTTAGGGTTATCAATTGACATGAAAGTGTAATTGGTTGCTAGATCTACCTTAGGTGAGCAAAATACCTATCTGCAAAGGAATTTGATTTAGGGATTTTGTGAACAAATTAAACCTGATCAATAACGCTTGTCTGGATCTTAGAATTTAGCAAAGGAATTTGGAATTCTAGATTCAGGGATAGATAGTTTACGCAGCGGAAGCTGGTAGGTTTTACAATTGTGTTTGAGTTCTAGGACGGTTCTTAATTATAATCCTGATAGTTAAATTGATTCACAGTTCTGAAGATTCCTGAGATTTCCCTATGCCTAACGCTCTTCTCCATTGATTTACACTTTGTTTAATTATTCACACTGCAATTTCCTTACATTATACTTTATTTAGCATAATACTTTTACTGGAATTTATTGGGTATTTCATAGTCCTTGTGGATTCAATCCCTAAGTACTACAGTGATCTCTTAATTTGAGAGAGTAGCTCAGGGTAAATTTGAGCATATCAGTGGTCATTTTGATTTTCCTGCAGCTCTAGATTTGTTGGGAAAAAAATGACACTCTGCCTATCTCCACAAGAACTAAAGCCACCATTGGCACAGCTGCAACAAACAAACTAAAATCAAAATCTTGAGTCATAGTAAATCAATTAAATGGTTTGGTTGTATATAATAAGTATAACCCTGTGGAACAGCACAAGGATCATGACGACCACGCGCAATCATTTCAATTCCGTTCTTACCTCTGGTTACAGTATTCTGCTTCCTCTGCACATTGGAAAGAGAGTATTAATATGTTGATTAATGATTTCAAACAAATATGTTATTTAATTCTGTATACAAATTCACAACAGAAATAACAGTTTAAAGCTGCTGGTTGTAGATGATCAGTTTGGGGGAGTTGATGTCTATGCATTTTATCCTATTTTAGTATGCATTTCTCACCATTTAGGTAGAGTTTTCCCACATGTTTCACCCCATTTACTCTACATTTTGATTACTTCGCATTCATACTAGGTTTTGCATTAGGTTTGCATACATATAGCATTTTGGGGTTGTTTTCAGGGCAATTGGAGATCTTCTGGAAGATTGCTGAGACTATGGAAGGAAGTTGAGCTAACTCGATGAAAACCACTCGATCTGAGCCAGAGTCCACTACTCGAGGTGCAAACCGAGTCACACGTCACGACAAAACCCTTGGAGGATCACCACTCGGTCTCACCACTCGGTTTCACCACTCGGCTTTTGACCGAGTTCTTGCCTGAAGACCAAGACCACTCGATTTCTGACCAAGTAGCTGCATAAAGACCAAGACCACTCGACTTCAGACCGAGTTCTCCCACCGTCTTAATCAGATTTAGTCACTTTTGTCTTTTTATGTTTTAGGGCTTCCTATATAAAGCCTTCCCTTAGAAAACTCTAATATCATCTTCTTAATTTCGTCATTTACTTTATGATTTCCTCTGTAGCCACCTGAACTTTGTTTGATTTTCTTTCTTAGATATGCTCTTTATCTTTAATCTTTTTCACTCAATTTTTGCACAATCATTTTATTCTCATCATCCTGAATCTGAATATGCACTTTATTTCATTTTCTAGGTTTGAGCATTTTAAGATGATTTCTGAGTAGTAAACTTGGGTTTCTGAGGAATGGTTAGATCTGTGTAGGAATCCTAGTTTTCTTAGATGTTTAAGTTTGGAATTGCTTAGATCCCTTCTGGATTAGTTGATCTTAATGCTATTCCATGCTAACCACCTGGAATTAGATCTTAGGATTTCACACCCGACAGGTGCTTGTTGAAATGCCTGACCTACTGATGCTAGAGATCTATGGCTTTTCACCAAGACATTGGTAGGCAAAGCTGTATTTTGACATTGATAAACTAGAATCTAATGCTTTCTCTTGTTATGTTTCATTGGTGTCTGTTCTTTGTACTCTTAGGATAGCATTCGGGAATTGAAAACCTGTGTAAAATCGTGTTATCAATTTGGCGCCGTTGCTGTTTGGGTTTAGATTGTTACATTTAGGATTTCAGATCTCTTGAGATCAAGTTTGTTTTCATTTTATTTCAGTTTTTAACTTTCTGGGTTTACTCTGTTTTAGGTACCACTCGACTCTCAACTCGAGTCCTATAACTCCGCTTCTTGATCGAGTCCGCCTTCTAAATCAGACACAACTCGGCTTTCTGATCGAGTTCGCAACCCTCCAACACACAACTCGGCCAATCCACTCGGTCACCACTTCGAGTCCTATCACTCGACCTCAGCAAACCGAGTCCTTCACCTGAGTTCAACACTGGTTTACATCACTACTCGGTTAGCTACTCGAGTCAACCATCTCGAGTCCACCTCTTCTGTATGCACACACGATCACAAGGCAACCAGAACCTCCTTCATTACCTCGACAATATTCACCGGCTGCCTCGTGACCTCCACGAACAGAGAGACAGAGTCAGAGCTGATTCACTAGACCCATAGATCATGGAGAACCAACCAGGACAAAACCAAGCACCAGTTGCTCCGGTGCAAAGGCGGCCATGATCTATTGGAGCTGGAGACGCACCAAACACGCATACCCAGCGACAAGGCATTGTTCCTCCAGCAATCCAGAATAACAACTTTGAGATCAAGAGCAGCTTGTTCTCAATGGTCCAGAGCAACCGTTTTCATGGAATGCCCATGGAAGACCCCTTAGATCACCTCGATGAGTTTGATCGGCTCTGTAGCCTAACAAAGATCAATGGTGACAAAGCTCACACATGGGAGAAGAGTTTGCCTTATGGATCTATCACTACATGGGAAAAATGCAAACGTGCTTTTCTCGACAAGTTCTTCTCAACCTCCAGAACGGCTCGCCTCCGAAATGAAATCTCAGGTTTCACCCAGACGACTGGAGAAACAGTCTCTGAAGCTTGGGAACGGTTTAAGAACTTTACATCCAAGTGCCGACATTATGGTTTCAGTAGGGAATCACTACTCAGCGCTCTCTACAGAGGTGTCCTGCCTAAATTCCGCATGCTATTAGATACAACCAGCAACGACAACTTCCTCACCAAGAATGTCGACGCTGGTTGGGAACTCATCGAGAACCTCGCCCAGTCTGCTGGCACTTATCACGATGAATTTGACAGAATCACACACACAACCTCCGACACTGATGACAACACCAAGAGGGAGATTAAAGCCCTGGATGACAAATTGGACAAACTCCTCCTGGTGCACTAGCAACCAATCAACCTTGTTCCCCATGAGCAATTTCAAGCCAATGCTGGGGCGAACGATCATTTGGACAAAGTTAGTTTTATCCAAAACCAGCTTGGATCCAACACGGGCTTCCCGACTCATCCACCCACTCCCTTTTCCTCACCGCTAACATACAATCCAAATATGCCTTTTTCCCCATTACCTCATACCCAAGGATTTATTCCTCCTCCTCCATATCCAGTCATTTACCAACCACATCAACCCTTCCTCCTACCCACCAGTTTTCCTTCTCCGTATACCCAGCAAACCAATACCATTGAACAAGACCTCAAACACATGCTACAACAATTCATGCAAACACAAGAAACCCATAGCCTGGCCGTATATCAGCAACTTGCCGAGATGAGTACCACCATGCACTCTTCACAACAAATTCGATGCATTGAGCTCTAAAGTGCAGCACATGGACATCTTTCTTACTTATCACAACATTCCCAGCCAGCTTCCCACGCCCTCAACCTCTAACCACAAGGAATCCGCCAAAGCCATCACATTAAGAAGTGGCACGGTGCAACCTACCAGAGAAAACCCTGTTACACTCCCTGAGGACAGCGAGGACCAAGAAGGGGGGATTTTCCTTCCTAACACAGTTCATATCGAAAAAAATGCACAAGATACCGACCAGAACACATCAGCAAACGAGGTAAAACCCACACCATCTACAAATACAGAACCGTCCAAACCTAAGGAAAAAACCTTTGTTCCACTTCCGTATAAACCACCACTTCCTTTCCCTGGGAGATTCAAAAAGGAATTGATGGAAAAATACAAAGCTCTCTTCGAGAAACAGCTGAAAGAAATTAATTTTTATATGCCTCTGCTTGATGCCTTCATGATGATACCCCCTGCTCAGAAGTTCCTAAAAGACCTTGTCATGGACAAATGAGGGAAGTCCAAGGAATGGTAGTCCTAACTCACGAGTGTAGTGCCATCATCCAACAGACAAAGGTCATCCCGGAGAAGCTCAGCGATCAAAGTTCTTTCACCTTACCATGCTCGATAGGACCGTTAGTCTTTCGAAAGTGCCTCTGCGACTTAGGAGCGTCTGTCAGCCTCATGCCCCTTTCAGTAGCGCAGAGGTTAGGATTCAGCAGATTTAAGCCCACCAACATCTCTTTGGTCCTAGCAGATAGGTCTATCAGGTTGCCCCGCGGACTGCTAGAAGACCTACCCGTTCGACTGGGACACGTGGAAGTTCTGACTGATTTTGTGGTTTTAGAAATGGATGAAGAACCACGAGACCCACTGATTTTGGGAAGACCCTTCCTAGCCACAACAGGAGCACTAATAGACGTCAGAAATAGAAATATAGATCTTAATCTGGGAAAAGACCTTACAATGAAATTTGACATCAATGACGCTATGAAGAAACCTACAATAGATGGGCAGCTTTTCTGGATTGAAGAGTTAGACCAGCTATCCGAAGACCTGTTTGATGAGATTGCTGAAACAGACCATCGAAGGAGTACCTTAACAAAGAGTAATGAAAACGGTTTCCTGCATAACGAAGCTCAAAGCTATAAAAAATACTTGGACTCCGTGAGAATACTGGAAGGACCTTTAACATTTGAAAACTTGAACAAGGAAGACGACTCGATTTCCAGACCTATGGTTGCCCATCAAGAATGACCCGATTCGACCAGACCACTCGTTCAGACAGTCAAGTTACCCAACTCCACGACAGAAGATTGGGCAGAACTCAAGGCACATAAGGTAGAGCTGAAACCATTACCAAAAGGGCTAAGGTACGTTTTCCTGGGACCCAATTCTATTTATCCTGTCATAGTAAATGATAAGCTAAACACTAATGAGTTGGATGACATAAAAGGGATCTCTCCTAGCCTATGGTTGCATTACGAAAATTTAGAAAAGCAATAAGATATTCATTGGATGACATAAAAGGGATCTCTCCTAGCCTATGCACCCATAGGATCCACCTCGAGAATAAATCCTACTCTAGCATAGAACCCCAAAGGAGGCAAAACCCAAACCTGAAGGAAGTAGTGAAAAAGGAGATCCTCAAACTATTAGATGCTGGTGTTATTTACCCAATCTCTGATAGTATCTGGGTCTCTTCTGTACACTGCGTCCCAAAAAAAGGGGGATTACCGTTGTTAAAACTGACAAAGATGAATTCATTCCTACTAGGACAGTAACTGGTCATAGGATGTGTATCGACTATAGAAAACAGAATGCTGCAACTAGGAAAGACCACTTCCACTACCTTTCATTGACCAAATATTGGAAAGGCTAGCAAGCCACCCCTACTATTGTTTCCTCGACGGATACAGTGAGTTTTTCCAGATCCTGATACACCTAAATGACCAGGAAAAAACTACGTTTACTTGCCCATATAGAACCTTCGCATACAGAAGAATGCCATTCGGGCTCTGTAATGCACCAGTAACTTTCCAACGGTGCATGACTTCCATGTTTTCAGACCTAATAGAGGAAATGGTGGAAGTTTTCATGGACGATTTCTCTGTCTATGGCTCCTCCTTCTCCTCCTATCTGTTAAACTTATGTACTCTAACAGTGTGAAGAAACTAACCTGGTTCTGAATTGGGAAAAGTGTCATTTCATGGTCAGAGAGGGAATTGTGTTAGGGCATAAGATTTCTGAAGAAGGCATAGAGGTTGATAAAGCTAAGGTTGAAGTGATGATGCAGCTACAACCTCCCAACAATGTCAAAGACATCAGAAGCTTCCTCGGGCACGCAGAGTTCTACAGAAGATTTATTAAAGATTTCTCTAAGATCACCAGGCCCCTCACTAGGCTGGTGTGCAAGGAAACAAAATTCATCTTTGACTCCGAGTGCCTTAAAGCGTTCCACCTTATTAAAGAAGCACTGGTGTCAGCACCAATTGTTCAAGCACCTAACTGGGATCATCCTTTCGAAATCATGTGCGATGCCTCGGATTACGCCGTGGGAGTATTCCTAGGACAACGAATAGATAAGAAGCTGCATGTGATCTACTATGCCAGTAGGACACTTGATGAAACACAAGGAAGGTATGCCACCACAGAGAAAGAACTTCTAGCTGTTTTGTTCGCTTTTGAAAAATTCAGGAGCTACTTGGTAGGATCAAAAGTTATAGTCTACACTGATCATGCTGCTTTAAGGCACATTTACGCAAAGAAAGATACCAAGCCAAGGCTTCTACGGTGGATTCTATTGCTTCAGGAATTTGACATGGAAATAGTATATAAGAAAGAAATCAAAAATGGGGTGGCTGACCACCTTTCAAGGATGAAGATAGAAGACACAGTCCCAATAGATGACTCCATGCCTGAAGAACAGATCATGCTTATTGGGACTTACAACAAATTCAATCAAGTATGGGTGATTGAAGAGGAAATACTGCCTTGGTATGCAGATTTGGTGAATTATTTAGTGTGTGGAGAAATACCTAAGAGCCTAGATGCCTACCAGAAGAAGAAATTCTTCAGGGACTTAAACCATTACTTCTGGGATGACCCCTACCTTTACAAAAGAGGGTCGGACAATATGTTTAGGAGATGTTTTGCAGAAGAGGAAGTGAAGGGAAATTTAGAGCACTGTCATGGTTCCACTTATGGTGGACATTTTGCCACCTTTAAGACCGTTCAAAAGGTACTTCAAGCAGGGTTATGGTGGCCCACTATGTTGAAAGATGCTCACAACTTTATTTCCAGATGTGATGCATGCCAAACAATGGGGAGCATCAGCAGAAGGAATGAGATGCCCTAGAACCCAATCCTTGAAGTGGAAGTTTTTGATGTGTGGGGTATCGATTTCATGGGACCATTCACCCCCTTCCTATGGAAATCACTACATCTTTGTTGCTGTAGATTATGTGTCAAAATGGGTGGAAGCCATCGCCTGCCCAGCCAATGACGCCAAAGCAGTTCTTAAGTTATTTAAAACCATTATTTTCCCAAGATTCGGCGTTCCACGAGTAGTCATAAGCGATGGAGGATCCCACTTCATCAACAAGTTGTTCGAGAACCTCTTGCGGAAATACGGCGTAAAACACAAGGTAGCAACGCCATATCACCCCCAGACAAGTGGGCAAGTGGAAGTCTCCAACAAACAGATCAAGGCCATTCTAGCAAAAGTGGTAGGCATTTCGAAGAGAAACTGGGCAGCTAAGCTTGATGACACCCTTTGGGCCTATCAAACCGCCTTCAAAACTCCCATAGGAATGATGCCATTCCAGCTAGTATACGGGAAAGCATGCCATCTGCCAGTAGAAGTTGAGTACAAGGCTATCTGGGCAACCAAACTCCTTAATTCCGATATCAAGACAGCCCAAGAGAAAAGGGGAATGGACCTACACAAGTTAGAAGAAATCAGGCTTGACGCTTACGAAAGCTCCAAGGTTTACAAAGAAAGGACAAAAGCCTTCCACGATAAGAAGATCTTGCCCAAAAAACTCAAGGCTGGAGATCAAGTGCTACTTTTCAACTCACGCTTAAAGCTCTTCCCAAGGAAACTTAAATCAAAATGGTCAGGACTTTTCACCATCAAAGAGGTTTTACCATATGGAGCCATCACTCTTATGTGCCAAGAAGGAAAGGAGTTCACTGTGAATAGGCATAGAGTAAAACCATACATGGTTGATAGAACCAATACGGAGAGGGCCTCAGTTCCACTCTACGAACCATCTATAGCCTGACAACAGGAAAAGAGTCAAGCTCAGAGACTCAAAACAAGCTGACTTGGGAGGAAGTCCCATGCCTATCCTTATAAAAACATATATGTACATATATATAAATATCGTTGGCCTGTTTCCTTAAATAAGTATGGTTGGTAGGTAACAAGGAAAGAAGTCTGAGCACGACTAGTTTGAAGAACACAAGAACTTGGCATACCCACTCGGCCTGTAGCACCGAGTCAAGTCTATAAGCTGCAAGACTCGGGGAGGGAACTTGGTGACAAGACCGAGTTCAACGTGAGGAGAGCAGACTCGATGCCAGGTCGAGTTACCTAGACCGAGTTCTTCACCGAGGAAGCTACGCAGTCGACTTCGGTGCCCGACTACACCAGGGAGAGCATGAATGCTTACACCGACCAGTTCTTCACCAACCCCTGAGGTACCAACCCCATCCATTCATTGTACATACCACCACATATAGTTTAGTGATAGTAGTGTTTTTACTCAGGGACTACTTCTGTGGGCAAGGGAAGTCTAGCAATAGGAACTTGTCCTACTAGATATAAATCCCCTGTCAGTTATGCAATCCCCAAGTAAAAACAATGTAACTTGTTTATGTGTGTGTATGCAGAAGGATGTATCAATTCCCTAACATTGTCATTGTAATACTAAGGTGTCAATCCAAATGGGTGTGATGCTAGCAATCAAGATGTGATCAGATACAACTAAGTCAAGCCAGATAGAAAGGAAATGTTTATCTAACAACCTAAGTCAAATAAAAATGAAAAGCAGTAAGATGGGTGCTTGACTCGGGTACTAGACCGAGTCAATGCAGAAAAATGACAAAAAGGTGCACTCGACCACTCTGAACGAGTCAATGAGATTGAGTGGAGCCTGAAAATGACAAACAACTATGCACTCGGGTTCAAGACCGAGTTGAGAGACCGAGTCAAAAGAGATAAAAGGCAAAGTGCAATTAAACAATTAAACAGTTGTAAAACAAGATGATAAAGCAATAGAAAGTCAATAGGGATCTAAGGATAGGGTAATCGATCAATAGCAGCTTATGATCATCACTGGTGTTCAACAAACATTAACCACAAAGGCTATTCCCTAGACAGCAAATATCTAAAATAATTTAGTCCACTCTCATGGTAAGAAACCTCAAATCTCATCACTGACATACCAACTTTTGCTTGAGCCACCATGATGAGATAGGCACAAAGAACCTATTTTCTAAAGCCAAAAAGCACCCTAAACATCTAATCTCTTAGGCTAGGATGTGCTAATCTCTGGAAAAAGTTGATTTTGATGATTCCATCACACTCTCATGTGGAAATCATCTCAGATCTTGTCCCAGTTAATCAGAAAGCAACAAGCTTTACGCACACTCACCCAGAAGGGAATTTTAACAATCAAGCAATCTAAAACACCTGATCTGATCATAAGCAAGCTACTAACCTATCACATCCTCAGAAACCCTAAATCACTACTCAAGAACAATCATCATCATCAAGAACATAAACCCAGAAAAATCAAACATTTCAGAATTCAATGAAAATAGTTTAGAAAGATAGATTAAGATGAGAATAGTAAGACTGCAAAGAATTAAAGCAAACTAAGTACTAGATTAAGAGAAATCTGAATTACAAAATGAAGAACACTAAGAACAAGGTTTGGAGGCAGCGAAAAACCCTAAAAATAAAAGACATCTCCCCTGGATAATACCCAACAATGGTATTTATAGTAAAATACAGAAAACCCTAAAATGGAAAAAGACAAAAGAAGTAGCTGAGTCTTCGCGGGTGGTGCAGCTCGAGTTGGGAGGTCGAGTGTGTTGGATGTTGAGTGCTTAGGTGGTATCGAGTTTAGACGGGTTGATGTTGTTGAGTGGTGACATGAGTGGTACGTCGAGTGCAACATTGAGTGGAGGTGGGCTCGAGCTGGGAGGTTGAGCATGGGCTCGAGCTGATCAGGTCAAACTGTCGATTAGGGTTTCTTGCCAAGTTTTGTTTTTCTTGTTGTGTTTGAGCATTTTACTTGTTTACTTGTTGGGATCTGAACAGGTACCATGGTGGGAACTAGTCATGATGAACAAGAGTCTTCCAACTCCAACAAGCAACTTATGGAATCCTTCAAAGCTATGATGGTTGAGAGTATGGCCACTATGAAAGCTGATTTAGAAAGGTCCATCAACAACCGATTCCGAGAACATCAACCACCTGTTATGGAAGAACAACTTGGGAGGAACCTACGATCTTCTGATGCTGAACATTACTATAGTCAGACTTCTCGATCAAATCGTCCTCAAAGAAGACAGCCAAGAGAAGATCAAACCGTTAGAAATAACCAACCCATTACTCGAGATCCTTTAGCCGGTGTGAAGATAGAAATTTCATTTTTCCATGGAACCAGTAAACCTGAAGAATATCTTGAGTGGGAAAAGAGGGTTGAAATTATCTTTGATTGCCGGGAGTTTACTCAAGAGATTAAGGTCAGACTCGCCCCAAACGCATTCAAGGATTATGCTCTAAGTTGGTTGGATCAGTTGGTGACGTCTAGAGGAAGGGCTGGAGATATACCGGTTGAAACTTGGACCCAACTAAAGATCATTATGAGGAAAAGGTTCGTACCTAGTCACTACCACAGAGAACTTCACCTTAAGCTTCAGAATTTGTCTCAAGGAAGTAGATCCGTTGAAGACTATTTCAAAGAAATGGAAACCTTGTTACTTAGAGCCGATATTCAAGAAGACAATGAAGCTACTATGGCCAGATTCATGGGAGGTCTTGACAAAGATTTCATTGAAAAACTGGAGGTACATCATTATGTCGAGCTAGAAGAGCTTCTACACAAAGCTATCATGTTTGAAAAACAACTTAAGAGGAAGAGCTCTAGGACCGGATACAACTCTGCCAAGTTCAACAAGGATTACAAGCCTAAGGATTACAAACCGCTTACCAAACCCAAGATAGACGAGTCTCCGCTCAAGGGAATTGATAAAGGTTCAAGCACCAAGGCTAGAGAAATTCAGTGTTTTAAGTGCAAAGGTTTTGGTCACTAGTCCCGTTCGTGCTCCAATCAGAGAACCATAGTTATTAGGAACAACGGCGAGATAGACTCAGAAGAAGATCATTCGGAACCTGAACCTTTAGAGGAACCACTTAGAATGCCGGAGTTCGGACAAATTTTGGTCACTAGAAGAAACCTTAATTTACACACTCAGGCCGAGAAAGATGAGCAAAGACCTTGGCAATCTGATCGGAGAGTAATGCATGATGGATTTACCAACAGATATTCATTTGAGTTTAAGGGCAGAAATAACATCCTTGTACCTTTAACTCCTCTAGAAGTTCATCTAGATCAAATGGCCTTGAAGAAAAGTAAACCCACTTCCGAAGCCAAGCTTAAAGAACCGGCCAACTTTATGATCACGCCTCGACAAGGGAGTTATTCCTCATCCCTCTTTTTTGTGTTTAAAGAATGCTTTAATACTAACCAAACTGTGCAGGAAATTCCTAGCTAAATTCAGTTTCTTTTACAGGAGTTCCAAGATGTTTTCCCGGAAGAACCTCCCCAAGGTTTGCCGCCAATCCATGGCATTGAACACCAAATCAATTTCATACCCGGAGCGTCTCTTCCCAACAAACCAGCCTACAGAACCAACCCTCTAGAAACTAAGGAGCTTCAACAACAAGTCACCGAGCTCATGGAGAAAGGACATATCTGCGAAAGCATGAGTCCATGTGCCGTACCCGTTTTGCTTGTTCCGAAGAAAGATGGTAGCTGGAGGATGTGTGTCGATTGCCGTGCTATCAACAATATCACTATAAAGTATCGACACCCCATACCTAGATTAGATGATATGCTTGATGAATTGCATGGTTCTAGCATCTTTTCTAAGGTAGATCTTAAAAGTGGATACCATCAAATTAGAATACATGAAGGGGATGAATGGAAAACTGCATTTAAAACTAAGCATGGTCTTTATGAATGGTTAGTCATGCTTTTTGGGTTAACAAACGCACCTAGTATTTTCATGAGACTAATGAACCACGTTCTTAGATCATTTATAGGTCGTTTTGTGGTGGTATATTTTGATGACATTTTAATTTATAGCCGAAGGTTAGATGAACATGTGGAGCATCTTAGAAAAGTTTTAGAAGTGCTTAGGAAGGAAACCTTGTATGCTAATCTTAATAAATGTACTTTCGGAATGGATAACCTTGTTTTTAGGCTTTGTTGTGAGTCCAGATGGTATCAAGGTTGATGAAGAGAAGATACGAGCTATTAAAAATTGGGCGAGTCCAAAGACTGTTAGTGAAGTAAGAAGCTTCCATTGTTTAGCTGGTTTCTACAGGAGGTTTGTTAAAGACTTCAGCTTTTTAGCCGCCCCACTCACAGAGGTTATCAAGAAGAAGGTCGTATTCAAGTGGGAACAAGCTCAAGAGAATGCCTTTCAAACCTTGAAAGAGAAGCTAACACATGCCCCAATTTTATCTCTTCCTAACTTCGATAAAAACTTTGAAATTGAATGTGATGCCTCAGGAATTGGTATTGGTGCTGTTCTTATGCAGGAGATGAAGCCCATAGCTTACTTTAGTGAAAAGCTTGGAGGCGCCACACTCAATTACCCGACTTACGACAAAGAGCTCTATGCGCTTGTTAGGGCTTTACAAACTTGGCAACATTATCTTTGGCCCAAGGAGTTTGTTATACACACAGATCATGAATCTCTCAAGCATCTCAAGGGACAACAAAAGCTGAACAAGAGACACGCCAAGTGGGTTGAATTCATTGAGACATTTCTGTATGTCATTAAGTACAGAAAGGTAAGGAGAATGTAGTAGCCGATGCTCTTTCTCGGAGGTACGTTCTTTTGAATTCTCTTGAGGTTAAGTTATTAGGATTTGAACAAATTAAAGAACTATATTCTACTGATGTTGACTTCAAAGAAATTTATGCTGCCTGTGCGAAATTTGGTGTTGGAAAATATTTTAGGAGTGATGGATTTTTGTTCTATGATAATCGCCTATGTGTACCTAACTCCTCCTTGCGAGATTTGTTTGTCCAAGAAGCTCATGCATGTGGACTAATGGGACATTTTGGCATGGCAAAGACGTCAAGCGTGTTACGTGAGCACTTCTTTTGGCCGCACATGCAGAGTGACATTGAGAAATGTTGTCAAAGCTGTATAACGTGTAAGCAAGCTAAATCGACAATCCAGAATCACGGTTTGTATACCCCTCTTCCTATTCCCTTGCATCCTTGGCATGACTTATCCATGGACTTTGTAGTTGGATTACCTAGGACTAGGACTGGAAAGGATTCGGTATTTGTGGTAGTTGATAGATTCTCTAAAATGGCTCACTTCATACCTTGCCATAAAACCGATGATGCTATTAATGTAGCTGGGTTGTTCTTTAAAGAAGTTGTTAGGTTGCATGGAATGCCTAGAACTATTGTATCGGATAGGGATACTAAATTTCTTAGTTATTTTTGGAAAACCCTTTGGTCTAAGTTAGGAACCAAGCTTTGTTTCTCCACCACATGTCACCCACAATCCGATGGCCAAACTGAGGTAGTCAATAGAACCTTATTCACTCTGTTGCGTGCTATAATTAAAAAGAACCTTAGGACTTGGGAAGAATGTCTACCTCATGTTGAATTTGCTTACAATCATGCTAGACATTCTGCATCTAAGTATTCACCATTTGAAATTGTTTATGGGTTCAATCCCATCTTACCTTTGGATCTAATGCCTTTACCCGTGAATAAATTGATAAGTCTTGATGGTAAGAAAAAGGCTGAGCTTGTGAAACAGATCCATGAGAAGGCTCGAAACAACATAGAGCACAAGACCAAGTTGTACGCTAAGCATGCAAACAAAGGCCGGAAGTTTATGGAATTTAAAGAAGGGGACTTGGTGTTGGTTCATTTGAGAAAAGAAAGGTTCCCTAACGAGAGAAAATCCAAGCTTATGCCCAGGATTGATGGTCCATTCGAAATCATCAAGAAAATAACCGACAACGCCTACCAGCTTGATCTCCAAGGTAAGTACCATGTGAGTTCGAGTTTTAATATTAGTGATTTGGTTCCTTATTTTGTAGAAGAAACAAATTTGAGGTCAAATCCTTTTCAAGAGGGGGAGGATGATATGACTATGGCTAGCAAGGAGGAGGAACCAATGCAACATGGAGACGACAATGAGGAGCAAAGGAAGCAGCTGGAACCGGAGCTACAAGGAGCTGAATATTTATGCATTTCTCTGGGTCCTATCACTCGGTCTAAACAAGAGAAGCTCAAGACCACTTTGCAACATCTTCTCAACACCATCTCGGGCAGTTTAGTGTGTGCTAATCCAGCTACACTGGTTGTGATCCAAGCCACCTAAACATTTATCAAGAGAGGTGATATGACTTACACTCTTTTTCCCTTCATTTGGTTTTGTCCCATTGTGATGTGATCCTGGGGGAGGATCACGTCCCTGAATGTCCTCCAAATGATAGGTGAAGTCTTTGAAGCAAGGAAAGCCTTCGATGAACCGGTTTGATGATGATTGGCGAGTGAAAAGGGGAACAGATCGGTTCAGATGGATGAGTAACCATGAAAATGGATTGAATGAAACTTCTAAGAGTTGCGGAATCACTCTTAGACTATCAGGGGTGTTTGTAGTGCAAGGATATGTCCGAATACACTAAACAAACATGATCAAACAGTTTCAAATAGATTGAGAATAAGAAAGGTTTGATAAAAATGAAAAGAAAGAGAATACAAGTACTTATAGAGTTTCAGATACTTAGAACTAAAATACATAGAAAATAGATAATACTTAATGAGTCAAAGCTGAACCATTAAGTGTACAAGACTTAAAACAAGTAGACCCTTCATCTTCAAAGTGGCGAGAATGGAGTGAATGGATTGGGCTTGGTTTCATCAAGAGGAAATGATAAAGAGTGTGTGGGCTGGCCTCATTAAAAACCTCTCTTGGAAAACCCATTGGGACAAAACCAAGAGGAGGGAAAAAGAGTACAAGTCCACACACCTCTCTTGATGAATACTTAAGTGGCGTGAATCACAATCAAGGTGACTGGATTAGCACACTCAAGTCAGCCCTGAATATGGTGTAAGAGAGTGTAGAATGCTTGATGGAATCTTGCTTGCTTGGATCGAGTCATCGGACCAAGGGGCACATGTAGATCTTTGTCGTTTGCTTCCTCGAGTTCATGTTGCTTTGTGGCTTCCTCTTTAGCTTCCTTAAGCTCTGGTTCTAGCTGCTCCTCCATCTCCCTAGCTCCCTTAAGCTCTTGTTCAAGCTGCTCCTCTATCTCCTTAGCTCCCTCAAACAGGCTGCTGGTTAGGATCTCATCACATTGGGTTTTCCAAATAAGGTTTTTAATGAGGTAAGCCATATCACTCACTCATCAGCCTCTTGATAAAGCTTAAGCCCACTTCTATCTCTTATCCAAATGAAGCAGCCCAAGTCCAATAAGAAGATTCAGCCGAAACTTGAAGACATGAAGAGTCATTTTCTTTGTTCAAAATTTGGTTTTAATGTTATGTAATTCTCGAGATTCTCTCCTTTACTCTTTGGCTGATTTAAACTCTTGTAATGCTTCATTTCTAATTATTAAACTCTTTTTATATTCTCAAACTCTCTGGAACCTGTTTGATCATTTCTTGTTCATAGTGTCGGGTCTTCATTCCTTCACACCGAGCAAGCCGATAGTCTTAGGGTCTGTCAAAACTCCTAGGAAGTTTCACTTCGATCCACCCCTTGTTCACCACGTCTAGGGTCTTCACCCACGTACAGAACAAGTCTGAAAGTCCAAAGGTTCACCATCCCCTTTGGAAGTTTCGCAACAATCCCCAAGATCCATCGGATCTTACCCGCTGTTTCTACATCTCATCATCACTTCCGCATCTCTCACCTTATCACCGATCATCACAACCTCTTGGAGAGCATTCAGGGACTTGATCCTCACCTAGGATCATATCAGTTGGCCCTGTACCTTTAGCCTTCTCCTGAAGCTCAGTCTTTCTTTAAGAGTCCCCTGTTTTGAAAAGATTGAAACCAGTTACAAGAAAGGACCATCTTTGTCTCTTGACCTTAAGCCAAATGAGTTCAGGGACTTTGCATAAACTTGATCCATGGTTACTACTAAATGAACGTTAAAGGGAATGATTGATCTGAACATATGTGTAGGTTAAGACTAGTGTTAGGTAATGTTGTGAAGAGTATGGCTAACACTTTACAAGTAGAGCTCTTTGGCATTGCATTTAGAATTGCTACCTGGGATGTCGATTGTATCATTTCTTGAGACATTGCTTAGGTTCTGAGTCCCCACTTTCAAACCTCTCTCCCTGCTTCTGATTTGTTTGCTTAAGGGCAAGCAAAGAATAAGTTTGGGGGAGTTGATGTCTCTGCATTTTACCCTATTTTAGTATGCATTTCTCACCATTTAGGTAGAGTTTTCCCACATGTTTCACCCCATTTACTCTACATTTTGATTACTTCGCATTCATACTAGGCTTTGCATTAGGTTTGCATACATATAGCATTTTGGGGTTGTTTTCAGGGCAATTGGAGATCTTCTGGAAGATTGCTGAGACTATGGAAGGAAGTTGAGCTAACTCGATGAAGACAACTCGGTCTGAGCCAGAGTCCACTACTCGAGGTGCAAACCGAGTCACACGTCACGACAAAACCCTTGGAGGATCACCACTCGGCTTTTGACCAAGTTCTTGCCTGAAGACTAAGACCACTCGATTTCTGACCAAGTAGCTGCATGAAGACCAAGACCACTCGACTTCAGACCCGAGTTCTCCCACCGTCTTAATCAGATTTAGTCACTTTTGTCTTTTTGTGTTTTAGGGCTTCCTATATAAAGCCTTCCCTTAGAAAACCCTAATATCATCTTCTTAATTTCATCTTTTACTTTATGCTTTCCTCTGTAACCACCTGAACTTTGTTTGATTTTGTTTCTTAGATCTGCTCTTTATCTTTAATCTTTTTCACTCAATTTTTGCACAATCCTTTTATTCTCATCATCTTGAATTTGAATATGGACTTTATTTCATTTTCTGGGTTTGAGCATTTTAGGATGATTTCTGAGTAGTGAACTTGGGTTTCTGAGGAATGGTTAGATCTTTGTAGGAATCATAGTTTTCTTAGATGTTTAAGTTTGGAATTGCTTAGATCCCTTCTGGATTAGTTGATCTTAATGCTATTCCATGCTAACCACCTGGAATTAGATCTTAGGATTTCACATCCGACAGGTGCTTGTTGAAATGCCTGACCTACTGATGCTAGAGATCTATGGCTTTTCACCAAGACATTGGTAGGCAAAGCTGTATTTTGACATTGATAAACTGGAATCTAATGCTTTCCCTTGTTATGTTTCATTGGTGTATGTTCTTTGTACTCTTAGGATAGCACTACGATTAGGAAGTGACTTGGGACTGTTGGTGTTTACCACGGCGGTGGACTCACCTTTCTTTGATGTTTATCGTCTAGGAATAACTTCTGTGAAGATTTGTTAAACATCTAAGATAGACTAGGATGAATCAAAGATCAATGAACCATTTCCTCAGAACCCTCTTTCTCATTGATTGTTTCTTACTTTCTGCTTTGTTTGATTTGCTTCTTTCTACATTTAGGTTGTTTAGTTACCAAACCACTCTCTGCTTGGCTTGAATTAGGAGTTTCTGATCAGATCTTGATTGCATAACATCTCACCATTTGGATTGATACCTCAAGTGCTACAATGACATGATAGCATTGGGGAATTGAAAACCTGTGTAAAATCGTGTTATCACCCATTCAGACAGTTTTAGTCATAGAGCTCTTAGTGTGATAGTGTGTTTTTCCACTTTACTTTCGAACCGAGAAATCTGTTTAACCCTTTGGTTCTTTCCAGTTTCAGGCCAATTCTTTTCTGCCTAACGATCTGTTAGATCACTAAAGATGGGAAAATCTTCTCAAGAATGCAGCAATAATGTGTCTATCTAATCTTTTGGGTTTGAAACACACACAATCCAAAGAATTGTGAAATGGCCACCATAGTTTAGAGATTTTACTTGTAAAAGGTTATGTTTTAGAGATTTTCTATATCCACAATTTAGAGATTTTACCTATAAAAGGTTATGTTTTTAGAGGTTTTACTTGTAAAAGGTTATGGTTTTAGAGAATTTCCCTATCCACAATTTAGAGATTTTACCTGTAAAAGGTTATGTATTTAGAGATGTTACATACCCCACTAACCGAACAATTGTTCGTTGGTTTGTGTTTATTTAGGCAACTACCTTGTGTGTATCTTAATAGAAAAGTTAATTTATTCGGACATGTTAGTGTGTATAAGCTCCCAAAACTTCGCTGGTTTATGTTATCATAAGAAACACCAATGGGACTGTTCTAACTAAAGAGCTCAAAAATCAGACGAGTTAGTGTGTCTGAACTCTGAAACTTGAACCTTTTGAGGCTTTTTGCTATTTCTCAGTTCCCCTTTCTAGACCATGCATCCACTGCTTTGTGTTATGAGTAGGCAACGCTTAAGTTAGTGTGAAGCCATTGTTTTGTGTTTATTTAGACTATAAAACATGAACCTTTTAGGGCTTTTGCTATTCTCATCTCCCCCTGTGTTATTGTTAGGCAACTTATTTGGGACTGCTTTCACTTTAAGAACTCACACATTCAGGCATATGTTTTAAGCTTTAGAGAGCTTTTGCAATTCTCATATCCTCTTTGTTTTGAACCGAAAAAATCCCACCGGACAGTTGTAATATAGCTCTCAGCGTGATAATGTGTTTATCGAATGCATTCCAGTTTCAGGGCATTTCTACCTAACGAACTGTGCATGTCCCCTCTGTTTTCAAACTGAGAAAGGGATTTAAAGCCATTGGTTTGTGAATCCATTTAGGCAACCTTTCAACGACAGTTCTAATCAGTTTTAAGCTTATGGTTTGTGAGTATGAGCTCAAGGATTTTAGAGAATTTTATATCCTCCCTGTTTTGAAACCAAAGAATCGACTTTAAGCCGCTGTTCTGTGTTATCAGTTTAGGAAACTCCCATATTCATGCGTGTTAGTATAATCTTTAGTATGCTCTGCTTGAACTTTAAGGGCTTCTGTTATTCCGCTTTGAACTTTATGTTTGATGTTCTCATTTTCTCTTTTTGTTATCATTAAGAAACTCCCATTATACTCTTTTACCACCTTCATGCTTGTGAGCGTCAAAATTTTAGAGCTTTAGGGATTTTTACAATTTTCATACCCTCTTTGGTTTCGAACCGAACAACGGTTTTAATCCCATCGTTTGAGATATCATTTCTCCAGTCCAATGTGACTGTTATAGTTTTAGAGCTTTAGGAGCTTTTCATATTTTCATACCGTCTTTGTTTTCGAACCCAAAAAAGGGTTTTAGCCGATGGTTTGTTATAGCATTAGGCAACACCAATGAGGCTCTTATAATTTTAGAGATTTAAGGGCTTTTGTAATTCCCAGACCTTTTTTGTTTGTGAGCTCAAAAAAAAAACAGACGAGTTAGTGTGTATGAACCTTTTGAGGCTTTTTGCTATTTCTCATTTTCCCTTTCTTGACCACCCAGCCACTGCTTTGTGTTATTGTGTTATCAATAGGCAACTCTTACGAGACTATTTTAATTATATAGCTAAGCAGCCACTGGTTTGTGTTCACCTTTGGAAACTTTTCAGTCGTTGGTTTGTGTTTATTTAGGCTCTGAAACTTGAACCTTTAAGGGTTTTTGCTATTCTCATCTCTCCCTATGTATTATCGTTAGGCAACTCATTTGGGACTGTGTTTACTTTACATTCAGGCATATGTGTTAAGCTTTAGAAAGCTTTTGCAATTCCCTCTTTGTTTCGAACATTCATGCAAATGTCAGGTTTATGATATCATTATGCAACTCACATGGGACTGTTCTGCGTGGGTGATAAGAATTAGAGGTTTTAGAAGCTTTTTCAATTCTCATACCCCATTTGTTTATTTAGGCAACAGCCATGGGAGTATCTTATGTTTGTTTTTGTGTTTATTTAAACTGTAGAAACACAACATGAAGTGCGTTTAAGCTGTG
Organism: Cardamine occulta; assembly: GCA_028015245.1. Lineage (NCBI taxonomy): Eukaryota > Viridiplantae > Streptophyta > Magnoliopsida > Brassicales > Brassicaceae > Cardamine > Cardamine occulta. The sequence goes on along the minus strand of CM051388.1, from coordinate 16,208,526 downwards.
GTTTTCCAATATCAGGACACTTGTTTCTGGTCTAACGATCTTTTAGATCACCAAAGAAGGGCAAATCTTCCCAGGTTAGATTCGGACAGAACCCGACAATGATTCAAGTCCAATGAGACTGTTATATACTTTAGAGCATTAGGTGCTTTTACAATTCTTAGACTCTCTGTTTTTGATGCCGACAATTTGTGGCTATTATTAGGCAACTCCAATGAGGCTGTTCTAATTTTAGAGCTTAGAAGCTTTTAGAGATTTAGGGGTTTCTACAATTCTATACCCTCTTTGTTTTCTAACCGACAAAATGGTTTTAAGCCACTAATGGGACTGTTATAATTTTTTTTAGAGCTTTAGGAGTTTTAGAGCTTTGTGGGCTTTTGCAATTTTCATACCCTCTTTGTTTAGGGACTGTTATAGTTTCTTTAGAACTTTAGCATTAGGCAACACCAATGGGACTGTAATAACTTTAGAGCTTTAGAAGCTTTTAGAGATTTAGGGGTTTCTGCAATCCTATACCCTCTTTGTTTTCTAACCGAAAAAATGGTTTTAAGCCACCAATGGGGCTGTTATAATTTTTTAGAGCTTTAGGAGTTTTAGAGCTTTGTGGGCTTTTGCAATTTTCATACCCTCTTTATTTAGGGACTGTTATTGTTTCTTTTGAACGTTAGCATTAGGCAACACCAATGGGACTGTAATAACTTTAGAGCTTTAGAAGCTTTTAGAGATTTAGGGTTTTCTGCAATTCTATACCCTCTTTGCTTTCAAACCGACAAAACGGTTTTAAGCCACCAATGGGACTGTGTTATAATTTTTTAGAGCTTTAGGAGTTTTACAGCTTTGTGGGCTTTTGAAATTTTCATATCCTCTTTGTTTTGGGACTGTTATAGTTTTTTAGAGCTTTAGCATTAGGCTACACCAATGGGAATGTAATAACTTTAGAGCTTTTGGGACTTTTTGTAATTCTCATACCCTCTTGATGGGTTTTTATTATTAGTAAAGGCAACTCCCAACTCCCACAAAACAACTCTAAATATAGAGCAGACTATGATATTGTGTTTAAGCTGTGGGCATCTCTTTCCAATTTCAGATCTTTATATCACCAAAGAGGGACAAATTTTCCCAAGTCAGATTCAAACAGAACGCAACAATAATACGTCTGTCTCATCTTTTGGGTTTGAACTATTTACAATTTGGAGAATTTACCTGATAGAGTATGTACAAGTCGTGGAATGATCCTCTGCAAAAATCTGTGATCACTGTGAAGAATGCTTTCTCTGTCTTCGTATATATCCAAATACGACCTTCAATTACAGAAAAAAGGATTGTTAGAATATCATAAAATCTTAGCTCAAAATTAAGTAATTCAAAACAGAAACGAGAGAAAGAAATTTTAAGAACAAACGATTCCAAAAATTTTGAAACCCTAACAAGTTAATTTGAAGTAACCAACACAAATCTTTGATTAATTTTATTGAAACTGAGTAATTCAAACCAAAAACGAGATGAATAACTTATAACAAAAGCGATTCCAGAATTTTGAAGCCCTAAGATGTTAATTCGAAGAAACAAACATCAAGCTTTGGATTAATTTTACTGAAATCATATAAAGAAAAAAACAACGGAAAAAACTTTCAAGAAAAAAAAAAGAGATTCTGAAACCCTAGAAGACTACCAAAGAGAAGAACTTAAAGGCGATTTTGAAACATTGAAATCCTAAAGAGAGAGTTCGACAATTACAAACCGAAGAGAAATATCAAACATCGATTTTACAAAACAAATGATTTCTGAAGTAAATAATCGATTTTGGACACTTATAGAGCAATTTCGATTTTGCAATCGCCGACGAAGGAAAAGAGTCGCAGAGGATAATGGAAACCTCTAAAGATCTGGTGACAAGCATCAAAGCAAATGGTGTATCCAATGACCATGTCAAGAAGTTGGATGTTCAGGTTTCACAGACTGTTGGGTCTATCATGAGACAAGAGGAATTCCTTCCTAGAAGGACTGAGAACAACCCTAACCATATCAACAATGCCGTTTTCGTGGAAAATGGATATGAACTTGCGGAGTTAGAAGAAATCAAAGAGGATGTTGCAAAAGCGGTAGCTGTGTCGACCGACACACCTCCTGGTGTCGATCGACACCAGCAGCAAGATGAGGATTCTCCGAGTTATGAAGAGCCTGTGTCAATTGATCAACACCAGCAGCCACAGGACAGGGACACGATTCATATAGGTTGTGTCAATCAACACAACCCTGGTGTCGGTCGACACAAAGGGTTTTCTGAAACACTAAGTTCTAAAAAGCCACAAACTTCAGAGGAATGGGTCTACAAACCGAAGGTTCCTCTCCCAAAAACTCCTAGGAAGTCTAAACAAAAGTTAGAGGAAGCCAGATGCAAAATAATGATGGATAAGGTAATGATTGAGTTTCCTCTAGTTAATCCAGCCAAGCTTTCACCTCCACTCAAGAGGTATTTTAAGAGAATGGTTACTAATGGTGTGAGTTCTGAGGAATGAGCTTTGCTTACCAAGGACATTAGCGTAATTTTCTTGAACGAGACCCCACAAAATAGGAAAGGAAAGCAGAAGGAAGTGATATTCTCTGAACAAGTTAGTGCCATGATTAAGAGTAGGATTCCAGAAAAGCTACCTGATCCAGGAAGTTTTATGCTCGAGTGCTCCATCTCCACAGGAAGATTTCCTCATTCTCTTTGTGATCTTTGCTCGAGTCTCAACTTAATGCCTCACTCTGTTGCTATAACCCTTGGGATGACTACTTTCAAACCAACGGGGATCTATGTTATCTTGGTTGATCGATCCAAAAGGATTCCAGAAGGTGTCTTAGAAGATGTTCCGGTGAAAATTAGAGATTACTTGATTCCCACAGACTTTGTGGTGTTGAAGAATGAGGAAGAACCTTAGGATCCTCTCATTTTGGGAAGACCTTTCTTGGCTACAACTGGTGCTATAATTGATGTGAGGAAAGGGAAGATAGGCTTGAATGTGGGTGATATGGTCATGAACTTTGACAAGGACAAGATGAGAAAGACACCCACCATTGATGGTCAAGCATTCTCTGTAGAAACCTCCACAGACATTACTGCTGGGTCTGTTTAGGAGTTGGTTCCTAGTGAGCAAGTGAATAAACAAGCTTCTGAGCTTGAGGATTGAAGTGGTGATTATCTCTTCCAGACTAGGCTCCAAGACGAGGTTCTACTCACTGAAAAGTTGCTGGAAGAAGACGTTTTTGTGATGGAGACAAAGATTGCAAAGCTGAATTGCAGAAAAAGTGCATATATCCAAACTCCAGGCTAAGTGTCATCGACACCACCAGGGTGTCAGTCGACACCAGACTTGACGTTAGCCCAGATTTGTCTGAAATAGCTAGTTTTCGGAATTGTTTCAATACTGCAAGTTTGAGAGCTGTTGTCAAACAAAAAGCTCCACATCCCACAAACATCCACCCCGGAAAAAGCCAAGGTACACACTTTCTGAACCCAAACCCTATGATATCATCAATAAGACTTTTCAAGGTACAAAGACTGTTTTACAGTTAACCAAGCCACGAGATTATCGTAGAGCGCTTGTTTTTTCTTTTGATGATTTTACAGCGAAAGGAAGTGTCCCATCCAGACAAACATCCCACCCTGGTGCTATTCCTGTATTCCTTGGTCGACCTCATGCGCTCAACGCATATGCACCACCGTGGATGATACGATTGTCGCAGAGGCATTCATTGCCATTATCCGATCCACCAGATGCCTGAGCTCTGGCACAGTTAAGCTACTTACTAAAAACAAGCGCTTAGTGGGAGGCAACCCACTGGTAAGTTGTAATATGTTTTTTGTTCTATCAGGTCTGTTTCATTTTCAACCGAACTCATGCTTCTATAACACTGGGCACAATGTTGTTTAAGTCTGGGAGAGGTGGTTACTAACATTATCTTTTCTTTTCTTACAGTTAGTTGAGTCCGTTTTTACTGAGTCACAATTTTTGTATGAAACTATGATCTTTCGAGGAAACCACCACATTTGCAGGAAATTAAGTAACCATTGCTTCAAACTTGACTAGCATCCAAGACTAATGGAAAAACCAAAGGCTAACTAGTTGACTGGAGACATTCATATTTCCAGCAAAAATACACTAAAGCCTGAGCTAATTTCCAATTTTTTTTACCTCATCGATGTGACTGATGTTCATAGGGCTTGACTCCTTGTTCATACTTGACAGCAAAACAACCTTTGTAAAAAGTAATGGTACTCCTCTCCCTTATTCTAAAAAAAAATATAAATATAGAGAAAATATGAGATGACTTTCTTTCAAGTAAAGAGGTAGAAAAATTTCCAATGACCCCATTATTTTACTTCAAAAGAGATGATCACACATAGGATGGAAGCGAGGTTAGAAAAATTTCCCGTGATACAATTATTTGCCTACACCTTTGTCAAGAAAATAATAAGTGTGGGGGAAGAAAAGAGTACCAAAAAGTTTTGTATGGTTGCTGCATCATTGTATTGTATAGGAATGAGTCTAGAAGGTCCTTGGCATTAAGATCAGAGATGAGACCTAGCGATGAAGGGCTTATGGACTATGTTGCGAAATTGTGGGTTAAATCTGGAATGCTTCGAATATCTACGGTGAAGTACATGGTGGTCTGGATCCTGTCAGGTAAGAATTCCTAGTGGCTTGCTATGGTGAATGTGAGTGTGGTACACTTATGACAAAATGAGTTTCTGTGTTTTCAAACTTCTTTCTCTGGTTTAGTTCTATATTTGCTTGAGGGCAAGCAAAAGCTAAGTATGAGGGAGTTGATATATCATGGTTTTGGCCGGTATTTTTAGTGTTTTTTGAGTCTTTTAGAGTCTTTGCAGGTTCTTGCAGGATTTAGACCATTATGAAGCTTTTGGAGGTTTTTGGAGTCAAAGGGATCAAAGCGGATTTGAAGAGGAGTGATCGCAGAGGAATGGCCATATTTTTACCTCTGTGTTGATCGACACCAGTGCCAGAAACGCAGAAGGGTGGTGGTGTCGACCAACACCAAGTGTGGTGTCGATCGACACAGACACCAGGCACATAAAAAGATTTATAGAAGATTTTATTTTTGCCCGAAAATCTCCAGAATCTTCCAGAACTGCATTGGCTCGTGTTTAGCTTTATTTTTAGGGTTTTTGCCACTTGTTTAGGCAAGTGGCCAAAACCCTAAAATAAAGTCCAAGATTCTGGAGATTTTTTTTAAAAAGAAAATATTCTATAAATTTTTTTATGTGCCTGGTGTCTGTGATGATCGACACCACCATTGGTGTCGGTCGACACCACCACCCTTCTGCGTTCCTGGCACTGGTGTCACTCCTCTTCAAATCTGCTTTGATCCTTTTGACTCCAAAGGTCTACATCATGCAAGAACCTGCAAAGACTCTAAAATACTCGAAAAACACCGAAATGACTCGATTAAGACTACATATATCATGGCTAAAACCCGGTAGAAACCATGATATATTACACAGAGAGTACAACTCTTACCGTATGAAGTTTGGCATCAGGCGCAAAGTTATCCCTGTATTCATCTCCATAAGTTTGAGTAAAGCCTCATACTACTAAGTGTGCCTTGTATCGCTCAATATCGCCATTGCTTAGGTATTTGATAGTAAAGACCCATTTGGAGCTAACAGCTCTTTTCCCCGGAGGAAGATCTGCTTCATCCCATGTATGATTTTGTTCCATAGCACCATACTCATCGTCCACCGCATCTAACCATTCTTTGTTTTCCTTGGCCTCCTCATAGCTTTGTGGTATTTGGTGTAGATCAATCTTGCCAAGAAACACTTGATGATCGGTTGGCAAAAGGTGAAGAGAACACATTGCAGGGATAGGATGAGCCACTGCTTGGTTGTTGTAGAACACCCTTTGCTTCCTTTTCACTGCTTGGTTGTTGTAGAATACCCTTTGCTTCCTTTGTCATGTGCTATGCCTAAGGGTAGGTATTACTGCTTCCGTATGATCTGAGTCTTCTTCTTGTTTTTCTGGATCCGAGTTCCTGGTTGTGGTCAGTCTGGATTAGTCTTGGTCTTGATCTGAACAATCCATGTTAACCTGATTGGTCATTATTAGAGACTCGAAACCTCTCATATCTTTAGGTTCTTCCTGTGCTGTCCTAGAACATTCTTTCTCATCATATCCCGAGCTGCCCCTTGTTTGATGATCCGTGCAAGGACGAGCAGAGCACTCACGGTCTGATGCCAAAATCTCTAGACGATCCAAAAGGAATTGTAAACTAGCAGTGCGATCTGATGGAGAGCTAGCAAGGTCTTTTACGTTTTCCCAATCCTTTTTTTCATGATATCCTTGGTTCTCTATGAATTTGACATCCCGAGAAACAAAGGTGCAGTTGTTGAAAGGATCATAACATTTGTTATTCTCTTGAGTGGTAGAGTAATATACACTTATTGCTCTTGGCATCTAGTTTGTTTCTTTGTTCACAGTATCAAAACAAAGCACACACAACCAAAAACACGTAAGTGATCAATGGAAGGTTTGATTTTGTTAAGTACCTCAAATGGTGAAACATCCTCTAAGACTCTTGTTGGTTAATAAGATAGCAAGCAGTCATGACCGCATCTCCCCAAAACCTCTTTGGAACATTGGTGTGGAACATCATCGATCTTGCAACTTCTATGAGGTGTCGATTCTTCTGTTCTGCCACTCCATTTTGTTGTGGTGTGTAAGGACAGCTTGTTTGGTGCATAATCCCATACTTAGCCAAATGTTCCTTGAACTTATGACTTGTATATTCTCCTCAATTGTCAGACCTACGTACCTTCAGTTTAGCATTGAAATGATTAGCGACATAGTTTTGGAAATTAAGAAATGCATCAAACACACGATCTTTAGAAGGGAGCAAAGTAACCCAAGTATATTTCGATTTTTCATCAATGTAAGTGACAAAATACTTGTTATTATCCCTAGATAAGCATGGTAATGTTCAAAAATCAGAATGAACTAAGTCGAAACAATTCTCATAAATAGTAGATGATTTCGAGAACACATTTTTACAATGTTTTCCAAGAATGCAAGCCTCACAACTAGAATGATCAAGTATTTAATCGGTTGAACCTGAGTGAGTAATGCGGTGATGGCGTTCTAAAACTCTTTGGCTCTCATCTCGATCTTGTCATTGGTCCACTTGATACGGCCAAAGCACCCTCGGTTTCAAGCTTCTTCTGTGAGCCATCCATGATCACATCATCCCCTCCCTCTTGAAAAGGATTTGTCCTCAAATCTGGAACATTTGCAACAAAAGGGATTAAGTCAGCAACGTTAAAGTTTGAACTCACATTGTACTTACGTTGGAGATCGAGTTGGTAAGCATTATCGTTGATCCTCTTTGTGACTCGGAATGGACCGTCAATCCTAGGCATCAACTTAGACTTCCTCTCAGCCGGAAATCTCTCCTTCCTTAGATGAATCCAAACGTGGTCTCCCTCTTCAAAGATCATCTTGCGCCTGCCCTTGTTAGCTTGTTTGGCGTAGAACTTTGTTTTCTCCTCGATGTTGCGCTTTGCTTTCTCATGAATCTGTTTAACAAGTTCAGCTTTCTTTTTCCCATCCAAGCTTGCTCTTTCACTCAAAGGCAATGGGGTTAGATCCAAAGGAGATAAAGGATTAAAGCCGTAAACAATTTCAAAAGGAGAAAACTTGGTGGCGGAATGCACAGATCGGTTATAAGCAAATTCAACATGTAGTAAGCATTCTTCCCAAGTTTTTTAATACTTTTTAATCAAGGCACGCAGCAAGGTAGAAAAAGTTCTATTAACTTGATATGACTATGGCTAGCAAGGAGGAGGAACCAATGCAACATGGAGACGACAATGAGGAGCAAAAGGAAGCACCTGGAACCTACAAGGAGCTGAAGATTTATGCATTTCTCTGGGTCCTATCACTCGGTCTAAACAAGAGAAGCTCAAGACCACTTTGCAACGTCTTCTTAACACCATCTCGGGCAGTTTAGTGTGTGCTAATCCAGCTACACTGGTTGTGATCCAAGCCACCTAAACATTTATCAAGAGAGGTGATATGACTTACACTCTTTTTCCCTTCATTTGGTTTTGTCCCATTGGGTTTTCCAAATAAGGTTTTTAATGAGGGAAGCCATATCACTCACTCATCAGCCTCTTGATAAAGCTTAAGCCCACTTCTATCTCTTATCCAAATGAAGCAGCCCAAGTCCAATAAGAAGATTCAGCCGAAACTTGAAGACATGAAGAGTCATTTTCTTTGTTCAAACTTTGGTTTTAATGCTATGTAATTCTCGAGATTCTCTCCTTTACTCTTTGGCTGATTTAAACTCTTGCAATGCTTCATTTCTAATTATCAAACTCTTTTCATATTCTCAAACTCTCTGGAACCTGTTTGATCATTTCTTGTTCATAGTGTCGGGTCTTCATTCCTTCACACCGAGCAAGCCGATAGTCTTAGAGTCTGTCACAACTCCTAAGAAGTTTCACTTCGATCCACCCCTTGTTCATCATGTCTAGGATCTTCACCCACATACAGAACAAGTCTGAAAGTCCAAAGGTTCACCATCCCCTTTGGAAGTTTCGCAACAATCCCCAAGATCCATCGGATCTTACCCGCTGTTTCTACATTTCATCATCACTTCCACATCTCTCACCTTATCACCGATCATCACAACCTCTTGGAGAGCATTCAGGGACTTGATCCTCACCTAGGATCATATCAAGTGGTATCAGAGCTGACTCCACGCCAGGTTTTATCATTTCCGATCTATTACACCTCTTTACCTTCCGATCTGTTTTGTCTGCTGACTGTTGGAATTTTCATAAATTCATTTTGTCAGATAAAATCGTTAGATCTGTTGAATCTGATTCAAAAAAAGAGTCTAGTATTTGTTAAAATTGATTCTAGAATTTTTGAACATGTTTTGATAATTTTTCGAAGTTGATTTCGTCGAACAGTCACAACTAGAGGTTATAGGAATTTAAACAGTTATTTTCGTGTTAACTTGCTAGAATTGTTTAAAATCATTGGTTTATCCTAAAATCTTGAAATCTGTTGCATTGAAACCATGATTGAGTCTAGTATTTGTTAAAATTGTCTCTGGAATTTTTGAACGTAATTTGACATTTTATTCTGACTGATCAGGTCAAACTGTCGATTAAGGTTTCTTGCCAAGTTTTGTTTTTCTTGTTGTGTTTGAGCATTTTACTTGTTTACTTGTTGGGATCTGAACAGGTACCATGGCGGGAACTAGCCATGATGAAAAAGAGTCTTCCAACTCCAACAAGCAACTTATGGAATCCTTCAAAGCTATGATGGTTGAGAGTATGGCCACTATGAAAGCCGACTTAGAAAGGTCCATCAATAACCAACGTGGGAGGAACCTACGACCTTCTGATGCTAAGCATTACTATAGTCAGACTTCTCGATCAAATCGTCCTCGAAGAAGACAGCCAAGAGAAGATCAAACCGCTAGAAATAACCAACCCATTACTCGAGATCCTTTAGCCGGTGTGAAGATAGAAATTCCGTTTTTCCATGGAACCAGTAACCCTGAAGAATATCTTGAGTGGGAAAAGAGGGTTGAAATTATCTTTGATTGTCGGGAGTTTACTCAAGAGACTAAGGTCAGACTCGCCCCAACCGCATTCGAGGATTATGCTCTAAGTTGGTGGGATCAGTTGGGGACGTCTAGAAGAAGGGCTGGAGATATACCGGTTGAGACTTGGACCCAACTAAAGATCATTATGAGGAAAAGGTTCGTACCTAGTCATTACCACAGAGAACTTCACCTTAAGCTTCGGAATTTGTCTCAAGGAAGTAGATCCGTTGAAGATTATTTCAAAGAAATGGAAACCTTGTTACTTAGAGCCGATATTCAAGAAGACAATGAAGCTACTATGGCCAGATTCATGGGAGGTCTTGAAAAAGATATCATTGAAAGACTGGAGGTACATCATTATGTCGAGCTAGAAGAGCTTCTCCACAAAGTTATCATGTTTGAAAAACAACTTAAGAGGAAGAGCTCTAGGACCGGATACAACTCTACCAAGTTCAGCAAGGATTACAAGCCTAAGGATTACAAACCGCTTACAAAACCCAAGATAGACGAGTCTCCGCTCAAGGGAATTGATCAAGGATCAAGCACCAAGGCTAGAGAAATTCAGTGTTTTAAGTGCAAAGGTTTCGGTCACTACTCCCGTTCGTGCTCCAATCAGAGAACCATAGTTATTAGGAACAACGGCGAGATAGACTCAGAAGAAGATCATTCGGAACCTGAACCTTTAGAGGAACCACTTAGAATGCCGGAGTTCGGACAACTTTTGGTCACTAGAAGAACCCTTAGCTTACACACTCAGGCCGAGAAAAATGAGCAAAGAGAAAACCTCTTCCACACTCGTTGCCTTGTTCAAAACAAAGTTTGCAGCCTAGTGATTGATGGTGGTAGCTGTACCAACGTTGCCAGCTAGTCTATGGTTGATAAGCTTGGACTCACAATCACTAAGAGAGCTAAGCCTTATAAGTTGCAATGGCTTAATGATGAGGGAGAATTGGAAGTCAAGAACCAGGTCATAGTTCCTTTGTCTATAGGGAAATATGAAGATGAGGTCTTATGTGATATTTTACCAATGGATGCTGGACATATCTTGCTTGGAAGACCTTGGCAATCTGATCGGAAAGTAATGCATGATGGATTTACCAACAGATATTCATTTGAGTTTAAGGGCAGAAAGAATATCCTTGTACCTTTAACTCCTCAAGAAGTTCATCTAGATCAAATGACCTTGAAGAAAGGTAAACCCACTTCCGAAGCCAAGCTCAAAGAACTGGCCAACCTTATGATCACGCCTCGACAAGGGAGTTATTCCTCATCCCTCCTTTTTGTGTTTAAAGAGTGCTTTAATACTAACCAAACTGTGCAGGAAATACCTAGCAAAATTCAGTTTCTTTTACAGGAATTCCAAGATGTTTTCCCGGAAGAACCTCCCCGAGGTTTGCCGCCAATCCGTGGCATTGAACACCAAATCGATTTCATACCCGAAGTGTCTCTTCCCAACAAACCAGCCTACAGAACCAATCCTCTAGAAACTAAGGAGCTTCAACAACAAGTCACCGAGCTCATGGAGAAAGGACATATCCGCGAAAGCATGAGTCCATGTGCCGTACCCGTTTTGCTTGTTCCGATGAAAGATGGTAGCTGGAGGATGTGTGTCGATTGCCGTGCTATCAACAATATCACTGTAAAGTATCGACATCCCATTCCTAGATTAGATGATATGCTTGATGAATTGCATGGTTCTAGCATCTTTTCTAAGGTAGATCTTAAAAGTGGATACCATCAAATTAGAATGCAAGAAGGGGATGAATGGAAAACTGCATTTAAAACTAAGCATGGTCTTTATGAATGGTTAGTCATGCCTTTTGGGTTAACAAACGCACCTAGTACTTTCATGAGACTAATGAACCACGCGTTCTTAGATCATTTATAGGTCATTTTGTGGTGGTATATTTTGATGACATTTTAATTTATAGCCGAAGGTTAGATGAACATGTGGAGCATCTTAGAAAAGTTTTAGAAGTGCTTAGGAAGGAAACCTTGTACGCTAATCTTAATAAATGTACTTTTGGAACAGATAACCTTGTTTTAGGCTTTTTTGTGAGTACAGATCGTATCAAGGTTGATGAAGAGAAGATACGAGCTATTAAAGATTGGCCGAGTCCAAAGACTGGTAGTGAAGTAAGAAGCTTCCATGGTTTAGCCGGTTTCTACAGGAGGTTTGTTAAAGACTTCAGCACTTTAACCGCCCCACTCACAGAGGTTATCAAGAAGAAGGAGATGAAGCCCATAGCTTACTTTAGTGAAAAGCTTGGAGGTGCCACACTCAATTACCCGACTTACGACAAAGAGCTCTATGCGCTTGTTAGGGCTTTACAAACTTGGCAACATTATCTTTGGCCCAAGGAGTTTGTTATACACACAGATCATGAATCTCTCAAGCATCTCAAGGGACAACAAAAGCTGAACAAGAGACACACCAAGTGGGTTGAATTCATTGAGACATTTCCGTACGTCATTAAGTACAAGAAAGGTAAGGAGAATGTAGTAGCCGATGCTCTTTCTCGGAGGTACGTTCTTTTGAATTCTCTTGAGGTTAAGTTATTAGGATTTGAACAAATTAAAGAACTATATTCTACTGATGTTGACTTCAAAGAAATTTATGCTGCTTGTGCGAAATTTGGTGTTGGAAAATATTTTAGGAGTGATGGATTTTTGTTCTATGATAATCGCCTATGTGTACCTAACTCCTCCTTGCGAGATTTGTTTGTCCAAGAAGCTCATGCATGTGGACTAATGGGACATTTTGGCATGGCAAAGACGTCAAGCGTGTTACGTGAGCACTTCTTTTGGCCGCACATGCAAAGTGACGTTGAGAAATGTTGTCAAAGATGTATAACGTGTAAGCAAGCTAAATCGACAATCCAGAATCACGGTTTGTATACCCCTCTTCCTATTCCCTTGCATCCTTGGCATGACTTATCCATGGACTTTGTAGTTGGATTACCTAGGACTAAGACTGGAAAGGATTCGGTATTTGTGGTAGTTGATAGATTCTCAAAAATGGCTCACTTCATACCTTGCCATAAAACCGATGATGCTATTAATGTAGCTGGGTTGTTCTTTAAAGAAGTTGTTAGGTTGCATGGAATGCCTAGAACTATTGTATCGGATAGGGATACTAAATTTCTTAGTTATTTTTGGAAAACCCTTTGGTCTAAGTTAGAACCAAGCTTTGTTTCTCCACCACATGTCACCCACAATCCGATGGCCAAACCGAAGTAGTCAATAGAACCTTATCCACTCTGTTGCGGGCTATAATTAAAAAGAACCTTACGACTTGGGAAGAATGTCTACCTCATGTTGAATTTGCTTACAATCATGCTAGACATTCTGCATCTAAGTATTCACCATTTGAAATTGTTTATGGGTTCAATCCCATCTCACCTTTGGATCTAATGCCTTTACCCGTGAATGAAAGGATAAGTCTTGATGGTAAGAAAAAGGCTGAGCTTGTGAAACAGATCCATGAGAAGGCTCGAAACAACATAGAGCACAAGACCAAGTTGTACGCTAAGCATGCAAACAAAGGCCGAAAGTTTATGGAATTTAAAGAAGGGGACTTGGTGTTGGTTCATTTGAGAAAAGAAAGGTTCCCTAACGAGAGAAAATCCAAGCTTATGCCCAGGATTGATGGTCCATTCGAAATCATCAAGAAAATCAACGACAACGCCTACCAGCTTGATCTCCAAGGTAAGTACCATGTGAGTTCGAGTTTTAACCTTATCGACTCAAATGGCTTAATGATGACACCGAGCTTAAAATTTCCGAGCAAGTTACAATTCCATTCAGTATTGGTAAGTATGCGGATCATGTTTTGTGTGACGTAGTGCCTATGCAAGCTGGACATTTGCTGTTAGGGCGTCTGTGGCAATTTGATAAAGAAGCATTACACAATGGGCGGACCAATCATTATACCTTCTCGCACAACAACAAAAAGCATAGTTTGGCGCCATTGACACCTCAAGAAACATTTGAAATGCAACAAACCATGTCCAAAGGAAAAAAGCTAAGTAAAACCAATCTTTATATCACACCTAATACTGTTTTGAAATCTCTTGAATTAAAAGAAGAGGTGCTACTAATGATCTTCAAGGAAGGTTTGTTTTCAGGTCAAGAAGAACAAGAATTACCACCAGCTGTTCTAGAGCTACTTAACAGATTTTCTAATGTATTTCCTGAAGAAATTCCGCCAGGGCTGCCACCAACAAGAGGAATCGAACATCAAATTGATCTTGTCCCTGGAGCCCCGTTGCCAAACAGATCGGCTTATAGGGTTAATCTGGCAGAAGCAAAGGAGTTGGAAAAACAAGTTCAAGACTTGATGTCTAAAGGCTATATCCGAGAGAGTCTAAGTCCATGTGCTGTTCCTGTGCTTCTAGTGCCAAAAAAATGGAACTTGGAGGATGTGCGTTGATTGTAGAGTTATCAACAACATCACCATCAAATACCGACATCCCATCCCGAGGCTGGACGATATGCTAGATGAGCTTCATGGAGCAACTATCACTTGTCCTTTAATTATTTTGTGTTGGACAATTCTATAAACAGCTAGATTGGTTGCAATTCTATAAACTGGAGCATGGAATGTATTAATAATTGTTTATTATATCAAATACAATAACTGGCCGAAGACAAATCTCGTGAGTCGAAAGACAAGAATGGGAGCTACATGTTAAAAGACAGGGGAAGCCATAAAGCACAAAGCTCAAGATGTGGCTCACTACACAAAGGATACGGCTGAAGCCAGTAGAGAGAAGACCAGTGGGTTTTACATGTTTGAGTGTTTTAATGGAGCATTTCTAGTGGCCGCATATGAAAAGAGATGTGGAGAGATTCTGCGCCAAGTGCATCACTTGCCTAAAGGCAAAATCCAGGTCACATCCTCATGGTTTATATATGCCTTTGCCTATTCCTAACCTGCCTTGGGTAGAAATTTATATGGATTTTGTTTTAGGTCTGCCAAAAATCAACCACAAGGATTCCATCTTTGTAGTTGTAGACAGGTTCTAAAAAATGGCTCATTTTATTCCATGCAACAAGACAAATGACGCTACTCGAACTGCTGATCTCTTTTTCAAAGAAGTAGTGCGTTTACATGGAGTGCCGACGACCATTGTATCGGATTGCGACACTAAGTTCCTAAGCCATTTCTGGAAAACGTTGTGGGGAAAGTTAGGAACCAAGCTGCTTTTCTCAACCACTTGTCACCCCCTAACAGATGGCCAAAATGAGGTAGTAAATCGTACTCTATCTACTTTGCTGAGAGCAACGGTTGGTAAGAATTTACAAAATTGGTTATCATGCTTACCTTTCATTGAATTTGCTTATAATCATGCTAAGCATTCTGGTACTAAATTTTCACCTTTTGAGATTGTTTATGGATTTAATCCAGAAACTCTAATTGATCTAATATCCCCTGCCCGAGCTGTTTATTCTAATAAAGGAGAAGCCAGAGCAGATTTTGTAAAGAAGCTTCATCAAAAGGTCACAAAAAATCAGGAAGAGAAGACCGAGAAATACAAACAACATGCTGATAAGCACCAAAAGGAGGTCACATTCGAACCAGGAGATTGGGTTTGGTTTCATATGAGGCATGAGAGATTTCCGGAGAAAAGAAAATCCAAGCTCGCACCAAGAGGCGATGGACCATTTTAAGTGCTAGAAAAGATCAACGATAATGCTTACAAACTTTATCTACCAGGTCAGTTCACTATTTCTCATACTTTCAATGTTACTGATTTAGCTCCTTTCCATGCAGATTTACCTGTTCTGAGGTCAGAATCTTTTCAAGAGGGAGGAGATGATGAGGACATCAATAGAAGCTCAGCTGGATCAAAGGAAGAAGCTGTACACATAGCAACCATGGAACAAGCACCAAGAACAAGAGCTGGAAAAAGGCGTGTGAGAGAGGAATTTATCAAGTCCATGAACAGCCTCATCATTAAGGGAGTGCAAGAAGACGTGCAAGCATTACACAAGAGTCATACGACACCTTTCTTGCCTGTTCTTCAAGGAAACAAGGAATTTGCTATTTTTACTATCACCAAGCAAATTCAAGAGGCCCAAAGAAATCAGTAAATGGGTATGTGCTCCATTTGTGCTCTTTTTCCCTTCACCAATTTTTTTTCCCAATGGGTTTTGTTGGTAAGGTTTTTAACGAGGCAAATGGATCGCATTACCAACGGCCCATTTAGTTGATTTTCCGCAAGCCCAACAACACATTTTCGGCCAAGGAGCTCAAGAGACAGTTTCGAATGTTCAAACTCTAATTTTAATGTTCTCTCTTTCTCTCTCCTTCATGCAGACTATCACTTGTCCTTTAGTTATTTTGTGTTGGACAATTTTCGGATTCAGCCTGATTTTTTTAGAAAAGAAACTTGAGAGTTTTCTCTTTGATATTTCTGGGAAGGAAATATTATGTCTTCTAAACTTCTTGTGTGTGAATCCTTGAAGCTTAGAGTGTATTAGACTTATCATAGATCCTTTCCCAGATCTGTGTGGCATCTCTCAATCCCCTATCACGTCCGTTCATCCCTTTGAATCTGTTGAGAGTGACCTTAGTCCAGCAACAGCCTCACCATCGAACCACTTCCCCATCCATTCAATCGGAACTGTTGAGAGTGACCTTAGTCCAGCAATAATTCCTCCATCAATCTATCATTTAGGATCTGATTCATTTGGATTCCTATATCATCTGGTATCAGAGCTTAAACGCTCCTAATCAGGTTTATCTATTCCTTTTACTTCAGTTTAATTCATTTTGTGTGTGTCTGTTCATCTCCTTAATTTCGGGAAGTTATGTGTTTTTGTCTGTAATATTGTCTTAATTTTCATAAATAATTGGCCTGTGATAAAATTGTGAGACCAGTTGCATCTGAACTTAGGACGAGTCTAATATTATATGATATTTGCTCAATCCGTTTTGCTCTTTTTTCCACCGTGAATATCTTAAAATTGTATCTAAGTGTTTGTATGGTGTCGTTTGTCAAGGTCACAACAAAAGCATTTGTCCGTTGACTTGTTAATTCTTAGTTCATTATCTGATTTGATCGAGTTTA
Organism: Cardamine occulta; assembly: GCA_028015245.1. Lineage (NCBI taxonomy): Eukaryota > Viridiplantae > Streptophyta > Magnoliopsida > Brassicales > Brassicaceae > Cardamine > Cardamine occulta. The sequence goes on along the minus strand of CM051388.1, from coordinate 16,191,835 downwards.
GATATAAATATTTATTCAGTTATGTTTTTTGGTTCTTTGGCTTTGCAGAAATCAAATAAATGAACTTTAGGAATTGTTTTACTAAAAACAAATATTGTGTTGGACATCTTTTCCATCTCAACTCTCACCTCTTAGGCTCTGATAATAAACATCTTGATGTGATCCTGGGGGAGGATCACGTCCCTGAATGTCCTCCAAATGATAGGTGAAGTCTTTGAAGCAAGAAAAGCCTCCGATGAACCGGTTTGATGATGAATGGCGGGTGAGAAGTGGAGTGGATCGGTCCAAATGGATGAGTAACCACGAAAATGGATTGAATGAAACTTCTAAGAGTTGCGGAATCACTCTTAGACTATCAGGGGTGTTTGTAGTGCAAGGATATGTCCGAATACACTAAACAAACATGATCAAACAGTTTCAAAGAGATTGAGAATAAGAAAGGTTTGATAAATTATAATGAGGTTCAGATGCAGAATATAAAGAGAAGAAGGGGGAGGCGAGTGGTGTGTTTCGAGACAGGCCTCGGGAAAACACACACTCAAAACTAACAACATAATTAAAGACAGAGTGTGAACAAACACACAACCATTCAAATTCAAAAGAAAGTGCCTAAAGAGAAGAGAAAGAAAAGAAATGGGCCAGGCCCAAAACCATGGAAGATAAGTGGGTAAAAATGATGAATCGAGTGTGGGACTTAGCCTCGTTAAAAACCTTCTCCGGAAAACCCAATGGGACAAAACCGAGAGTAAGGAAAAGAGCACTAAGGCCACACCTCCACTTATCATCCGTCTCGGGCATGTATCAAAACCAGAATAGTCTTGACACATCCAAGTCCCGAGTGGTCGCCTTGAGATGTAACTTTCGTGAGTAGTACGGTAATCTCCTTGGTGAGCTTCTTAATCCGTGAGCGAGTAACGGGTGGCGTGTACTCGTACATCATGTCTTGAGCTCCATAATCTTCAAGCTCCAGCTCCTTAGCTTCCAATTCTTTAGCTCCAAGCTGCGTATCCTCAAGGTCCATCCGTGCTCCTTGTTCCATGTCCGTAGAGCTAGCCGGGATCATATCACATCTCCCTCGTATGACAAGATTCATAGCCCGGTTCGATTTAAACAGCTAGATTGGTTGCAATTCTATAAACTGGAGCGTGGCAAGTATTAATAATTGTTTATTATATCAAATACAATAACTGGCCGAAGACAAATCTCGTGAGTCGAAAGACAAGAATGGGAGCTACATGTTAAAAGACAGGGGAAGCCATAAAGCACAAAGCTCAAGATGTGGCTCACTACACAAAGGATACAGCTGAAGCCAGTAGAGAGAAGACCAGTGAGTTTTACATGTTTGAGTGTTTTCATGGAGCATTTCTACTGGCCGCATATGAAAAGAGATGTGGAGAGATTCTGCGCCAAATGCATCACTTGCCTAAAGGCAAAATCCAGGTCACATCATCATGGTTTATATATGCCTTTGCCTATTCCTAACCTGCCTTGGGTAGACATTTCTATGGATTTTGTTTTAGGTCTGCCAAAAATCAACCACAAGTATTCCATTTTGTAGTTGTAGACAGGTTCTCAAAAATGGCTCATTTTATTCAATGCAACAAGACAAATGACGCTACTCAAACTGCTGATCTCTTTTTCAAAGAAGTAGTGCGTTTACATGGAGTGCCGACGACCATTGTATAGGATCGCGACACTAAGTTCCTAAGCCATTTCTGGAAAACGTTGTGGGGAAAGTTGGGAACCAAGCTGCTTTTCTCAACCACTTGTCACCCCCAAACAGATGGCCAAAATGAGGTAGTAAATCGTACTCTATCTACTTTGCTGAGAGCAACGGTTGGTAAGCATTTACAAAATTGGTTATCATGCTTACCTTTCATTGAATTTGCTTATAATCATGCTAAGCATTCTGGTACTAAATTTTCTCCTTTTGAGATTGTTTATGGATTTAATCCAGAAACTCCAATTGATCTAATATCCCTGCCCCGAGCTATTTATTCTAATGAAGGAGAAGCCAGAGCAGATTTTGTTAAGAAGCTTCATCAAAAGGTCACAAAAAATCTGGAAGAGAAGACCGAGAAATACAAACAACATGCTGATAAGCACCGAAAGGAGGTCACATTCGAACCAGGAGATTGGGTTTGGTTTCATATGAGGCATGAGAGATTTCCGGAGAAAAGAAAATCCAAGCTCGCACGAAGAGGCGATGGACCATTTCAAGTGCTAGAAAATATCAACGATAATGCTTACAAACTTGATCTACCAGGTTAGTTCACTATTTCTCATACTTTCAATGTTACTGATTTAGCTCCTTTCCATGCAGATTTACCTGTTCTGAGGTCAGAACCTTTTCAAGAGGGGGGAGATGATGAGGACATCAATACAAGCTCAGCTGGATCAAAGGAAGAAGCTGTACACATAGCAACCATGGAACAAGCACCAAGAACAAGAGCTGGAACAAGGGGTGTGAGATAGGAATTTATCAAGTCCATGAACAGCCTCATCATTAAGGGAGTGCAAGAAGACGTGCAAGAATTACACAAGAGTCATACGACACCTTTCTTGCCTGTTCTTCAAGGAAACAAGGAATTTGCTATTTTTACTATCACCAAGCTAATTGAAGAGGCTCAAAGAAATCAGTAAATGGGTATGTGCTCCATTTGTGCTCTTTTTCCCTTCACCAATTTTTTTTCCCAATGGGTTTTGTTGGTAAGGTTTTTAACGAGGCAAATGGATCGCATTACCAACGGCCCATTTAATTGATTTTCCGCAAGCCCAACAACACATTTTCGGCCAAGGAGTTCAAGAGACAGTTTCGAATGTTCAAACTCTAATTTTAATGTTCTCTCTTTCTCTCTCCTTCATGCAGACTATCACTTGTCCTTTAATTATTTTGTGTTGGACAATTTTTGGATTCAGCCTGATTTTTTTAGAAAAGAAACTTGAGAGTTTTCTCTTTGATATTTCTGGGAAGGAAATATTCTGTCTTCTAAACTTCTTGTGTGTGAATCCTTGAAGCTTAGAGTGTATTAGACTTATCATAGATCCTTTCACAGATCTGTGTGGTGTCTCTCAATCCCCTATCACGTCCGTTCATCCCTTTGAATCTGTTGAGAGTGACCTTAGTCCAGCAACAGCCTCACCATCGAACCACTTCCCCATCCATTCAATCGGAACTGTTGAGAGTGACCTTAGTCCAGCAACAATTCCTCCATTAATCTATAATTTAGGATCTGATTCATTTGGATTCCTATATCATCTGGTATTAGAGCTTAAAACGCTCCTAATCTGGTTTATCTATTCCTTTTACTTCAGTTTAATTCGTTTTGTGTGTGTCTGTTCATCTCCTTAATTTCGGGAAGTTCTGTGTTTTTGTCTGTAATATTGTCTGAAGTTTCATAAATAATTGGCCTGTGATAAAATTGTGATACCAGTTGCATCTGAACTTAGGACGAGTCTAATATTATATGATATTTGCTCAATCCGTTTTGCTCTTTTTTCCACCGTGAATATCTTAAAATTGTAGCTAAGTGTTTGTATGGTGTCCTTTGTCAAGGTCACAACAAAAGCATTTGTCCGTTGACTTGTTAATTCTTAGTTCATTATCTGATTTGATCGAGTTTAGATATAAATATTTATTCAGTTATGTTTTTTGGTTCTTTGGCTTTGCAGAAATCAAATAAATGAACTTTAGGAATTGTTTTACTAAAAACAAATATTGTGTTGGACATCTTTTCCATCTCAACCTCTTAGGCTCTGATAATAAACATCTCCCTCGTATGACAAGATTCATAGCCCGGTTCGATTTAAACAGCTAGATTGGTTGCAATTCTATAAACTGGAGCGTGGCAAGTATTAATAATTTTTTATTATATCAAATACAATAACTGGCCGAAGACAAATCTCGTGAGTCGAAAGACAAGAATGGGAGCTACATGTTAAAAGACAAGGGAAGCCATAAAGCACAAAGCTCAAGATGTGGCTCACTACACAAAGGATACGGCTGAAGCCAGTAGAGAGAAGACCAGTGGGTTTTACATGTTTGAGTATTTTAGTGGAGCATTTCTACTGGCCGCATATGAAAAGAGATGTGGAGAGATTCTGCGCCAAGTGCATCACTTGCCTAAAGGCAAAATCCAGGTCACATCCTCATGGTTTATATATGCCTTTGCCTATTCCTAACCTGCCTTGGGTAGACATTTCTATGGATTTTGTTTTAGGTCTGCCAAAAATCCACCACAAGGATTCCATCTTTGTAGTTGTAGACAGGTTCTCAAAAATGGCTCATTTTATTCCATGCAACAAGACAAATGACGCTACTCAAACTACTGATCTCTTTTTCAAAGAAATAGTGCGTTTACATGGAGTGCCGAGGACCATTGTATCGGATCGCGACCCTAAGTTCCTAAGCCATTTCTGGAAAACGTTGTGGGGAAAGTTGGGAACCAAGCTGCTTTTCTCAACCACTTGTCACCCCCAAACAGATGGCCAAAATGAGGTAGTAAATCGTACTCTATCTACTTTGCTGAGAGCAACGGTTGGTAAGAATTTACAAAATTGGTTATCATGCTTACCTTTCATTGAATTTGCTTATAATCATGCTTAGCATTCTGGTACTAAATTTTCTCCTTTTGAGATTGTTTATGGATTTAATCCAGAAACTCCAATTGGTCTAATATCCCTGCCCCGAGCTGTTTATTTTAATGAAGGAGAAGCCAAAGCAGATTTTGTGAAGAAGCTTCATCAAAAGGTCACAAAAAATCTGGAAGAGAAGACCGAGAAATAAAAACAACATGCTGATAAGCACCAAAAGGTGGTCACATTCGAACCAGGAGATTGGGTTTGGTTGCATATGAGGCATGAGAGATTTCCGGAGAAAAGAAAATCCAAGCTCGCACCAAGAGGCAATGGACCATTTCAAGTGCTAGAAAAGATCAACGATAATGCTTACAAACTTGATCTACCAGGTCAGTTCACTATTTCTCATACTTTCAATGTTACTGATTTAGCTCCTTTCCATGCAGATTTACCTGTTCTGAGGTCAGAACCATTTCAAGAGGGAGGAGATGATGAGGACATCAATACAAGCTCAGCTGGATCAATGGAAGAAGCTGTACACATAGCAACCATGGAATAAGCACCAAGAACAAGAGCTGGAACAAGGCGTGTGAGAGAGGAATTTATCAAGTCCATGAACAGCCTCATCATTAAGGGAGTGCAAGAAGACGTGCAAGAATTACATAAGAGTCATACGACACCTTTCTTGCCTGTTTTTCAAGGAAACAAGGAATTTGCTATTTTTACTATCACCAAGCAAATTTTTGTCCCAATGGGTAAATGGGTATGTGCTCCATTTGTGCTCTTTTTCCCTTCACCAATTTTTGTCTCAATGGGTTTTGTTGGTAAGGTTTTGAACGAGGCAAATGGATTGCATTACCATCGGCCCATTTAGTTGATTTTCCGCAAGCCCAACAACACATTTTTGGCCAAGGAGTTCAAGAGACAGTTTCAAATGTTCAAACTCTGATTTTAATGTTGTCTCTTTCTCTCTCCTACATGCAGACTATCACTTGTCCTTTAATTATTTTGTTTTGGACAATTTTCGGATTCAGCCTGATTTTTTTAGAAAAGAAACTTGAGAGTTTTCTCTTTGATATTTCTGGGAAGGAAATATTCTGTCTTCTAAACTTCTTGTGTGTGAATCCTTGAAGCTTAGAGTGTATTAGATTTATCATAGATCCTTTCACAAATCTGTGTGGCGTCTCTCAATCCCCTATCGTGTCTGTTCATCCCTTTGAATCTGTTGAGAGTGACCTTAGTCCAGCAACAGCCTCACCATCGAACCACTTCCCCAACCATTCAATCGGAACTGTTGAGAGTGACCTTAGTCCAGCAACAATTCCTCCATCAATCTATCATTTAGGATCTGATTCATTGGGATTCCTATATCACTACTGTGGATCCTTGATCCAGCACCTGAAATCTAATATTGAATTTGTGAAAAAACGTGTTGCTAATATATGAAATGTATACGAAAAATGTGTATTATTGTTCTGAATGATTGAAAAGAAATCCCTCATTTTACATGGTATTTGGGGTCTATATTTTTACATATAAGGACTTAAATGTGGCTAATTAATCCTTATGATTCTCCTTAAATATTGATATATCATCGTTTTTATGGTTTTAAGCCATGATATATATCCTTAATTTAGTCTTTTATGTGTATTTAGAGTCCTAGTAGAGTCTTTTACAGGTTTACATGTATTTGGAGATTTTTTGACCTTTTGGAGTATTTCAGAGCATTGTTGCTGAGAAGCTGAAGACCCCTGGTGTCGGTCGACACGTGTCACCTGCTGAAGCCACACTCAGAATTTTACAAGTTTTGAAGATTTGTAACTTTGCCCAGAAGTTTCTATTATTTACAAAAAGATCCAAGTCGTGTTTCTGAGTCTTTATTAGGGTTTTTAGTTCTTATCTATGTATCTAAGCTTTTTGCAAGGAGACTTTGAGAGAGATTGAGGGCTTGGGGCTGATTTACTCTGTACTTCTGAGAGAAGATCTTGAACCCCTGTTTCTATTTCTCTTTTAGTTTATTTATGATATCTATTCTATTCATGTTCATGTTTTCATTGATTATGTCTGGGTAGATCACTTGTTAGGTTCAGGGATTCTCATTAGGGTTTTCATGGATTTGTAACTTTGATTTATTGGTTAGGATTCATAACTTTATAAGTTCTTCACCTATGTTTTTCTTAATGCTAGATCTAGCCTGATCACCTATTGCATCTAGATCTTAGGTTATTGAATTGGTAAGACGGTGTGATTTGAAACTTGACAGAACCTAGAGTGAGCAAATTAGATAATTACAAAGGAATTTGGATTAGATAATTTGCGAACAAATCAAACTTGAACTTAATGCTTGTTTAGAACTTGAAGTCTCACAAAGGAATTTGGTTTCTTAGGTTTTAAGCTTAGAGAACTTTCACAGCGGGAGTTGGTTAGTTCTATGTTAGTGTTTTAAGTTCTAGAACTAGGATTTAATTTGATTCTAGCCAATTCTTTGATTTACATTTCCTGAATTCTTGAGAAGTTCCCTGAGCTTGATGTTTTTCCCATTTGAATACAACAACTCTCATTTACTTTTCTACATTGTTTTCATTTAACACCTATCTTACTTAGCTTAATTCGAAACTAAAGAATCTATTGTGAAATATTGTGAGTCTCTGTGGATTCGACCCCTCTATACTACAATTGCATATCTGTCCATTTGTGGTGTAGCTCTAGGGTTTAAACTTTGAGTATATCAAGTTTTTGGCGCCGTTGCCGGGGACTCTTGTTTCCAATAGATTTAACTGTAGAATTTAGACTAAGTTTTTATTTTTCTGTTTATCTTACATATTTTATTTTCTTCTTGTCTTGTGTGTTCCAGGTGTATGCCTAAGCGTGCTACCAGGAGCAGCAAAGACAGTCAGGTTTTGTCTAATTTCAATGAATTCTAAGATCTTTGGATTTTCTGGGTTTGAGTTGTTCACTATACTTGAGTAGTTTTTTTAGGGTTCTTGAGAATGGGATAGGTTAGTGACGAATCTTAGATCTTCTAGGGCATTTGAGTTTAGTTGTTTATGAATCCCTTCTGGATTAGTGTTCTTAATGCTAGTTTCTCTCTGGTCAATTGCAACTAGATCTTAAGTGTTTCCACACTCAAAAGGTGGTTGATGAAACGCTTGAACAACTAGTGCCAGAGATTTGCATTCCTAGCCTAAGAGATTAGATGTTTAGGGTGTTCATTGACAAGAACGGGTTGAGTCTTAGTGCCTGTTAGGGTAGATTTCGTCAGAGACATCTGAGTCTGGAACTGCCCTAGCTTGAGGTCATCTGTCACGACAGTGGATTTGATTGCTTGTGAACCCGTTGTCTAGAGAGTAGCTCTGTTTGAGTTTGTCAGCGCCTTAGATAGATTTTAGAGGAGTCACTGACCAATTACCCCATTCTCGAGAGTTTGTTTGTCTTACTTGATTTTACCTTGTCTTAGTTATCATTTTCGCTTGCTAGCTTCCACACTTAGTTTTATCTCATCAATTTATTTCGTCATTTTCACTCGCTGCATTACTCTTACAGCATCTGTGCACTGCTTCTCCAGCACCTGCACCTGCCTCCCTAGTATTTTTACTTAGCATTTATTTTGCATATTTCATGTTTCACTTAGGTTGTTAGACAATCCAACCTCAACTTGCTTGGCTTGAATTAAGTATATCTGATCTCATCCTGATTGTTAGCATCACACTCATTTGGATTGACACCTTAGTACTACAAGGACATGTTAGACTAAGGAATTGATATATCCATAGTTTACTGCTTTCACACCACACAACACACAAGAAACATGTATTTTTACTTAGGAAAAGCATAAAAGACAGGGGATTCGCATCCAATAGGACAAGTTCCTATTGCTAGGTCTCCCTTGACTACAGGCCGAGTACTGAGTAAAAACAACCAATATCAATTTGGCGCCGTTGCCGATTGGGTGTTTGTTTGCTACATTTAGGATTTCAGATTTCTTGAGATCAAGTTCTATTTACTTTTACTTCACTTCTTAACTTTCTTAGTTTTTTGTGTTTCAGGTACCAACTCGGCCAGTCACACTGTTCTAAGTTTCACCTGTATGCAAACACGATCCCAAGGAAACCAGAACCTCTTTCGCCCTCTCGACGACATCCATAGATTACGACCAGCGTTGCAAGGATAGAGAGACAACATTAGAGCAGACCAACAACATCTAGTACGAATAGAAAATCCTCAAGGATAAGTTGAACAAGGTCCTCAGCAGAGGAGGCCCAGATTTATTAGAGCAGGGGATGCTCCTAACACTCACACTTAGCGGCAAGGGATTGTGCCACCAACAATCCAAAACAATAATTCGGAGATCAAGAGTGGTCTGATCGCTATGGTCCAAAGTAACAAATTTCATGGATTACCTATGGAAGATACTCTAGATCACCTGGACGAGTTCGATAGGCTCTGCAGCCTCACCAAGATCAATGGAGTCAGTGAAGATGGTTTCAAGCTCAGACTCTTCCCATTCTCTCTTGGTGACAAAGCCCATCTATGGGAAAAAAACCTACCTCATAGCTCCATCACCTCCTGGGATGACTGGAAGAAAGCTTTCCATGCAAAATTTTTCTCCAACGCTTGCACTGCTAGACTCCGGAATGAGATATCCAGCTTTATCCAAAAGAATGGAGAAACCTTCTTTGAAGCTTGGGAAAGATTCAAGGGCTACACTATCCGTTGTCCTCACCATGGTTTCAGCAATGAATCCCTGCTCAGCACGCTCTACAGAGGCGTTCTTCCAAGGATCATAATGCTTCTTGATACAGCAAGCAATGGCAATTTCCTAAACAAGGATATTGATGAAGGCTGGGAACTAGTTGAAAATCTTGCTCAATCTGATGGGAACTACACTGAGGACTATGACCGCAGCATAAGGGGAAGTGTTGATTCTGACGAGAGGACTAAGAAAGAGATCAAGTCTCTGAATGAAAAATTTGATAAATTCATCCTCAGCCAGCAGAGACACGTTCACTTTGCAAATGAAGAAGACATCTTTCACATTCAAGATGGGGAGGCTGACCACATAGAAAAAGTTAGCTATGATCAGAACCACGGTGGCTACAACAAGGGTTTCACCAACTACAAGAACAACCCCAACTTATCCTACAGAAGTACCAACGTGGAAAACCCACAAGATTAAGTCTATCCTGTGCCACCACCGCAACAAAACAAGCCTTTTGTCCCCTACAATCAAACTCAAGGTTTTGTTCCTAAGCAGAATTTCCAAGGAAGGTACAACCCACAGGGCGTCATAGGTCAACCACCTGGTTTTGCACCACAGCAAGCTCCAACACCTACTGCCCATTACCAAGACCTGCGAAGTATGATGCAACAGCTACTCCAAGGTCAAGCTGCCAGTACAATGGAAACTGCAAAGAAGTTTGCTGAAGCCAAGAATCATATGGACTACACCTTCGCCACCCTCACTAACAAGTTTGAGACACTGAACTCCAAAATTAAATACATGGAGAACAAGTCTGCCTCCACATCTTCCACAACGCATCCTAGACAACTCCCAGGAAAGGCAATGCAAAATCCTAAGGATTTTGCCCATGTCAATGCCATCACCTTGAGAAGTGGGAAAGAACTACCAGCAACGGGAGGAACTACTCCTATCACCGTGGACAGTGAAAACCAAGATAGGGAGATTTTGTGTCAAGGAGAACAACAAGCTGAGCAGGCAAACATGAACTCGTCTGACCAACTTGACACAACAACTCGACCTGCTAGTCGAGTCCAGCCTTCTCTAGTTGAAACAATTGCACCTGCCAAGGAGAAGAAAGCACCATTCGTCCCTCCTCCTTACAAACCTAAACTCCCCTTCCCAGGGAGATTCTACAAGGACAGAGTGGAGAGATACAGAGCTATCTTCGACAAACACATTAAAGAAATTGAAGTCAAGATTCACATACTAGATGCATTGGCACTTCTACCTCAATCTCACAATTGGATAAAAGATGCAATTATGGAAAGGCTCAAGGAAGTACGAGGAATGGTAGTACAAAGCTATGAATACAGCGCTATTACAGATAAGAAAGTGGTCCAAGAAAAGATTGATGATCCTGGTTCTTTCACTCTCCCTTGCTCTCTCGGACCACTAACTTTCAACAACTGCCTCTGCGACCTTGGAGCACCGATAAGCTTAATGCCGCTTTCTGTAGCTAAGAGGCTAGGGTTCAGTAAATATAAACCCTGCAAAGTCTCCTTGATTTTAGCTGATGGATCTACTAGACTACCTCAAGGTGTATTAGAAGATTTGCCTATCAAGATTGGGAACGGTGCTCGAGCAGATTTTCACACAGTGCTCGAGCAGGTAGAAGACACAGTGCTCAAGCAGGTAGAAGACAGAGTGCTCGAGCAGGTAGAAGACACAGTGCTCGAGCAGAATTTCAACAGACTGCTCGAGCATAATTTCAGCAGAGGCTCGAGCAGTCCATCGAGCACACAAGCCCAGCAATGCATTGAGCAGAGTGCTCGAGCACACACGTCGAGCAGGAGGTCCAGCAGTCTTTATTCCCAGCTTGATCACCTCTACACACACGCCGGTCCAAGCTGCATCAATCTCCGAAGACTTAGCCGCTTATTTTGTCTTTATCCGTTTTAGGGTTTACCGCATTTTCCTATATATACCCCTTTTGTCCAAAGGGTATTCCGTTTTTTTGGTGTAAGCTCTTTTATTTTTTTAGGTTTTCTCCCTCTTGTTCTTGAGTCTTCTTCATTTGTTCATCATAGTTCTTGACTTTGAATCTAGATTTTTTTAATCCACTTGTTAGTTTGTTTTAATTCTTTGCAGTCTTGTTATTCTTGCAATAATCTATCATTCTAATCTAATTTCAGTGAATTCTAAGATGTTTGGATTTTCTGGGTTTGAGTTCTTCACTATGCTTGAGTAGTTTTTTTTAGGGTTCTTGAGAATGGGATAGGTTAGTGACGAATCTTAGATCTTCTAGGGCGTTTGAGTTTAGTTGTTTGTGAATCCCTTCTAGATTAGTGTTCTTAATGCTAGTTTCTCTCTGATCAATTGCAACTATATCTTAAATGTTTCCACACTCAAAAGGTGGTTGATGAAACGCTTGAACAACTAGTGCCAGAGATTTGCATTCCTAGCCTAAGAGATTAGATGTTTAGGGTGTTCATTGACAAGAACGGGTTGAGTCTTAGTGCCTGTTAGGGTAGATTTCGTCAGAGACATCTGAGTCTGGAACTGCCCTAGCTTGAGGTCATCTGTCACGACAGTGGATTTGATTGCTTGTGAACCCGTTGTCTAGGGAGTAGCTCTGTTTGAGTTTGTCAGCGCCTTAGATAGATTTTAGAGGAGTCACTGACCAATTACCCCATTCTCGAGAGCTTGTTTGTCTTAGTTGATTTTACCTTGTCTTAGTTATCATTTTCGCTTGCTAGCTTCCACACTTAGTTTTATCTCATCAATTTATTTTGTCATTTTCACTCGCTGCATTACTCTTACAGCATCTGTGCACTCGCTGCATTACTCATTTTCGTCATTTTCGTCATTTTTACTTAGCATTTATTTTGCATATTTCATGTTTCACTTAGGTTGTTAGACAATCCAACCTCAACTTGCTTGGCTTGAATTAAGTATATCAGATCTCATCCTGATTGTTAGCATCACACTCATTTGGATTGACACCTTAGTACTACAAGGACATGTTAGACTAAGGAATTGATATATCCATAGTTTACTGCTTTCACACCACACAACACACAAGAAACATGTATTTTTACTTAGGAAAAGCATAAAGGACAGGGGATTCGCATCCAATACGACAAGTTCCTATTGCTAGGTCTCCCTTGACTACAGGCCGAGTACTGAGTAAAAACAACCAATATCACTATGTAAAGATGCAAAGTTTGAGTTCACCATTGAGTGCCAATCAGCTTTCGAGCAGATTAAACAAGCATTGGTTAATGCTCCAATAGTACAATCTCTGGACTGGGATTTACCCTCCGAGGTAATGTGTGATGCTAGTGGCTTTGCAGTTGGAGCTGTAGTTGGACAAAAGAAGGACAAGAAACTTCACGCTATTTACTATGCAAGCTGAACGCTTGATGATGCGCATAGAAACTATGCCACTACCAAGAAAGAGTTGTTGGCTGTAGTGTTTGCATTTGAGAAGTTCCGGCAGTACTTAGCTGGCTATAAGGTGATAGTACACACAGATCATTCGGCTTTGAAGTACCTAATGCAGAAAAAGAATGCAAAACCAAGACATTTTCGGTGGATTCTGCTTCTTCAGGAGTTTGATATTGAAGTCCGTGACAAGACAGGCGTTGAGAATGGAGTCGCTGATCATTTATCTAGGATCAGAGTTGACGACGAAGTCCCTATTAATGATTTTCTGCTTGAAGAGAATGTCTATGGAGTTGTGGTTCCCAAGGACACAACTAACGCATGAACGTAGTACAGTCAAGCTCATGATGTTAAACAAGCGCTAAGTGGGAGAGAACCCACTGGTAAGTCTGTATATACTTCGATTTTGAGTTTTGTTTTTGTTTAGTTTTTCGTTTTTGCATTGTTTAAGTCATGAAAAGCAGAAAATGAGCTTTTGTCTACCATGAGGGTCGGTGTCGATCGACACCCACGCAAAGAAGAGAAACCACGATCAATAGTGCTGGTGTCGATCGACACCACCACTGGTGTCGGTCGACACCAACCCCCACGAGGTAACCCTATAAATTTTCTCTTCTTCTTCTTCTTTTTCCCCCACTCCCTATTTCGCGAACAAGGTCTGAAACCCCCACCCCAAAATCTTCAAATCCTTCGATTTTGCACCAAATCGTGTGATTCAAAGTCCTAAAATCATTAGATTTTAGTGCTTATCTCATTTCTACACTCCATTCACTCAGAATCTAAGGTATGTTCTTCAAATCTCTCAATTTTCATCTTTGAACCCTAAAAATTGGATCTTCAGTTTTGGTCTCTTATAGCTTGAATTGTTGGTTGAATCTTGTTTATCTAGGCTATTAGTGATTTCTTAAGTTGATTTATGCAATTTTGGGAATTATTGGTCTTGACGCCGAAATCACTTCGCGTTTCGTATAGGAATGAAAATTGGAACAATTGGCCTTGGATAGACATTGGATTTGACATTGTGGGCTGTTGCTTGTGAAATTTGGCATTTAATTTTGCATTTTTCTAAAATTTGCGTTTTGCCTAACTTGCGGGGTTTTTTCGTTCTTCGTGTTTTTGCTACAGATGCCTCCTAAAAAATCCCGTCCGCAACGAGATGGTGCATCCAATTCACAGCCACCTGCACCTTCTCCATCACCGCCATTCTCACCGCCCCCTCACCCCCGTTTCCTCCATCCCTGCAGTACCTTTTCGCGGAGATCCGCACCCTTTGGCCTAAAGGTGAGCACCTCAAGATTAGGAGCAGGGTCAACTGGGCCAATGATCCAAAGATGGAGATAGAGAAACCAGAGTGTCTCAACCGACCTATCTCCGACGACTGGAATGAGTATGACATGCTTTTCTACAATGAGTGGTTATCGGTGGAGCTCAAGCCCACCCGTTTCATCGATCAGCAGACAATTCAGGCGATGGGCATTCGCGATGATGTCCTCAGGATTCTACAGAGGATCGAGTTGGGTACCTTGGCGATTAAGCAGTACAACCTGTACCCGGACTTGGTACGACAGTTTCTCGCTACTTGCCGGATATCTTACACCAACGAGTGCACCAAGGTCGCACAAGAAGGGATCTTGTCCTTCATGTGCAAGGGAGCAAGGTATCAAATCCGTATTCGTGATCTCTGTGCTTTATATGATTTCAGGAAGAACCCAAAAAGAGTGGTTCTCACCCCCGAGTGGCACGACATTCAGATGTTCTGGTCTCTCATTTTTTAACGGGGTTTATGACTCGAAAGAGAGCAAGCAGACAGAGGTCAGACATCCGGTCCTGAGGTATGTCTTACGTATTCTTGGGAACACCATCCTCTGCAAGGCCGAGCCGAGCAAGATGAGGAAGTCCGAGCTCATTCTCCTATATCATGGTATTGGTCATATGATTCCCGAGGCACTATGGGAATGGGGAGAGCCGTGCGAGGATCTCAACATAGGCGCTATCTTCGCCAACCATCTTTGCACTCTGAAGACCAAGGCATTTGCAGGGAAGAAGGTTAAGGGTGTCCGGAGTCATTTGACTCCACTCGTTGAGTACTTCGGGATCGTCTTGACCAATAATACCATCAACACCGACAGGTTGCTCATGGACTAGGACCACCTGCAGAGCACTACTTGGATGAAACCCGGCCTTCACTAGGTTTTCACCGACGCACAGGACCACGACTGGAGTGTCCAGCTTCCTCTGCCTGACCTCACGTCCCTCGCCAACGATGACTTTAAGCGCCTCAGCTTCTAGCCGGATCCCCGACTCCTCCGCTCCGTCCCACGCCACAAGCTCTGTAAGGGAGCCTCTTCTAGCTCTGCACCTTCTGCTACTGTGGATAAGGCAGTTGATGAGCGTACTAGTGCCCCGCCCCTTGACCTTACTTTCCCGGAGCCTCCAGCAGGCTATGACGAGGATGGCCCCGCTTTCAGACGCTACATGGTTAGCAATATGCGCTGGATGTGGGGGATGATTTCTGCTGGTGTTACTTGCACACGCCCTACTCCACAGACTCGTAGACGTCACCCACACCACACCAGATGGTGCCACTGTTGCTGGAGCCTATGCCGACGACGATGAGGATTAGCTTCCTCCTGCTTTTCAATTTTTCTGATTTTTCTTTTCTTTCCCTTTTAGCTTTTATGTTTTTGTTTCTTTAGTTTTATGACAGTTTTATGTTTTCTTTTAGTTTTTATCTTTATCTTTGTCATTTAACTTTGGGAATGGATTATGATATTATGTTGCAGTTCTTATGTTTGGTTTTGAGTTATTTATCATAGGTTATAGGCTCTTATTTCACCCGTTTGCAAAAATCCGTGTTGATGCATATGGCTGGTGTCGATCAACACCACTAGCTGTGTCGGTCGACACCACCACTAAACTCATACCAACAATGTCTATTTAAGCCTGTGTCGATCGACACAGAGACCCTGCATAGGTAATTTTCATTTTTCCCATCTTCAGAGTTTTTCGTTACTCTTTTCACCGAACTCGTGCATCTATAACACTGGGGACAGTGTTGTTTAAGTCTGGGGGACGTAGTTACTAACATTATCTTTTCTTTTCTTAAGAGTCAATTGAGTCTTTGTTTTATCGAGTCAAAATTTAGTATGAAACTAGGATTTTTCAAGGAAACCACCACATTTGCAGGAACTTTTGTAACCATTTGGTTCAAACATGATTGACATCCGACACTAATGGAAAAACCCAAGCCTGACCGGTTGACTAGAGACATCCATATTTCCAGTAGAAATCCACTAAAGCCTGAGCTAATTTGTGATTTTTCCTTTTACCTCATCGATGTGACTGATGCTTTTAGGGTTTGACTCCTCATTCATACTTGACAGCAGAACGACCTATATATACAAAACGGTAATCCTCTCCCTTATTCTAAAAAAAATGAAGAAAAAAGATGAGATGACTTTTTTTCAAGTAAAGGGGTAGGAAAATTTCCGATGATCACACGAAGGTTGGAAGCGAGGTTAGGAAAATTTCCCGTGATGCCATTATTCGCATACACCTTTTTCAAAAAAAAAAGACATTGAGAATAAGGAAAATAACAAGTCTGGGGGAGAGAAAGAGTACCAACAAGTTTAGTAATGGTTGCTGCATCATTGTACAGTATGAGAATGAGTCTAGAAGGTCCTTGACATTGAGATCAGAGATGAGACCCAGCGATGAGGGCTTATGGACTATGTTGCAAAATTGTGGGTTAAATTTGGAAAACTCCGAATGTCTACGGTGAAGTACATGGTGGTCTGGATCCTGTCAGGTAAGAAATCTTAGTGGTTTACTATGGTGAATGTGAGTGTGGTGCTCTTATGACGAAATGAGTTTATGTGTTTTCAAACTTCTCTCTCTCGTTTGGTTCTATGTTTGCTTGTGGGCAAGCAAAAGGCTAAGTCTGGGGGAGTTTATATATCATGGGTTTTACGGTTTTTAAGCCATGATATATGTCCTTTATTGAGTCTTTTATGTGTTTTTAGAGTCCTAGTAGAGTCTTTTACAGGTTTACAGGTATTTGGAGATTTTTGGACCTTTTGGAGCATTTCAGAGCATTGTTGCTGAGAAGCTGAAGCTGGAGAACGCATAGACACGTGTCACCTGCCAAAGCCACACTCGGAATTTTACAAGTTTTGAAGATTGGCAACTTTACCCAGAAGTTTCTATTATTTACAAAAAGACCCAAGTCGTGTTTCTGAGTCTTTATTAAGGGTTTTAGTTCTTATATATGTATCTAAGCATTTTGCAAGGAGACTTTGAGAGAGATTGAGGGCTTGGGGCTGGTTTACTCCGTACTTCTGAGAAAAGATCTTGAACCCCTGTTTCTATTTCCCTTTTAGTTTATTTATGATATCTATTCTATTCATGTTCATGTTTTCATTGATTATGTCTGAGTAGATCACTTGTTAGGTTCAAGGATTCTCATTATGGTTTTCATGGATTTGTAACTTTGATTTATTGGTTAGAATTCACAACTTTATAAGTTCTTCACCTAGGTTGTTCTTAATGCTAGATCTAGCCTGATCACCTATTGCATCTAGATCTTAGGTTATTGAATTGGCACGACGGTGTGATTTGAAACTTGACAGAACCTAGAGTGAGCAAATTAGATAATTACAAAGTAATTTGGATTAGATAATTTGTGAACAAATCAAACTTGAACTTAATGCTTGTTTAGAACTTGAAGTCTCACAAAGGAATTTGGTTTCTTAGGATTTAAGCTTAGAGAACTTTCACAGCGGGAGTTGGTTAGTTCTAAGTTAGTGTCTTGAGTTTTAGAACTGGAATTTAATTTGATCCTAGCGAATTCATTGATTTATATTTCCTCAATTCGTGAGAAGTTCCCTGAGCTTGATGTTTTTCCCATTTGAATACAACAACTCTCATTTACTTTTCTGCATTGTTTTCATTTAACACCTATCTTACTTAGCTTAATTCAAAACTAAAGAATCTATTATGAAATATTGTGAGTCTCTATGGATTCGACCCCTATATACTACAATTGCATATCTGTGCACTTGCGGTGTAGCTATAGGGTTTAACTTTGAGTATATCAAATATGTCGGTTTTGATTCTGCTTTCACTGTCATAATGTTTTGCTCTTGAATTTTACTAGGTTTTCCTTGGGCCTTCAATGGACTACTATCTCTTCAACTTCCTAGATGTTGGTTGTCCCACGAACCCTTTACTTTGTTCCTCCAAATGTTTTGATTGTTCGCAGATTCGATGCCTTCGGTTCGGGTCATTTTTTTTTATCTTGATGACGTAGCTGACATGTGTCTGCATACCATGAATGATTGATCCTTGGTTCGGGATCCGGTATACAACAGCTATAGAGGAAGAAGACAGGGAACATTATCCAGGCAGTACTACGACCACTACTGATCTTACTCATCAAACTTATCACAAGAAGTGAGGAAAATGAAAAGGATGAAAATGTTTTTATATATGTTTTTTAGTCTTTTGAATTTGTGATTCTGTTTGTGTTGCTAGTTGTGATGGTGATATGCGGTAGACATCAAATTTCCAGCTAATAAGTTTAGAGTTGGTCATGTTTCAACTATTCTTTCGTCCAATTTGTATTTTCATTTAATATAATAAACATTTATTGATACTTACCACGCTCCACTTCATATAATGTATTTCAAGCATTTGAATCGCAACCTATCTATCTGTTTAAACTGAACCGGCCTATGAATCGTACAACACTGGGGAGATGTTCTTTACAAAGGCCTAAGAGTCGAGAGTTGAGACTGTAAAAATGTCCAGTGCAATATATTTATTTTTTAGTTTTTTTGTAAAACAATTACTAAAGTTCATTGAAACTTGCTATTTTTGTTTTGTTTCAATCGATTGATAGTATTAAGGGTGAAATGTCGAACCTAATCTAGAGTATGTGATGCAATCCCACGTGATCAACCCCGAAGGAAAGGCTGAAAGAGGTGCGAATATGGAAGATGATAGCGCGATGATGAGGGTTCGAATCTGGGCAGCAACAATGGAGAGGGATGGCGATGTATTTGCATGTGAGGAAGATGATAATCGGTGTAATGAAGATGATGGTGGCGTGTTGAAGATGAGATGAAGGTGATTGATCGAATAGGAATTTAGGGGATTAGGCGGATTAGCACAATAGAAGAGTTTCAGATTCACACGTGTATTGAAACTCAGATTCAAGAGCACACTCAAGGAATCAAAGTGAGGAAGAAAATTCGAAATTAGTGTTTGCTTAAAAGTTCTTCGCTAACTAACAAGGAGAACGTCGCTGGGGTTTTATAAATCAACCCTAGGGACATAACACCAAAACCACAAAGCGTTCTGTAATTAAACAACAAGGCATCTGACTTTTAAAATAAAACAGCGAGGCGTCCCTTCCAAAATGGACCTAATTGGTGTGCCCCTACTAAAACACTAGTGCATTCCAAACAGTTTGGAATCACATTATTACCCATTAGTAATGACTTATAAGTAACTCAACGTGGTGATTCATCTGCCTCATTAAAAACCATGGTGAGAAAACCCATTGGGACAAAACTCAACATGGGAAAAAGAGTACAGACTCCTCACCTTAAGTTACTTAGTCATCATTACTGGGTGGGGTCTTCAACGTGGAGATATTAAAGACTTGAATCTTCGGTAAGCTGAGTGATCCTTCTGCTATGAGTGAATGAGCTTCTTTGGCCATCGCCTTAGCTCTCGAACGAGTGATCCGTCCTACTAGCTCCGGTTCCTTCTCAGCTTCTGGTTCCTCAGCGTCCTTGCCATCCATGATCATATCATCCCCTCCCTCTTGAAAAGGATTTGTCCTCAAATCTGTATCTGCGAGGTAGGGAAGCAAATCAGAAACATTGAACGATGGGGATATGTTATACTTACCTTGGAGGTCAATCTGGTAGGCATTGTTGTTGATCTTTTTGACGACTTCAAATGGTCCGTCAACTCGTGGCATAAGCTTGCTCTTCCTCTCTTCTGGGAATCGTTCCTTTCGTAAGTGAATCCACACCAAGTCGCCTTCTTCGAAGATTATCTCCTTTCTGCCCTTGTTTGCTTGTTTTTCATACTGCTTAGTCTTCTTCTCGATATTCTCCTTAGCTTTAGCGTGTATCTTCCTCACCTGTTCAGCTTTTTCCTTGCCATATAAACTACATTTCACACTTAAAGGCAAAGGGATCAAGTCTAGAGGTGATTGTGGATTAAACCCATAAACAATTTCAAAAGGAGAAAAGAGAGTTGCAGAATGCTTAGCGTGATTGTAAGCAAATTCCACGTGTGGTAGGCACTCTTCCCATCACTTGATATTACTCTTTACCAACGCCCTGAGAAGTGTAGACAATGTTCTGTTCACCACCTCTGTTTGACCGTCAGTCTGAGGATGACAAGTAGTTGAGAATGCCAGCTTGGTTCCTAGTTTAGCCCATAAGGTTCTCCAGAAGTGTCCTAGAAACTTGGTATCTCTGTCTGAGACTATCACTTGAGGCATGCCATGTAGACGTACTATTTCTCTGAAAAACAAGTTAGCTACAATAACAGCATCATCCGTCTTGTGGCTAGCAATGAAGTGAGCCATCTTGCTAAACCTATCAACAACCACAAATATAGAATCTCTACCATTTCTGGTTCGAGGTAAACCAAGCACAAAGTCCATAGAAATATGAGTCCAAGGTTGAGAAAGGATAGGGAGAGGAGTATACAAACCGTGAGGCTGTACTTTACTCTTTGCCATTTTGCAAACAGCACACCTAGAACAAACCTTCTCAACGTCTGACTTCATGTTCGGCCAGTAGAAGTGATCTTGCAGTCCAAGCAGAGTCTTTGTTACTCCAAAATGTCCAGCCAGTCCACCCCCATGAGCTTCTCTAACTAACAGTTCTCTAATAGACCCGCGTGGTATGCACAATCGGTTGTTGTAGAATAGATATCCTTCCTGTCTGAAGTACTTTTCAAATGTAAATTTATGGCATTTGCCATAGCTCTCAGCAAAATCGATGTCAGTCTCATAAAGGTCTACGATATGCTCAAATCCATTTAATTTTGAAGTTAAAGTAGAAACAAGAGTATACCTTCTGGATAATGCATCTGCGACTACATTATCCTTACCTTTCTTGTACTTAAAGATGTACGGAAACGTCTCAATGAACTCCATCCACCTGGCGTGTCTCTTGTTGAGCTTCTGTTGTCCTTTAAGGTGCTTGAGAGACTCATGATCTGTGTGAATGACGAATTCTTTGGGCCACAAATAGTGCTGCCACGTTTGAAGAGCTCGAACCAACGCATATAGCTCCTTGTCATAGGTAGGATAGTTGAGGGTTGACCCTCCTAGCTTCTCACTAAAATAAGCCACCGGTTTCCTATTCTGCATCAAAACAGCTCCTACACCTACTCTAGAGGCATCACATTCAATCTCAAAGGTTTTCAAAAAATCAGGAAGTACTAAAAGAGGGGCATTGATAAGCTTCTCTTTAAGGGTAGTAAACGCCTGCTCTTGTGCTTCTTCCCATTTGAAGCCAATGTCCTTCTTGATGACTTCTGTTAACGGTGCTGCAATGGTACTGAAGTCTGGGACAAATCTTCTGTAGAATCCGGCTAACCCATGAAAGCTCCGGACTTCTGCAACGTTTTTAGGTGCAGGCCATTCCTTTATTGCCTTGATCTTCTCGTCATCAACCCTAACTCCTTCTGCGCTAACAACAAAGCCTAGAAAGATAACTTCAGCAACACAGAATGAACATTTAGAGTAATTTGCAAAAAGGGATTGAGAACAAAGAACGTCTAGAACTCTGCGGATGTGTTCTAAATGCTCTCCCAAACCTTTGTTGTAGATGAGTATGTCGTCGAAGTAGACTACCACGAAGACTCCTAGGAACGGTCTCAAAGCATGGTTCATTAAGCGCATGAAGGGGCTGGGAGCGTTGGTGAGACCAAACGGCATGACTAACCATTCATACAGCCCCTGCTTGGTCTTGAAAGCAGTTTTCCACTCATCCCCTTCCTTCATTCTGATCTGATGGTATCCACTCTTTAGATCGATTTTTGAGAAGATTGTTGATCCACACAACTCGTCCAGCATGTCATCAAGCCTTGGGATAGGATGCCTGTACTTCACTGTGATGTTATTGATAGCCCTGCAGTCTACACACATCCTCCATGACCCATCTTTCTTAGGGACTAACAAGACTGGTACTGCGCAGGGACTTAAGCTTTCTCTGATATGTCCTTTACTCATCAACTCTTCGACTTGTTTCTGAAGTTCCTTTGTCTCTACAGGATTGGTCCTGTAAGCTGGTCGGTTAGGTAGAGTTGATCCTGGTACGAAGTCTATCTGGTGCTCAACTCCACGAATTGGAGGTAATCCTGGAGGTATCTCTTCGGGAAAAACATCCATGTATTCTTGCAATATCTCAGTCATAGCACTAGGAAGCTCCTGTGGAAGGTTAGTACTTACAAGGGTTTCCTTGTACAAAAACATAAAGGAACTCATTTCAGGGTCAAAAAGTTTAGAAAACTCCCTGTGATTGATGTAGAGGCTGTTAGAAACTTTCTCTGTTTCCTGGCGGTTCATGTGAAGTTGGTCTTGATAGATTTCCCCTGGTGTGAGTGGAAGAAGAGTGACCTTGCGTCCCTTGAACTCAAATGAATGCTTGTTGGTATAGTCATCATGCATAACCCGTCTGTCAAACTGCCATGGTCTGCCCAATAAAACGTGACTAGACTTCATAGGAATCACATCACAGAGCAGTTCATCTTCATACTTCCCAATTGCTAGTTTGACTAACACTTGCTGCGAAACGGTTAAAGCTCCTTTGTTGTTCAACCACTGCAGCTGGTAGGGTCTAGGATGTGAAGTGGTCTTAAGATTGAGCTTCTTTACGATCTCTTCACTAGCAGCATTGGTGCAGCTACCTCCATCTACAATCAATGTGCAGACTTTGCCCTGAACTACACACCTAGTGTGGAAGAGATTCTCACGCTGTCCTCTATCATCTGGATGAATCTGAACACTCAAAGTCCTGCGTGCTACCAACATCTCTCCAATGGGTTCTGACTCTTCTTCTTCTTCTAGGTCAAGATCAGTTTCGCTTTTTGAACTATCCTGAGGTACAATCTCTCCTCCTTCTCGAAGCAGAAACATCCTCTTATTAGGACAGTCCCTGAAGTAGTGCCCCATTCCTTGACACTTAAAACACCTGACCTAGCTAGTAGTGGCCCCACTTCTTGGTTTAAATTCGACCTTAACCCCTTCTCTGACTGTCACTGTTGCGGGTTTGCTGTCCTTGGTATAGGTGGGTTTGCTAAGCTCTCTTGGTTTTGGGGTGTTAGGAGTGAAGGTTGATCTCCCAATCCTTCTCTTGATCTACGATTCAATCAACTCTGCCTTATGTACCATCTCTTGCATATCTTCATAATTCTGAAGCTTCACTTTGTCTTGATTCTCTCTGTTTAATCCCCCAAGGAACCTAGACATGACCATGTCTTCACTTTCTCTCAAATCAGCCCTGATCATCAACGTTTCCAGCTCCTGATAGTAGTCTCTAACTGACTGCGTGCCTTGAATAAGACGCCTAAGCTTGCTAAGAATCTCACGTTGATGATGGGCTGGAACAAACCTCTTCCTCATCTGCGTGACAAGCTGATCCCAAGTAGTAACAGGAGGTTCTCTATGTCGCTGTCTAGTAAGTCCCAGCTGCTCCCACCACAAGAGTGCATAGCCGTTGAACTCAGAGACGGCTATTTTTACCTTATTAAGCTCATACGTCCCTTGTACCAAAAAATTTGATTCCATCTTCCTCTCCCAATCAAGATAGACCTCGGGGTCATTAGTGCCATGAAAAGAAGGATATTGGATCTTGATGTGGTTCAGCTGCTGTCTCAAAGGGTCATAGGCTCTACCATGGCCTCTGTTTCTTTCTCTTCTCATGGTTTCTCGGCTATGATCAGAAGCTTCTGCCTCCTCATAGTCCTCTGGATTGGGTTCCATGAATACTCGATGCCCAGCAATGTATTCCTCTCTGCGCGATTGACGTGCTGGCCGCCTTTCAACCCTGGAGCCATCTTGTCTCCTCTGATTAAACACGGTCTCCCTACCTCCAGTGGGTGTTCTAACTGTTCCGGCACGTGTTGGTCTAGAGGATGATCCTACACGGGCCTTACCCTTAGCGAGACGGATAGCTTCATGAGGACTAGGTGGTTCTGAAGAGTCTGGGTCTGTAGCACTGGCCTCTGTCACGAGTTCCTTGAAACGACTCTCAAACCTGTTGGTGAGCTGCTCTATTTGCTGATTGAGTTGCATTGTAACAGTCTTATTTGATGCCTTGATTTGTTCAGCCAGGGTCTTGTTGAGGGCTGCCATGGTCTCAGCCGAAAGCTCCATGGTACCTGAAACAGTTTACCAAAACTCGCAGTAAATGGTTCTAATAAAATCAATAGACAAGATCAAAATAATGCAGCAACGAATTCCTACTCTAATTAGGTTTTGGATGCAGCTACAAATCCTAATCCAACTAGGCTTTGTGCAGCATTGAACTCCTAATTTAACTAGGAACAAAAATCAAGGACAGCTACAATGAATTCCTAATGCAACTAGGAATGAAAATAGAACGAAATTGAAGCAAAAACAGCAAGGAAAAACGCCTAGGGTATGCAAACAAAATCGGAGACTAAAACAGTATGGAGATGGCGTTTTAGGGTTAGAGGACTTCTCAGCCTTTGGTTCAGAGTTGGCTCTGATACCACTTGATGCAATCCCACGTGATCAACCCCAAAGGAAAGGCTGAAAGAGGTGCGAATATGGAAGATGATAGCGCGATGATGAGGGTTCGAATCTGGGCAGCAACAATGGAGAGGGATGGCGATGTATTTGCATGTGAGGAAGATGATAATCGGCGTAATGAAGATGATGGTGGTGTGTTGAAGATGAGATGAAGGTGATTGATCGAATAGGAATTTAGGGGATTAGGCGGATTAGCACAATAGAAGAGTTTCAGATTCACACGTGTATTGAAACTCAGATTCAAGAGCACACTCAAGGAATCAAAGTGAGGAAGAAAATTCGAAATTAGTGTTTGCTTAAAAGTTCTTCGCTAACTAACAAGGAGAACGTCGCTGGGGTTTTATAAATCAACCCTAGGGACATAACACCAAAAGCACAAAGCGTTCTGTAATTAAACAACAAGGCATCTGACTTTTAAAATAAAACAGCGAGGCGTCCCTTCGAAAATGGACCTAATTGGTGCGCCCCTACTAAAACACTAGTGCATTCCGAACAGTTTGGAATCACATTATTACCCATTAGTAATGACTTATAAGTAACTCAACGTGGTGATTCATCTGCCTCATTAAAAACCATGGTGAGAAAACCCATTGGGACAAAACTCAACATGGGAAAAAGAGTACAGACTCCTCACCTTAAGTTACTTAGTCATCATTACTAGGTGGGGTCTTCAACGTGGAGATATTAATGACTTGAATCTTCGGTAAGCTGAGTGATGTATGAGTGAATGAGCTTCTTTGGCCATCGCCTTAGCTCTCGAACGAGTGATCCGTCCTACTAGCTCCGGTTCCTTCTCAGCTTCTGGTTCCTCAGCGTCCTTGCCATCCATGATCATATCAGTATGTCTGTAGCACTTAACATGTGGATTAAGCTAGCAAGTCAAGCAATATTTTTTAGGGGTTTTTCTTGCTAACAACCTAAAATACAGAAAATTAAGCTAGAGATGCAGAGCCTGTCACACTCTAACAAATCATGAACTAAACATGCGAAATCAAAGACTAGTTGTGAAAACTAAAGTGGCTTGAGTGGGTCACTCGAGTGGTGCACTCGAGTGGACTCGGCCGAGTGGTGCTAAACTACTAAATGAAAGCAGTAAAGACAGATCTAAAAATTACGACTAAAATAAAGAACAAAGGGATCTTGGGGATAGACTCATAGGATCATCTACACTCTCACGCCATGGGTGCTAATTTACTAAACTCAGGGTGAATCCCTTGACGACGGATCTCACTTCCAACCCAACCCACTGTCGTGGTGAAGGATTTCAACAAGTAACGAAGGATCGATCCGTCAAAGCTAAGAAAGACTCATAACAAGTGAGTAGTTGGGTCGTGACGTAAATCAACATCTGATGCACCAACTCTCACGTTATTGTGTCTTAATCCCTGGAAAAACTAGATCTGATGGTTCAAGGCACTTTTGATGCTCATGAAGTCATCTAAAATCATGATCCTCTTGATCAGAGAGGTACAAGCATTAAAAACAAGAACCCAAGAGGGATTTTAAAACCGAATCAGCATAAATCAATTAAAACCCATGGCAATCGAGTGAGACTACCTAATCCATCCACGAAAACCCCTAAAACGACTACTCACTCATCGAGATCATCATCGAAGCCAAAAGCCCAGAAAAGCTAAGACTTGTCTTAGATGAAGGATGATCTGAGGAGAAAGAAATTTTGAAAAAGGAACAGTAAATCAAACTCGATCTTATTAAATCTCAAAAAGTCATAGAAAATCCAAATCGAAATCTAAAGATAAACTAGAGAGAAAAAACTAAGAGAGATAAACTAATTATGCTAAGGTGGCACGGAATCAAAATTGTGTCAGGTCTCCCCCGTACCGAGTTATCATTAACCTCGGTATTTATACGTAAGAATTAGGGATAATAAGAATTCACCATAATTTGCGTAATCTTCTCGATGCGGTTCTCACCACTCGACCCAGTAGTCAAGTGATCTGGTCGAGTAGCCTCCTCGAGTCTTCATCCGAGTAGCCTCCTCGAGTAACTTGAGCTTCTTTTGCAGTCTTCAACTCTATGGCTCCATGTCACTCGAGTCATGACTCCTTGGAGAAATCCTCATGTCACTTCATAGCCTGAGAGGTCACACCAGTGATGACTCCTTGCAGCTCCAAGTACCTGAAAGTACCACATGTATGCAAAATACATGCAAACTAATGCAAAGAGACTAAATATTCTAAATGTCAAATAAATGCAATAAGTGATAAGAGTAATGCCTAAAACCTATGCTAAGTTGCAATAAAACAATAGTAAAAACATGCCAAAATGCAATGTTATCAAACTCCCCCAAACTTATCTTTTGCTTGCCCTCAAGCAAATAGAAAGAATAAGATGAAAGGAGTAAGGTTGAAAGTGGGGACTCGGAACCTAGCAAACTTAGCAAACCTCTGAAGTCAACACCACAGTTAATAGTTCTAGCATGCAAATCACAACAGCTTTACTTAAAAGCTTTAGCCATACTCATCACATAGAATTCAACACTAAGACAGCCAAAACAAGCATTCAAAGTAAACTATCCCTTTAACATTTATTAAGCACGAACTGGTGGATCATGATATGCAATAACTAAAACCCATTTTGTTGAGGGACAAGTTTTAAGAGATTAAAATGATCTCTTCTTCCTCTGGTTTAAGCGCAAGTATCAGGATCTCTCATTGAAAAGGATTGAATTTTAAGAGAATGCTAAAGTAAAGCAAACTGATGCATATAGGAGCAGACTATCATCTACCCATGACCATACAATGACTTTCCTAACTCTAAAACCCCAGAAACTGATCCTAACTCTACCCTTTGGTGTTTAAAGGCTTTTTTTCTTTTTTATGACTTCAAGGATCAATTTTCTGCTTTTCTTCTAAGGAGAGGATGTTTTTACATTTTCTTTAACTTCTAGCGAATTTGGGAGATTTTATACTTTTTTCTAAGACTTGACTCGACCACTTTGGTTGAGTCAGATACTCGAGTGGTATGGCTATATATATTTTTTTCTTTTTATTTTTAAGATTCAGAGCCAACTCTTATCTTTTTCTTCCAAATCTTTTACTAGACTTATACATTTTCTTTGAACTATCCTCTCCAAAGGCATATATTTTTTAGCAAACTCTTTTCTTTCTTTTCTTTCCTGATATGATCCTAGGTGAGGATCAAGTCCCTGAATGCTCTCCAAGAGGTTGTGATGGTCGGAGTGATGATGAGTGATGCGGAAGTGATGAAATGATGTGAATCGGTGAATATGGTCGGATGGGTTTTATGGATCGATGCAAAACTTCCAAAGGTTGTGAAAGACCTTTAGACTTTCAGACTTGTTCTGTACGTGGGTGAAGACCCTAGACGTGATGAACAAGAGGTGGATCGGAGTGAAACTTCTTAGGAGTTGTGACAGACTCTAAGACTATTGGTTGCTCGGTGTGAAGGAATGAAGACCCGACACTTTGAGCAAGAAATGATCAAACAAGTTAAAAAGAGTATTGAGAATAAAAGTTTGATAATCTGAAAAGAAGAGAACAAGGGAATACATATAGAGTTCAAAGATGCATAGAAAATAGAAAATAACCCCTTGGAATTCTACAAAGCATTAAACATAAACTTTGAATCATTCTTGAGTGTCTCTTTGGCTCCATTTCGTGGCTGAGAGTAGAGTTTGGGTCTGGCTTTATCAAGAGGCTTGGTGAAAGAGTAATAAGGATTGCCTCAGTAAAAACCTTGTTTGGAAAACCCATTGGGACAAAACCAAAAACGAAGGGAAAAAGAGTGCAAGTCTTATCACCTCTCTTGATAAATGTCTAGGTGGCTTGGATCACAACTAGGGTAGTTGGATTAGCACACACTAAACTGCCCGGAATGGTGTTGAGAAGATGTTGCAACGTGGTCTTGAGCTTGTCTTGTTTAGACAGAGTGATAAGACCCGGAGAAATGCATAAGTCTTCATGTCCTTGTAGCTCCGGTTCAAGCTGTTCCAATGCATCCTTTGCTCCTTGTTGGATTTCCTCATCTTCATAAGCTTCCATTTCCTCTTCCAGCTCCTTAGTGCTTCCTAGGATCACATCATCCTCCCCCAGGTGAAAAGGATTTTTCCTCAAATCTGTTTGACCTGCCACAAACAACACTAAGTTAGAACCATCAAAGAGTAACATCATGGGAAACTTACCTCGGAGAGCAAGTCGATGGGCATTGTTGATGATTATTCTTGTTAGGTGAAATGAACCATCAATCATTGGTATCCATACTCGTTCTCCAACCTCAAAGATCATTCTGAAATAAGCAATAGGTTTCTTCCTCACAAAGATATCCGGTGGTTCCTCTTTTGTACCTGCAAACTTGTCAACACTTTTGGCAAAGATCAAGTGTATTATTGCAGTCACGGGGACACAATAAACAGATAAACAAGTTTCAACTATGATTAAAGTATTATCCATTTCATGTTCCTCTTTTACTAGTATCTTAAAACAAGAGTTCGGTTCCAAACATGCTATGAATAATATTATCCTTTTCTCAACGTTTTCTGGGTGTATTGAACTCATAATCACAGCTCTTGAATCATAAGAGAAAAATCGAGTCAAAGAGTTACTTACCTGGATAAGATTCTCGATGTGTTCGGTGATTATTATCATCAAAGTGAATGGTATTGGATCCGGGGGTTTATCTTTGAACATTGAAGATTTTTTGGCTACTTTTCCATGATCCTGGTTTGTTATTTTGAGCTGTAAGAACACAGGATCTCCTACATCAAAAGGAAACAGTTTAGGCACAAAGAAAAATATTGGACAGATAATCATGTAGTTGTTGTCAAAATAGAGTTTTGGAATGAAGCATCCTTGGGTGATTGAAGTTGTTTTCCTCAGGTACTTCCAGCTCCAAATTCCAAATTGATAAGTATTTTGCTGGCATATATCTGGTGGATCCTCCTTGATTTGAATGAAATGCGTGAGTTCTTCTCTAGCTCCATAAAGGGATTGAGGTTGATGCAAGTCTGGTGGCTTTTCTTTGATTGTCAATTCTCTCAAGTACTTATGATTCTCCATGGCTCCTGTTCCTTTTTCGACACTCATGGGACAGAACAAGTGCATTATACTTGAAATAGAAAATTCTAAAACATGATTGTTCACAGTTGGTTTATAAAGCACATTGAACAAATTTGAATCACACAACTCGTTTTTAATCACATGTTTCAATTCAGAAAAAGTTTTAACCAATGCATTTTCAGTTTTCGTTCTAAATAGCTCAAATGCATCACTACGCAAAGAAACTTTCAAAGAAGAGTCAAATTCACAAAAAATTTCAAACATAAAACCATTTAGCTCAAAGAACTTTTCAAGCGTGAATGTTTCAAAAGTTGGAATTATTTTGTCAAAAATGGATTTTGAAACACAAAACTCTTTCACATTTTCCAAACCAAAACGTTTTTCATCTTGAGCATAAACCATAACAAACAAATTAGGTTCTGTCCTAACCAAATCAATTTCCTTACCATGCTTTCTTGGGTAGTCAAAAGGAAATGGCATAAGGACATGTTTTGGTACAAGGCTGGTTGGCTGCTCCGATTCATT
This sequence comes from Cardamine occulta, assembly GCA_028015245.1. Lineage (NCBI taxonomy): Eukaryota > Viridiplantae > Streptophyta > Magnoliopsida > Brassicales > Brassicaceae > Cardamine > Cardamine occulta. The sequence goes on along the minus strand of CM051388.1, from coordinate 16,161,762 downwards.
AATCAGTGGTAAACTCCTTTGCATTATTTTTGGTGATTCTTCTTCTAAGATCTATGAAAAACAAATAATACTACTCGGATACACCGGTTCTAAACTGGTTAGTTTTTCAAGCACATAATCAGATTGGATAGAAGAAAGAATACACTTAGCTTCCAAAGACTTTTTGAAATAGGGAAATTGCTCCATTGTTTTGCTTTCAGTTTGCTCTTTCAAGAGGGTGTTGCTGACTTCTGTACTTCTTTTATTGGCTAGAGAACACGTCATGAGCTCTGAGTTTGATGGCATGTCTTTGCACACATCTATGGTTCCTGTATCTTCCTTGGCACTTAAGGATAAAATCAAGTGTATTATACTAGAAACTTCAACATTCAAAACAGGTTGCTTGAAACTACGAGTGAAGGTGGAAGTATTCCAGTAATGAATAAACTCGCAATCTAAACTTACTTGAGTACCACGCAAGTTGTTTGGTAACATTTCAGCTTTGAAGATGGTGATATTTGAAACATAGTGAGCTCGACAAGCTTGTGAAGTGGTTGACATCAACTGTGGATTCTTCTCCTTTGTGCTTCCTTCAGCTTTGTCATTCTCATGCTCCATAGTATGACCTGAATCAACATCCTTTGACAAGACCAAGTGCATCATACAAGAACTGGAAGTTTCTACACCTTGATTAACTACTTCACTACTTGAGTTTTATGAGCTTAGTTTTGATCCTAATGAAGTGATATTCAGCTCGTGTTTTTCAGGGCAAGTGGCAGCAAAATTTCCTTTCTTAGGAGAGTCATAACAAGTAACTTCCTTGGATTTTAAAAGATTAGAGGACTTACATTGCTTTGGTTCACCGCTTGAGTCAAGTGATGGATTTAGACTTTGCTTGTGAACCACGACTTGTTCAGTGGCCTTCTTGGGTTGAGATGTTAACTTAGCCTCCATTTGCTCATTTAGAACGGTCTTGGACACTTCTTTTGGCTGAGGGCTGTAAGCTTCTTTTCGTACTAAAATCTTTCGTGCATACTTATTCCTCATTAGTTCCTTAAGATCTCTCCACGAGGTGATAGGGGTCTCCTTGTAATTCCAGCGATCATCAACCTCTTGCACCCACCATTTATAGGCGTCTCCAGTGAGTTGTCCAATTGCATGAGCTAATCTCTTTTATTTGAGGATGCGGCTGTAGTGAAACCAATCGTCCATGTTTCTTTCCCACTCTAGGTAGTTTCTTTTTCCTGAAAATCTAAAGAGTTGAAGTTCATTAGCATATTGATAATCAGAACTGACATAAAACATAGATTTTGGAGCGTGAGAGGTTTTCTGTGAGCTGCTCCATGTTGAGCTCGATGTGTTGTCTGGTGGCTTGGGCTTAATCTCTTGTTCCCTCCTTTGTCGGTCATTGATGGATTTTTCTAATTCAGCTCTCATGGTTGCCATACTTTCGTCCATTATGGCTCTTAAGGAATCAAGGAGTTCTTTGTTGGAGTTTGATGATTCCTCTTCACCATTGCTGGTTCCCACCATGGTACCTGTTCAGATTCAAACAAGTAACAATTAAAAGTGCCCAAAGAAACACAACAAAGAAAACTCAGAAACTTTTCTAAAATCCTAAACGACTGTTTGACATGATCGAACAGAATAAAATATCAAATCACGTTCAACAATTCCAGAGTCAATTTTAACAAATACTAGACTCAATCTAGGTTTCAATGCAACAGACTTCACGATTTTAAGGTTAACCAATGATTTTAAACAATTCTAGGAAGTTAACACGAAAATAACTTTTCAAAGTCCGAGAACCTCTAGTTGCGACTGTTCGACGAAATCAACCTCGAAAAATTATCAAAACATATTCAAAAATTCGAGAATCAATTTTACTAGAAACTAGACTCTTTCTAGGTTCAGACACAACAAATTTCGAATTTTTATCACACGCTAATTGTTTATGAAAATTCAAGCAAAACGTGTGACAGACAGTGATTCCGGATTCGACACTAGCAGTTGAACAGTCACAAAAGAAATATCAAAACGTGCCGAAAAATTCCAGAAACAATTTTATCAATTACTAGACTCAAACTAGGTTCAGATTCGATTGATTTCACGATTTTATCTGACACCAAACAATTATGAAAAATCTAGCAATCAACAGAAAAATCGATTCAGATGATCTGCAGAATATGAAAGGGTAAAACGTTTTGAATCGATACAACCTGGGTTGGAGTAAGCTCTGATACCACTTGATATGATCCTAGGTGAGGATCAAGTCCCTGAATGCTCTCCAAGAGGTTGTGATAGTCGGAGTGATGATGAGTGATGCGGAAGTGATGAAATGATGTGAATCGGCGAGTATGGTCGGATGGGTTTTATGGATCGATGCGAAACTTCCAAAGGTTGCGAAAGATCTTTAGACTTTCAGACTTGTTCTGTACGTGGGTGAAGACCCTAGACGTGATGAACAAGAGGTGGATCAGAGTGAAACTTCTTAGGAGTTGTGACAGACTCTAAGACTATCGGTTGCTCGGTGTTAAGGAATGAAGACCCGACACTTTGAGCAAGAAATGATCAAACAAATTAAAAAGAGTATTGAGAATAAAAGTTTGATAATCTGAAAAGAAGAGAACAAGGGAATACATATAGAGTTCAAAGATGCATAGAAAATAGAAAATAACCCCTTGGAATTCTACAAAGCATTAAACATAAACTTTGAATCATTCTTGAGTGTCTCTTTGGCTCCATTTCGTGGCTGAGAGTAGAGTTTGGGCTTGGCTTTATCAAGAGGCCTTGTGAAAGAGTAATAAGGCTTGCCTCATTAAAAACCTTGTTTGGAAAACCCATTGGGACAAAACAAAACGAAGGGAAAAAGAGTGCAAGTCTTATCACCTCTCTTAATAAATGTCTAGGTGGCTTGGATCACAACTAGGGTAGTTGGATTAGCACACACTAAACTGCCCGGAATGGTGTTGAGAAGATGTTGCAACGTGGTCTTGAGCTTATCTTGTTTAGACAGAGTGATAAGACCCAGAGAAATGCATAAGTCTTCATGTCCTTGTAGCTCCGGTTCAAGCTGTTCCAATGCATCCTTTGCTCCTTGTTGGATTTCCTCATCTTCATAAGCTTCCATTTCCTCTTCCAGCTCCTTAGTGCTTCCTAGGATCACATCATTTCCCTAACCCAAAACCCATTCGAACCCCTTAGCCTAATCTGATTCAAAAAGTGTGAACCAGAGACTACATGAGAGGCTACTCCTGTCGGCAAAACCTAACACTTTCTCTACAATTCAATCCGAAAATAGGCCTCACTTCTCTCACAATTGATATATTGGTCTGAAATAAAGTTTTTGGTTTGGTTTTGTGGAACTGTCTCAATGATGAAGACATCTACTTGGATTAGCATGAGTTGTAAAAGGTGAAAGAAAATCCAAGTATTTTGAAGTATCCATGAGTTTTAAGTTTTAGAGCATATCATGATAATTAAGTTTTCAAATTTAAGGCTCAAATTCATAGGGATAGATTTACAAGTCACAACAAGTTTTTAAACCAAGAAGGAGTGCTAAATTCAATTCCAAGCAAGGTGCAGCCTTATGTTTCAAACTAAGGTGAATGCATAAGACAACTTATAACCATGGCACTGAAATCATATCTTTGGTTATTAAGCCTTAATTGGTTAACTCGTCATCATCCCCTATGCTAAATGCAACAATCCTAAGCAAATGTAACTACATGACACTCTGTTTTTGTGAAATCATTTTCTAAAAAATTTCAAATTTTTATGGGTTTTAGATGCACATAGATGGATGCAAAATTTGAATTAAGAAAACAGAGAAAACATGTCAAATACATCTATTAGACACTCCCCCAAACTTAAATTACACAGTCCCTTGTGTAATAAAAATTCAAAGGGAAGCCTAAGAGATTAAACAAAGAAAACCAAAAAGAGTTATGCAATGGTATATACAAAGGGAAGGTTGTGGTACCTCATTGGTGTGGAGTGAAGTAAGCGCCAATGCCGGTCGTCATGCTCTCCTGGGTGTATGGTGGAATGACTGGGGAGATTCCTCTCATTGGCTCAGCTCCCTCGTGCAACTCGAGTGGACCACTCGACCAAGGTTGGTCGAGTGATGAAGTCTGCTGAAGTGTGGGGTTTGACTCGAGTGGACCACTTGACCCAGATGGTCGAGTGGCATCTTCTGCGTGCTTAACTTGACTTGGTTGGACGTGAGGAGTAGAGGCTTCTGGTGATGAATGCTCCAAATGCTCAACGGGATGGTCAGGACGTCTCTTCCTCTACATCTGATCAACTGATGATCTCCGTGATGGTGAAGCATGGTGGAATCTTTGTGAAAAACCCCTAAGTGAGCTTGTTCTCCTCAAGTAGGTGAGAACTAGGCTTGGCTTCTTCTGCTTGTTCTCAGCAGCTACCAACCTCTTGGTGAGGTTTGTAACCTTTTTCTTCAAGGCGTTGTATGCCTTATCCTGCCACTTGTTCCACTTCTGAAGAAACCCAATCTTCTGATTAGCTTCTCGTAGGGATGTACACTCCGAGGCAACGAAATAGAAGGTCTAAGGTGGCTGAGTGCTGTCAATGAAAGAACGAAGGACTTCATCGTCGGATTCTTGCATTTCAGCTCGTTGATCATAAAGATCTCTCATCGGTGGAACAAAACTGATACTCCTCGCGCCTTCTTCAGTGTAGATCTTGGGCAATCCTCCATAGGCTAGAAGGATTTTCGCCCTTCCAACTCGTGGATGAGTGAAGTTGAAGGCGTACTTGTCCTCTTCACGATTTGCGCTAAGGGTCTGTGTGTCGCGCATGTGGTCCAAATCCATCCAAAGTGGTGGTGTAGGGCGAGATGTAATCTCCACTCCAGCTGCATGAAGGAAAGGAGTGACAATACCTCCTACAACAAGTTCAGCTTTGTTCACCATTTTCTCATTTCAGATGGCGTTCGTTATGTAGCTCATCAGATGCTTCACCAAAACTATGGCGTTTCCAGTGTCAGCCATGTCTCCTCGTATCTCCTCTGCATTGTCTCTCTTTTCCTGTGACGAGTAGACAAAGTACTCTTGAAGGGATTTGTTCAGCATCCTCAATTCCCCTTCATTTACTGTCCCTGTAGCCCTTCTTGCAAACATTGTGTTTGCAAGAGTCCTGTGTAGATATCTCACGGAGGGATGCCTAATCTTCACTGCTCTTATCTCTAGAGGACTTATACTTGTCCTTGCCTCCCAACGTCAACCACAGCTCATTGAGCTCATCTTTGTCAAAGTCTTGAGCTTGACCTGACCCTCTTTTAAACCCGAACTCACTGTCAATAACACTCAGGGGCAGTGTTACTCCGAGCCTCTAATCTTGAAGCTGATAAACCCAAGCTCTTTGTCATATCCCATGCCCGATCTGACCTCATAGATATGAAGCTTCACCGTTGCCAAAAAGTGGCAAGTTTCATCCTGGAAACCATCAAAGGGTCTCTGAGTGAGCCCAATGATGTCAACTGCTTGGTAAAGCTTCCCAACTTCTCTACAAATTCCCAGAGTTTGCATAGTGGGGCGGTGTGGGTATCTAGTACCAAAGAACTTCATCCGCTTCAGTATTGAGACGATTTGATCCTCCTCTGAGTTATCACTTTTACTCCCATCTGAAGTTTCAGAATCATCATTGTCTTCGACATCCCTTTGCATCGAATCTTCTTCTAAAACTCTCTTCCCGTGAGCTATGTCTCTTCGGGATCTCGAGAATCCACTCTCAGCGTGTGTAGTGCTTCGAGTTGCTCAAGTCCTGGTGGTACCTGAGTATCTGAAACAATGGCAGAAATTGTAAGTTTTAGCAAAAATTTGGACCACTCGAGTAAGTCACTCGACCAGTCAGGTCGAGTCGACAAAAATTTCCAAATTATTTTTGTATTCGACTTGACTAAACCAAGTGCTTGAGTAAACCAAGTGCTTGAGTAAACCAAGTGCTTGACTCGAGCAACTAAACAAACAATCAAAGACATTGAAAATTCAAAGCAATTCATGTTTAAACACCCAAAGTTAAAGAGTTTAATAAATTTTCAATGTTCATCACGAGTTCTATGAGGTTGAGTTATAAATTTGAAGACTTTGCTTAAATTTAACAATGAAAACTACTAAGGAGTTCACAAATCATTAAACAAGCAAGTGGCAATGGTGAAATTTGATGTTTTAATTTAATTTGAAATTCCGAAATTTTTATGCACCAATTAGAACCAAATTTCCACAATTCTAAACAATTCAACCATGGGGTTCACTTCCTATGCCAAGTTCTACTCATAATAAATCCGATTTTACAACATGCAAGTGAAAAATTTGAAGAAAATTTTCAAAAATTTCGAAAACTTCAAACCCAGATTTTCGCGACAAAATGGATCAAAAAGTTGTAAAAAAACTTACAAGGTGGTGTCGGAATTAGTTGAGTGAAATGACATGATGATGATTTGATGAAAAATTTGAAAATTTTAAGAAAATTTCTAGAGAGATTTTTGAGAATTTTTTTTTTTTTTTTGAGAAATCGTGTAAATGATGAAAGAAGAAGTCGAGTGAAATAAAGAGGATAAGTTAGATGAATCAAGTGGTTGAGAGTAAAAGTTGAGATTTTTAGAAAAACCTGGACCACTCGACCAGTCAGATCGAGTGGTGTGCTCGAGTGGAGTACTCGAGTGCTTTGGCTTTTCAAGACTCCGGCTCTTCACGCACACTTGGCTAATCTCATAAACCTGAATTCAAAAACACTAAAGAAAAACATCAAGAATAACAAGATTCATAAAAACTTAAAAAGATATTTACAAAGATAGTCATGGGACTTCCTCCCAAGTGAGCTTGTTTAAAGTCACATAGCTTGACTTCTTACTCTTTTAGGCTGAAAAAGTGTCCTTGAGAGTCAGTGTTGACCTCTCTAGACTTGGCTTGGAATGATGGTAAGATGATGCTCTGAGGGCGTTATAAAACCTTTGACTCATCTCTGGTGGTTTAGGTTTCTTGTTGAACTCTTCTCGTGGAGTCTGAATCTGCTTAAGCTTTGAAACTCCAGAGTTAACCTTTCCACTGAGAGTGAGAGTTCAGCTACCAAAATCTGTAGGGCAAGAAGTGTACCCTGATCTGCACCATGTTGAGTCGTGGATGATGGCACAGCTACCTGAATAGGAGTGTGGTGAGAAGCATCCGAGAGAAGTATGCTGTGAGAAGCATCCGAGTAACTCACTCGAGTGGATGAAGTCGAGTGGTTTGTGAGGTCACTCGAGTGGTAACTCGAGTCTGGTGGTCGAGTGACCTGTGAGGACTCCTCACTTTGTGTCCCATCTTCAGTAAATGTGATAAAGGGTTGCACTACTCCTTCAGAATGACTCATCGTATTGACATTATAACCCAGGACTCGACCATTACGCTCGAACATTTCTTCATCATCGACTTCTTCCACGGAGTATAGCTGACCTTCAAAGGTTGAGCTCTCCAATCTGGATGAAGTGTTGAATCTCACCACTAAACCGTTACTAGCTCGAAGAAGTATTTCTCTAGTCTTGGCATCGATGACGGCTTGTGAGGATGCTAGAAAAGGTCTCCCTAGAATCAAAGGATCTTTGGGTTCTTCGTCCATCTTCATGATGATGAAATCCGTGGGTATTTCAAGTTTCCCTATCCTCACTGGAACATTTTCAAGTAGTCCATGTGGAAATCTCACCGTTCTATCATCTAAGACTAGTGATAACATGCTTGGCAAGAATTTGTGATAACCAAGCCTTTCTGCCACAGACAAAGGCATGATGCTGACAGAAGCACCCAAGTCGCAGAGAGACTTACCAAATGCCTGGTTGTTGATTGAGCATGGTAAAGTGAAAGATCCTGGATCTTCTAACTTCTCTTGTACCAAAACCTCCTGCTGAGCAATTACTTGGAATTCCTGAGACATAGCACATGTTACTCTCCTATCTTGAATTCTCTTCAAGGTTCTTTCTCTTAAACCATACCCAAAAGGTCCCAGTTTCTCAACGGCTTCATCAAAGGTCATTGACTCTTCCAACATGATCTCATATTCCTTCTCAATATCTTCGGCGAATCTTTCTGTGAAAGGACTCCTGATCATGGCGTGCAGGTCTAGAATTCGCTTCTCGGTCACTAAGACGAAGTCCACTCGATCACTCACTCGAGTGGGTTGCTCGAGTGGTGTGCTCTCAGCGATCACAGCAGCAGCTTGACAGGATACCCCCCCCCACCTTGAAGATCACCGTCCTAGGTGATATGTGAGAATCTCTTCTTGAAAGGAAAGAGATGGAGAGCTGGGGCTGTGGAGACTGCATAGACATTTTCAGAGTCTTTTGGGTTTTGCACTGCTTTCCCAGGAAGTTGACCTGTGGACTTAATGGAAGCTGAGGGAGATTTTGACTCAACATGCTTCAATCTGCTGTTCAAGATTTTGAGCTTGTGGTTCAAATCGTCGTAAGAGCAATCAATCTGAGTTCGAAGCTCAGTGAACCGCTTGGTGGTATCTTGAGTTGCAGCGTTTTGAACTTGAAGAAGTTGGAGAAGCAATGCCTTAAGCTCACTATCAGATTGCGGAGCAGGTTTTGGGGCAAATCCAGGTGGATTTGTTGGAGGATTTTGAACAAAAGTCTTGTTCGGAGCAGGTTGCTGAGTAGGATACACCTGGTCTTGAGGGTTTGCAACGTTGGTGTTACGGTAAGATAAGTTAGGGTTGTTTCTGTAGTTAATGAAGCCTCGGTTGAAACTAGCTTGATTCTGAATGTAGAGTATCTCTTCAACCTGATCATCTTCAACGGTTGGATCCTTAGGTGAGGATGACTCTCCCACAAAGTGGACTTGTTTCTGCTGAGCGAGGATAAGCTTATTAAGCTTGTCGTTCAGTGCTTGAATTTCCTTGCTGTTGGAAGTAGCAGAAGTAGAAGATCCCCTGATCGTTCTGTCGAAGTCTTCATTGTAGTTTCCATCAGAAATGGCTAGATTCTCAACTAAATCCCATCCAGAAGTGACATCTTGGTTCAGGAAGTTGCAGTGTCCAAATGCAACCTGATCTTCGGACTTGCGCCTTGATATAGTGTGCAAAGGAGTGATTCCTTGCTGAATCCGTGGTGAGGGCATTGAGTGGTATACATCTCGAACCTCTCCTAAGCTTCTGAGAAGCTTTCATTGTTCCTCTGAGTGAAGCTTGAGATGTCATTTTTCAGCTTTGCAATTCTAGAGTTGGAAAAAAACTTTAGGAGAAACGCCTTCTTGCAATCATCCCAAGTACTGATAAAATTATGGGGCAAAGCTCGTTCCCATTGAGAGGCCTTGTCGCTTAGAGAGAAGGGGAATAGACGAAGCTTGAACCCATCTTCAGATATACCGTTAATCTTCGTGAGCTCACACAAACGGTCAAATTGGTCAAGATGTTCCAATGGGTTTTCCATGGGGAGACCATGAAATTTGTGGCTATGGACCATGCTGATGAGACCGGATTTGATCTCGAAGTTGTTGTTGGCATGGTGGAATGTGTGCTTGGTGCATCACCAGCTCTAATGACTCGAGGTGCAGGTTGCTCTGCCATGTCAACTCCTTCATGGATTGATCTAAGCGAGTCTGAGAGCGTGTTCACATGCGGTGTAAGGACGACTCGAGAGAAGCACTTGATAGACTAACCGAGTAGAATGGGACCTGATGCAACACAAAAAAAACTTCAACCCAAATCAGTAAGACTTTAAACAAAAGGCTAATGCAAATAGAATATCGATCTGAGAGGTCTAGTAGCAAGAACAAGCCTTGCTAGATGAAAATCTCAGATCTTTTATCCAAAAAAAACTTGATCTAGTAAGCTTAAAAATGATAAATGTGCAGACAATGACTCTAAACAGGGAACGGCGCCAAATTGAAACTTGCTATTTTGTTTTGTTTCAATCGATTGATAGTATAAAGGGTGAAATGTCGAACCTAATCTAGAGCATGTCTGTAGCACTTAACATGGGGATTAAGCTAGCAAGTCAAACAATATATTTTAGCGGTTTTTCTTGCTAACAACCTAAAATACAAAAAATTAAGCTAGAGATGCAGAGCCTGTCACACTCTAACAAATCATGAACTAAACATGCGAAATCAAAGACTAGTTATGAAAACTAAAGTAGCTCGAGTGGGTCACTCGAGTGGTGCACTCGAGTGGACTTGGCCGAGTGGTGCTAAACTACTAAATGAAAGCAGTAAAGACAGATCTAAAAATTATGACTAAAATAAAGAACAAAGGGATCTTGGGGATAGACTCATAGGATCATCTACACTCTCACGCCATGGGTGCTAATTTACTAAACTCAGGGTGAATCCCTTGACAACGGATCTCACTTCCAACCCAACCCACTGTCGTGGTGAAAGATCTCAACAAGTGACTAAGGATCGATCCGTCAAAGCCAAGAAAGACTCATAACAAGTGAGTAGTTGGGTCGTGATGTAAATCAACATCTGATGCACCAACTCTCACGCTATTGTGTCTTAATTCCTGGGAAAACTATATCTGATGGTTCAAGGCACTTTTGATGCTCATGAAATCATCTAAAATCATGATCCTCTTGATCAGAGAGGTACAAGCATTAAAAACAAGAACCCAAGAGGGATTTTAAAACCGAATCAGCATAAATCAACGAAAACCCATGGCAATCGAGTGGGACTACCTAATTAATCCACGAAAACCCCTAAAACGACTACTCACTCATCGAGATCATTATCGAAGCCAAAAGCCCAGAAAAGCTAAGACTTGTCATAGATGAAGGATGATCTAATGAGAAATAAATTTTGAAAAAGGAACAGTAAATCAAACTCGATCTTATTAAATCTCAAAAAGTCATAGAAAATCCAAATCGAAATCAAAAGATAAACTAGAGAGAGAAAACTAAGAGAGATAAACTAATTATGCTAAGGCGGCACAGAATCAAAATTGTGTCAGGTCGCCCCCGTACCGAGTTATCATTAACCTCGGTATTTATACATAAGAATTAGGGATGATGAGAATTCACCATAATTTGCGGAAGCTTCTCGATGCGGTGCTCACCACTCGACCCAGCAGTCAAGCGGTATTGTCGAGTAGCCTCCTCGAGTCTTCATCCGAGTAGCCTCCTCGAGTAACTTAAGCTTCTTTTGCAGTCTTCAACTCTATGGCTCCATGTCACTCGAGTCATGACTCCTCACAGAAATCCTTACGTCGCTTCATAGCCTGAGAGGTCACACCAGTGATGACTCCTTGCAGCTCCAAGTACCTGAAAGTACCACATATATGCAAAATGCATGCAAACTAATGCAAAGAGACTAAATATCCTAAATGTCAAATAAATGCAATAAGTGATAAGAGTAATGCTTAAAACCTATGCTAAGTTGCAATAAAACAATAGTAAAAACATGCAAAAATGCAATGTTATCATTCATTTACAACAAATCTTTTATTTGATTTCTCTGAAGCCATAGATCCAAAAAACAAAATTAAATAAATTATTCATATCTAAAACCGATCAAATCAGATAATAGACCAAAATTTAAGAAGTCAACGGACGAATGCTTTTGGAGAGACCATGACAAACGACACCGTATAAACACTTAGAGTTATAAGTTACGACACGCCATCGTTTTGGGATCGGTCACTTGAGGAAGAGAAGCGGCCGTGTGTTATTGACATTGTAAAGATCTCTAGAGAGAAGTTCAGACTGTAGCAATATTTCTGAAATCTAAGCCCTATAAAACATCTTTATGCTCCGTTCTCTTCCTCGTAGCTACAGATTTTCTGAATCAAAATCTCAGAACATTCTTTTAGAGATTGCAACTTCTTTATCTAGCAAACTTCTAAAAATAATCACTAGTCTCCAAGCTGCTTGTTCTAGCCTATTTGTTAGATTCTCTCATTAACTCTTTTGTTTGATTAATAATATCTGATGTTTGCTCAATCTGTTTTGCTCTTTTTTCCACCGTGAATCATTTAAAATTATTTCTAAGTGTTTATATGGTGTTGTTTGTAATCGTCACACGAAAAGCATCCGTCCGTTGACTTCTTAATTCTTGGTTCATTATCTGATTTGATCGGTTTTAGATAAAAATATTTATTCAGTTTTGTTTTTTTGGTTCTCTGGCTTTGCAGAAATCAAATAAATGAACTTTAGTAATTACTTAAAAAAAAAATACTGGACATATTTTCGATCGGAACTCTCACCTCTTAGGCTCTGATAATAAACATCTCCCTCGTATGACAAGATTCATAGCTCGGTTTGATTTAAACAGCTAGATTGGTTGCAATACTATGAACTGGAGCGTGACAAGTATTAATAATTGTTTATTATATCAAATACAATAATTGTCCGAAGACAAAGCTCGTGTGTCAAAGGACAACACTGGGAGCTACATGTCAAGAGACAGGCGAAGCCATAAAGCACAAAGCTCAAGATGTGGCTCAATACACGAAGGATACGGTTGAAGCCAGTAGAGAGAAGACCAGTGGGTTCTTGATAACATCGTATTTTCTCCCACTTTTCATATGTTTTTATAAGGTTTTTAATGAAGAAACAAGTGACTATGAAAACTTCAAAGCCATTTTCCACCAATTTCACTTCTTGGAGACTTTTAGAAGTTTTGGAGCAAAAAGGACACAAAGTGGAGCAAAACCCGTTTTAAGGCAGTTTCAGAGCATCCGATGTTTGGCATTCGTTGAAGACTTTCCCGTGAAGAAAATCCAGATATCTTGGTGTCTGTTGAAAGCTAGAAGAGTCAAGTTTAACCTGAGACAAGAATTAAAGCAATCCATTCCGCCGTTTGGAAGATATGACCCAAAGAGTGAAGCCCTGTCAACCTCAGTCACAAGGAGTGTCACCAAGATCAAGCTTCGTCACCACCTCGGTCATGGCACCCGTGACTCAGGCGAGCCTTCATCACCACCTTGGGTAGGAGACCCGTTACCTAGGCCAGAAGACTTCATCCATCCTTGCTTAGAACACCGAGTTTTGCCCTAAAAACCCTAAAATCGACTTTCAACACCCCAAGTCCTATAAATACCCTTTTAACCAAAATTTTTGGGGTGTGCCATCTCAATTTCGTGGAGCCTCTTTCTGTGCCTCTCCAACCTCTAGTTTGAAGCCATCAGACATCTCTACTGAGCCTCCTTCGTCGCCTCCAACCCTAGAAGTCATCCCTTGAAGTTTTCATCCTTGTTCTTCATTGTTTCTCATCTCTCTCTACTCTTATTTGCTTTTGAGGAGACAAGTTATCTTCTGTGACATCTAGAGAAGTTTTTTTTAACCCCCATTGATTATTTGAATCGTTTATGATGTTATTCTTTATGATATCTATTGCGTTTCTTTGCATCATAAGCGAGTAGTTCTCTTTGTTGGGTTTTATGGGGTGATTCAAGGGGAATTCATGGTTCAATTCATCTAGGTTGTTAGATCTGATTTTCGTTTGTTATTAGAGTTCTCTGGAGGCATCTTTTACTTAATGCATGTTGCTTGCATTGATTACCAAGCACTGATCTAAGAGGATAGTAGCGTTATCCGTATAAACCTACTCCTCGAACCTAGTGCTACTAAAGCCTCGCACCAAAACCTGCGTGAATTGAGTTATGGGCTTTGTGAACTTATCGAACTTGTTAAGCTTGATGGTTGATGTATGCCGTTGCCTGCGTAAGTTGGGTAACGGGGTGCTGAGACTTTAGACATTCATTCTATGAACTATAGCTTGTTTGTTTATCTGTATTCGTAGTTGAGAACCTAGAACGAAAACATATGCATATTATCTTTCACTTGATTTGTTGAGAACCATGGAAACCCTAAGATGACTCCCTAAATGCCTAACGCCTTCATTCATAAGTTTAAAACCGATTTACTTTATTGCTTTCTTATTTTCATTGCTTAATCATTAGAAAACCCAAAAACAAATCCCTTTCATATTTTGTCTTAGTTAGATTCTTCTTTAAATTCATTCGGCGTAGCTATTACTGTTTGTGGGATCGATAACCTTAAGTACTACGAGTGATCCTGTAACACCCGTGTTCCGGGCAATGGAGTCTCGGTACGGGCAATGTTACGGTCAGTCGAGAAATTCCGAGGTTTTGTCATTCGGTCGTTCGGACATGTGTGTTCGGGAAAAACATGTTTGGTCAGAAAATGGAGTTTGGTCTGGAAATGGACATGTTTGGTCTGGAAATGGACAAGTATGGTTGGAAAATGAGGTTTGGTCATGTTCGGACAATTCTGGTCGGATCCGGACAGGTTTGGTCGGATTTAGGACAAGTTTTGTCTGAAAAATGAAAATGGTCGGTTCAGGCTGGGGAATTCAGGATTGAATTATTTTGGAAAATAATTAAGTTGGGTCGAGGTGGAATTTGGCTGGGCCATCTAGAAATCCTGATTGGACCAGGATTCATTAAAGAAGGACTACGGACCAAATAGGGGAAATTGTTGGGCTTGGACCAATTGGCTCGGTCAAATCAACTTCTGTTTCGATCAATCCTAATATTTTAGGAATTAATGACAATCGAACGAGCTGGAATCGGTTTAAGGAGATTTTGATATTTTGGGTTGGTTATGGAACCGGATATGCGGATTAAGGTGTTTTGTGACCCAAATTTGATTGGTTCAGTCAAATCGAGTTTTGTCAAGACCCAAACTCGTGAAATATATTCTATGGATGGAATAAAGCGGTGGTGTGAAGGGCCGAGTCATATTATGAAGATGGGCCATTATTTGTGAGTTTTTGGTGGGTTTTTCTTAAGGTATGAGGTCCAATTTGTGGATTAAACTTAAGGGACGATTAGTATAAGAGTTTTGAGGGTTTTAGAGTCGCATAACACAGATATTTTGCGCAGCCAGAGCTAAGAACCCTAGAGCTTCTAGTTTTGGAGAATTGGGCCAAGAATCAAGGTTCGTGAAGGGGTAAGCGATTCCTTTGTGATTTTTGGGATTCTGTTTTGATCAGATCTTGTTATTAAGGGGTAAGCGATTCCTTAGAGCTTTACCGTTCGTCCGAGAGTTCGTCGATTGGTAAGCGAATCTCATCGCAAATCCAGTGTTCTGGTCCGGTAGTATTGGGTTATTAAAGATGTTTGATGGTTCTATGGCAGAGATCTTTGAGAAGCTTGAGTAGTTTAGGATTTTGGTTAGCATAGCTCACGCGGACCCGAACCGGTAAGGGTTTTGTGATTATGAGTATGTATTTTGTTGGGGTGTTGGTTAGATATTTGTATTGATTGATTTTATGTGTCTGTAGGTTAATCAAAAGCTTGCTGAGATATTAAGGTGAGTTGCATGATTGTGGTTTGTGGCACAGATTATGGTTTGTATTTGTGGGTGCTTGTGAGTATGTAGCCGTAGGTTGTGATTACGGGTTGTGCTGCAAGTATTTGTGAGTGCGTGACTGTGGGTTTGTGTTTGTGGTGATTTGGTTGTGTTGGTTGTCTTGTTTATGTTAAGGGTATTGCGTTTGATGTCTTGACAGTTTGGTTCCATTTGTTGTGTTGTATGTGCTTCGGCATATGCGTTTGAGGGAACCGTTGCTTTACATTGACTTAACTTGATTAATCATGCACATATATTAAATTGTCTTAACACTTAAACCGGTTAGACGGGACGATCGCTTCACTAGGCAACTTTTGTTGTTTATGCATCCACTCGTTGATGCAGGTAATAAAGATTAAGGAGGAGCTCGTGGGACTTGGAGGCGTTGGATGGGACGGATGGTTTTATTGGGAGTTAGAGTTTAGTTGATTTTATTATTTTGTGCTTTGAGTTGATGTTTAGTTGCTTAAGATCCATGTTAGCGAGTATTTGAGATATTTGAGTTATTGAATTATTGAGGAATTCTTTTGTTGAGATTTGGTTAGTTGAATGGAATTTATTTGAGAAATTTTGAGACTCGCTTGCATGACTTAAGTGTTGTAGTTCCGCTGTGCATATAAACTTTGAATTTGAGGAAATCCGGAAACCTCGTTTGAGACTTAGAGAATTATCGAAAAAAAATTTGAGGTCTACCGGTTAACACCATTGTTAGGGCAGATTTTACGGATAGGGGTGTTACAGATCCACTCTGCAGTTGCAGTTTAGAAGTTGTGATATTAAAGGAAAACTTTAAGCTTATCAAAAAGCAGCACATCAAGTTTTTGGCGCCGTTGCCGGGGAGTACACTAGCTGCCTTTGAATTCGATAAGAACTCTTGTCTAAGATACTTTGAATTTTTCAATTTTATTTTGCTTTTACTTCTTTGTTTCTCGATAACCTCTGTTTTCCCTTTTAATTTTTCTTTTTGGATTTGCAGTGCATGACAAGGAGCCAAAACTCTGAAGCCGTGACTCCAATCCAAGACATTGATAGACTAGAACGCGAACTTAGAAAACTTCAGAGACAATAACTCATGGCCGAGTTAAGGAACTAACACCAAGTTGTACTTGACGTCGACCAACAAAACCAAGCTGCTGCCCTTGATGCTCAAGGACAACTGATGCACGATGAGGATGAAAATCCCATCTACGAAGCTGCTGAAGCACAAGCCGACCCTGTGGAGGTCCGCAACCAAGCTCGTGAAACTAATCCTCTCGGCGTAGGAGATAACCTCAATGATCCTCCTCACCAGCCTCCTAATGCTGCTATTGCACATCATCATGCTAATGTTGGTGTTAGACAAGCTGCTTATGTGCACCCTCTGAGACGTGCCAATCTTCACCGTATGATATCCGACTTTGATACTCCGCAGTACCCTCAAGACCGAGCTGCCATACGAGTGCCTAATCCACCAAGACGTGACTACGAGATAAAACCTCAAATCATTGCTTTGGTGAAGCAAAACCAGTTCCATTGTCTCTCTACAGAACACCCTATGGATCACATCGATATCTTTGAAGAAACCTGCAGTACAACAAGAACAAATGGTGTACATGAAGACTATTTAAAGTGTAAGCTTTTTCCTTTCTCTCTAGCCAGCAAGGCTCATAGATGGTTAAAGTCTTTACCCCCTGGATCGATCACTACTTGGGAAGGATGCAAGTACACCTTTCTTAACTACTTCTACATGAAGTCGAGATCCAACTCTCTTAGGAACAAGCTCCAAAGCTTTCAACAAGGACCGATCGAATCTTTCTATGAAGTATGGGAACACTTTAAAGACTATGAACGTGATTGTCCACACCATGGCTTCAGTCAAGGTAATCTTCTAAGTACTTTCCATAGAGGTTTACATCCTAAGTTTCAGCTTTCACTCGACACGGCCAGCAATGGAGACTTCACTCTTAATACCAATTTAGAAGGACGAGCTCTCATCAACAACCTTGTTGCAAGTAGTAGCAACATTTACACCAACTTTGATAGAACAATCCGTTCTAGTGATTCTGATGCTAAGCAGATCACCGAGCTTAAGAACATGATGAGCCAACTTCTGAGAAACCAAAACCGCGCAATCAATGCTTACGAGGTGATTGAACACGGAAACGCTAATGCTTTACAAGAGTTTGATGATTCATTCGATCAAGAAGAAGATGTTAACTATGTTTGTAGTCAAGGCTTCTACCAGAACCGTGGATACAACAACAACTTCTGGAACACTTCTAATCTTTCCTACAGGAACCCGAATGTGGAGAACACTCAAAATCAGAACTATCCACACCAATCAAAGCCGTTTCAAAACCACTTTCAAAACAACAACTTTGGTGGCAACAACAAATTCCAGCCATGTCCTCCTTCCAACAACAAGATATCCTTTCCGAACGTCCAAACCGGACCAGCTCAGGCGCCTCAACTTCAAGGTAACAACATTGAGAAATTGATGCAGGAAATACTTGTTTCTCATCAACAAGCAACAAGGGATATCAATATGAAGATAGACAATATCTATGGTGAATTGAATGGAAAGTTTGAAAGCCTTTCTACATTTTGCAAGAAGCTGGAAACTCAAGTCGCTCAAACTGTGAATGCTGTCGCTAGACCAGCCGGTGTACTTCTAGGAAAGCCCGAGGAGAATCCTAAAGCCTACTGTAGTGTCATCTCAACCGTACTAGCCCCCACTAGACGTGTAACCTAGCTATTGGTACCACTCTTTGATTCTCATGAAGATATGGTTCGTATGACATGAACCATAGGTGAAGACGAACCAAAGCACTACCTTCTAAGGAGACTACTGAAAGTAGAAGACTCTGGACGTATTGTCTGCTCTTGCTCCATAACAGGCATCAAATTCTCTAACTGTCTTTGTGATTCAGGTGCTAATGTTAATGTTATGTCAAGAAATGTTGCTGAAAGACTTGGACTTAGAGAAGTGTCTGCATCCAACTTAAGTCTTGTTTTTGGAGATTCATCACAGAAAATCCCTGATGGATTAGTGCATGACTTGAAAATAGTTATAGAGGACTGCATAGTCCCTACAGATTTTCACATCCTAGAGATGGATGAAAGGACCGAGAGACCTTTGATTTTGGGAAGACCGTTCCTTGCAACAATTGGTGCTATCATTGACCACAATACCAAGAGAACAACATTTTCCAACACAAACAAGAAGGTTTACTATCCATCAGTTTCACTGACAACACCTCAAGCCCCACAGTTTGATGAAGAATCAATGGATCCCGATATCGACTAAACCGAGATCGTAAGCAAGAATGTTAGGAAGAAAACTTGGAAGCAACCATCCAAGCCACCCGAGCAACCTCAAATATCAAAGATAAAGATCATAGTTCCTCCTGAGCTTAGCAAGGAAAGCAAGGAACAAATCCATGAGATGATAAGGCACACCAAGGAAGTTCTTCTTCAAGAAAAAGCCTTTGAGACAGCGGCTAAAGGACAACTTGTGATAGAAGCTGGATCTCACTATCAAGATATCAAAGGAACCGAAGGAACAACAATTCCCAAGGCTACTTCTTCTCAAGCCTAACCGGCTACCAAAGTCGAGCCAACGACATTAAACAAGTGCGCTTAGTGGGAGGCAACCCACTTGTAAGTTTTCATTTCATTTCTTAGTTTTAATTTCCTTTTTCTTTTGATGTTTTCATGTTTTGTTTCGGGTTTTTCATAAAATATAAAAACAAAATAGACAAGATAAAAATAGGAAGGAAGAAAAAGAGAAAGAAGCAAGAAGGAACCGACCTAGGTCACATGGGCCGTGACCTAGGTCATGAAGAAGAGCCACCCCGGTCACAAGATTTGTGACTGAGGTCCCAAGAAGGGCCAACCCCGGTTACGTGGCCTGTGACCGAGGTCAGCATCAAAAATCGAGATTTTGTCATTTCAGCCATCCCTTGATCCCATGGAACATCGTCGAGTCGTCTACACACTTCCCCAACCTCACCAAACCACAATCGGACCGAGGATAGAGCCACAGCCAACCATATTGAGCCACCGTAATAACTTTTGCATCTAGTTGACCCAAATTAAATTTGTCCGATCAAATGATCTATGATCGATTATTCAATGATAAATTGAGTATATTGGGAGTAATGATCGAGACAATATTGACAAAAGTGGTTTGGATTGAAAACTTAGAAACCTTTGTTCCACGGATCGTTCCACCGCCATTCCATCACCGTAGAACACATGAAGGAGTGCCAAAAACCTATTCGGCTTGATCAAATAAGCTATGGTTGAATGTTCACCAGTAAGTTAGTCATATTGGGAGTGTTCATCGAAGCAATTTTTGAAAAGGAAGTATGGATCGCAATATTTGCAACTTTCGTTCCATGGATCGTTCCACGGACGTAGATTGATCGTTCCACAGACGTAGATCGACTGTTACAAGGACATAGATCAACTGTTCCACAGACGAAGATCGCATGTTCCATAGCCATTCCACGACCGCAGAATCCATAAGAATGCGCCATACATATTGGCTTGATCAAATGATCTAAGATTGAATGTTCAATGATATGAGGATATTTCAGGAGTAATGATTGAGAAAGTTTTGATAAAAAAGGTTTAGAATCCCGATATTCTCAGCATCAACCAAATAGGTCGTACCATCTGACGAAAGTCAAAGTCGTCAGAATCATCAAAGATTCAGTATACACCGGTAATGTCATTGCTCTGAAGACAATGCCCGAACAAAACAAGCCATGATCAGAGAAGCCTTTATTATCTCTCCAACTCTATTGGGAGATTGAACACTTTGAATCCACATTTTTCAAATTTTGGGCTTTATTAAATTGATTGGTGCTTTCAAACCACAATCATTAGGAGAATTCAAATCTCTGATTACATTCATCACACAACCAAGTTATGTTTCTAAATTTCTAATTTTTTTCTTTGAACTTCAAAAGAGGTATTTCTAAATTCTCTTGATTCAATAGCTTTTGTTACTTGGAATTGATAGAGAACTTATAGATATGCTTCTAGGTTAATTACCCATCGATTTTGGTGTTATATTGTTGATGGAATTTAAGTTTTGCTATGCTAAAATTTTGTGCCCTAATTGAAAAACGAAATTGATGATGCAAATTGCTAGAAATTGATTCCTTAGACTCTATTCATCATGGTT
Source organism: Cardamine occulta (assembly GCA_028015245.1). Taxonomy (NCBI): domain Eukaryota; kingdom Viridiplantae; phylum Streptophyta; class Magnoliopsida; order Brassicales; family Brassicaceae; genus Cardamine; species Cardamine occulta. The sequence goes on along the minus strand of CM051388.1, from coordinate 16,141,303 downwards.
TTTCATATAAACAAGCATTGAATTTATGAATTTGATTGCAAACTTTTGTGAAGGTCTCATTGAATCCGAAAATTGAACCATAGGTTTTGATTTCTTGATTTGAAACCTTGAACATGCCTTAACTTGTCAAAATCAATCCTATATGCCAACATCTTATGAGGAGGATTGACATTTGTTTCTAATTATGCCACTTTGCCCACTTATATAAACCTCTTATCTAATTTTAGGTACCAAACCAATGGAATCTTGAACAACAAGAAGGACTTCTCGCGCACCTACATTGGAACGTCCACCTCGTTGCTACACACCGCTTGATGAGGGGATTGATGAAATAAGTACCAACATGATACATGATAGAGCAACAAGAGCAAACAATGGCAAGGAAGTGATGATTGAAAAGGAAAAGTCAACAGCAGCACAAGGAGCAAACTATAGTTCTGATGAAGACATTGGGGATGATACTGTTCTTTCATCACTACTTCCCCAACGATTCCAAGCTGCCCTTACATGCCTTTCACGCCAACAAGCTAAGAAGAAGGAGCTTCCTTTGATGCTTGTAGGACAGAAGATGAAGGACAATGTTGATTACCGCATACCACTCAATGGGTTTAAGCTCATACCAACCTTGAGAGTTGTTTACACATCATTGCAAGCTTTGGGGCTCGCAAGTGATGTTGAATGGATGTTGAACGCACTAGGACTCCACAAGTTCATGGAGACCACTCGCCAAGAAATCAATAATGAAGAGACTTGGCAATTCCTCGCCACCTTCACTCTAGCCTTTCCGCGCACACACGAACAACTAGCGCGAGATGGAATACTCTTCTTCACAATCAACGGTGAGCTCTACAACATCTCCATTACCCAGCTCGGACAAGCCCGTGGATTCATGTATCAAGATGCACTAGATTTTGGACCCGAAGATACCAATGCGATATGGCAATGCTTTGGTCATGATACTTTTGATGGTGGGAAGACCAAGGCATCTTCACTCTCTCACCCAGCCATTAGATGCATTCACAAGCTCCTCGCCAACACCATCTTCTCACGCTCAGCTCAAAACAATATCATTAGTGACGAGCTTCTTGTCTTGACGATTCCATTTGTTGATTTCCCAAGAAAAATAACCTACGCCACACTCATTGCCAAGCGGTTGATCAAGATCAGGCATAATGCTTTCAAGTCTAGCGAGAAACAAGCAACCATTAGCTTTGGAGGAGTCATCACCACAATCCTTAAGGCTGATGGAGTTGACCTCACTCACAGACCTTACACCTCCAAGGACAACCACATCGACTTAGAGAAGCTTGGTAAGATGAGGATTCTTGAAGGAGCAAGCATCAACCCTGACCAATTTGGATACAAATACAACATTCCTCCTAGCATGATCTGCACCTTACTACTCCCTTGCCACACCATGCCACGCCTTAGTGATGGATTCACGAGCTGGAGCCCTTTACCGCGTCAGTTTTACTCATCACGAGTCAAGGACCGACTTCCACTCACACTTGGTATCTTCATCAAGAAGAAGGAGATGGTCTCTTTTGCCTCTCAGCGTGTCACACAAGCTTCCACGGGACGTGACACAGCTACTTCCTCCTTTGAGACAGAGAGAGCACGGCGTATGGAGCTAGAGGAGGAGTTAGCCGAGCAGCGCGCTCTTATTGCGCAGCTGCAGAGGAGAGCTTAGATCTAGGACAAATTGATTAGTCCACCACCGAGCACCAGAACCTCCTGAGAAGTCGAAGGTTCACTCGTTCTATCTTTACTTTCATGCATTTATGTTATTTTCTTTTATTTTATTTTATTTTCCCATATTTTCTAGATTTATTCACACTGGGGATAGTGTGATTTAAGTATGGGGGGATGTTTATCCGTTAGTTATGCAGTTCTATTTCTTTTGAGTCATTTTAATGTCTTTTTATCGAGTCTTATGTTTTATTGAGTCAAAAACTCTGTAGGAAACGATGACCCTATGATATGATGATTTTGACCTTATATATGTTCTAATTTATTTCCTAATTAAGGACAAGTTTTGCAGAATTCGCTAAAGAACGGACAACACCTAGAACCTCACTGCAGGACCTCTCCCCTGAAGTTTCATCTTACGGAGACTTGGTTGAATCTTATGTTAAATCCATTTTATTTGAAGCTTAATACTGATTTTAATTCTTTCTCATTAGAGGTATTAGATCAAGGAAACGAGCAGCACATTCAGAACTTCTTATCCTTTTTGCTACTCTCTGCTGATCATGAATAGCCACTAATTTTTAGTGGTTCCCACCCTTAAACCATAACCTTTCTTTTCAGACCTCGCATTGTTCTCTTTTCCTTTCTCATTTGGCAGATATGTCGTAGAAAAGCGAGAGTGAAATTTCTGACACAGTTTTCCAGCCATTGAAGACGGAGGCTTTGGAAGAACTAAAAAGAGAATATGACGATTTGGTCTAGAGACTTTTCTACCTTGGGATTCTACAATAAAATGTACCTATTTCGTGCATACGAGACTTGTGTGAATACGTACCGTTTCCCGTTTCGAAAAAACAGAAAAGATGAAATAATTTTCTTTTGAGTAAAGGGGTAGGAAAATTTCCAATGACCCCATTATTTTACTTTGAAAGGAATAATCACACGAAGGTTGGAAGCGAGGTTAGGAAAATTTCCCATGATACCATTATTCGCCTACACCTTTGATAAAAAAAAAAAGAGAAAAACGAAAGGAAAGAAAACGGTTACGAAATAAAAGAATCTCATAGCACAGATATTCCCAAGGAAGATGAATCGCTTTTAAAGAAGATATGGAGTCGTTTGCGAAGAACCCCGCAGAAAAATCTAAGTCTGGGAGAACTAAAGGAAGAAAAGAAGAAAAAGAGTGAGGTGTTATACGAAGAAGTGGTTGGAAACTGTGAGCATCAATGGGTTCATACTCTCTTGCGGCTTTGTGACATACGCTGCACTTTCGACTCATTGGTAAGCCCTAAACACTATAATTCCACCATTTAAACACCAAAAATCCTTTTCATACCAAGCGCCGTCCACCCTAAATGATACCTTCTGATGAGAAAAGTCACGCAACTCTTAATGAATGTAGGGAGTTAACTAAAGTAAATTCTGAGTTCTTTTGTAGGTTTGAGATGGACGGACAAGAGTTCAGAATGTTGTGAGTCTATAGTGAGAATGTGCTGATGTGAATCTTTGTACTAATGAGTTCGCAGGTTATCTATTGGAGCATGGTCTCTGATCATAGAAGAGTTCCCGCGATTTTCAAACCTCTCCACCGGTTTAGCTTTCTTGTTTGCTTGAGGACAAGCAAAGTCTAAGTCTGGGGGAGTTGATAACATCATATTTTTGCCCACGTTTTATATGTTTTTATTAGGCTTTTAATGAAGAAACAAGTGATTATGGACACTTCAAGGCCATTTTCCACCAATTTCACTTCTTTGAGACTTTTAGAAGTTTTGGAGCAAAAAGGACACAAAGTGGAGCAAAACCCGTTTTAAGGCAGTTTCAGAGCATCAGAAGTTTCAGAGCAAAACCCGTTTTAAGGCAGTTTCAGAGTAGTTCTCTTTGTTGAGTTTATGGTTCAATTCATCTAGGTTGTTAGATCTGATTTTTGTTTGTTATTAGAGTTCTCTTGGGGCATCTTTTACTTAATGCATGTTATCCGCGTAAACCTACTCCTCAGACCTAGTGCTACTGAGACCTCGCACCATAACATGCGTGAGTTGAGTTATGGGGCTTTGTGAACTTATCGATCTTGTTTAGCTTGCTGGTTGATGTATGCCGTTGCCTGTGTAAGTTGAGTAACAGGGTGCTGAGACTTTAGACATTCATTCTATGAACTATAGCTTGTTTGTTTATCCGTGTCCGTAGTTGAGAACGTAGAACGAAAACATATACATATTATCTTTCACATGATTTGTTGAGAACCATGGAAACCCTAAGATGACTCCCTAAATGCCCAACGCCTTCATTCATAAGTTTAAAACCGATTTAGTTTATTGCTTTCTTATTTTCATTGCTTAATCATTAGAAAACCTAAAAACAAACCCCTTTCATATGTTGACTTATTTAGATTTCTTCTTTTAATTATTCTGTGTAGCTATTACTCTCTATGGGATCGATAACCTTAAGTACTACGACTGATCCACTGTGCACTTGTAGTTTAGAAGTTGTGATATGAAAGGAAAACTTTAAGCTTATCAAAAAGCAGCACATCAGTTCTTGAGCGAGACTGGTGAGCCTATGAAGCAGATGGCTATGGGCACGACTGATGCGGTGAAACATACTTTAGGAATGGCTACGGAGGAAGAAGACATGGAACATTATCCAGGCAGGACTACGACCACTACTGATCCTACTCATCAAACTTATCACTACAAGTGACGAAAATGAGAAGGATGAAAATGTTTTTATATATGTTTGTTGGTCCTTTGAATTTATGTTTTGTTTTGTAATTTCCGTTTTCTCTTTGTGTTTGTGATTCTGTTTGTGTTGCTAGTTGTGATGGTTATAAGAGGGAAACTTCTAGTTTCTAATAAATAAGTTTAGAGTTGATCACGTTAAAACTATTTTTTCGTCCAATTTGTATCTTAAATTGATATAATACACATTTATTAATACTTACCACGCTCCACTTCATATAATGGATTTCAAGCATTAGTATTGCAACCTATCTAGCTGTTTAAACCGGACCGGCCTATGAATCTTACATTATCGGAGAGATGTTCATTACAAGAGCCTAATGATATATCGTTTGATTAATATTATCTAATGTTTGCTCAATCCGTTTTGATCTTTTTCCACTTTGAATCACTTCAAATTGGGTCTAAGTGTTTGTATGGTGTCCTATGTCATTGTGACACCAAAGGAATTCGTCCATTGACTTCTTTATTTTTTGGTTAAGTATCTAATTTGTTCGATTTTAGATATAAATATTTATTCAGTTTTAATTTTTGGTTCTCTGGCTTTGCAGAAATCAAATAAATGAATTTTAGTAATTGTTTTACAAAAAACAAATATTGCACTAGACATCTTTCCCGTCGCAACTCTCACCTCTTAGGCTCTAATAATAAATATCTCCCTCGTATGGCTAGATTCATAGGCCAGTTCGATTTAAACAGCTAGATTGGTTGCAATACTAGTGCTTGAAATCCATTATATGAAGTGGAGTGTGATAAGTATTAATAACTGTTTATTATATCAAATACAATAATTGGCCGAAGACAAAGCTCGTGAGTCGAAGGAAAAGACTTGGAGCTACTTGTCAAGAGACAGGGGTAGCCATAAAGCACAAAGCTCAAGACGTGGCTCAATACACGAAGGATACAACTGAAGCCAGTAGAGAGAAAACCGATGGGTTCTTGAGCGAGACTGGTGACCATGCGAAGCAAATGGCTATGGGCAGAACTGATGCGGTGAAACATACTTTTGGAATGGCAGGAAGAAGACAGGGAACATTATCCAGGCAGTACTACGACCACTACTGATCCTACTCATTAAACTTATCACGAGAAGTGAGGAAAATGAGAAGGATGAAAATGTTTTTATATATGTTTGTTGGTCCTTGGAATTTGTGTTTACTTTTGATATTTCCGCTGTCTCTTTGTGTTTGTGATTCTGTTTGTGTTGCTATTTGTGATGGTGATATGCGGTAAACTTCTAATTTCCAGCCAATAAGTTTAGAGTTGATCATGTTACAAATAAAAAAACATCTTTTTGCTCAGTCCTCTTCTTTGTAACTATAGATTTTGTGTATCAAAATCTCAGAACATTCTTATAGAGATGGCAGCTTCTTTATCGAGAAAACTTCTAGAAAGAATCAGTAGTCTCCATGCTGCTGATTCTAGCAGATTGGTTAGATTAATATTATCTGATGTTTGCTCAATCCGTTTTGCTCTTTTTTCCACCTTGAATCACTTAAAATTATTTTTAAGTGTTTGTATGGTGTCGTTTGTCATGGTGACACCAAAAACATTCATCCGTTGACTTCTTAATTTTTGGTTCATTATCTGATTTTATCGGTTTTAGATATAAATATTTATTCAGTTTTGTTTTATGGTTCTCTGGCTTTGCGACAATCAAATAAATGAACTTTAGTAATTGTTTTACAATAAAAAAATATTGCACTGGACATCTTTCTCGTCGCAACTCTTACCTCTTAAGCTCATATAATAAACATCTCCGTCGTATGGCAAGATTCATAGGCCAGTTCGATTTAAACAGCTAGATTGGTTGCAATGCTACTGCTTGAAATCAATTATATGAAGTGGAGCGTGATAAGTATTAATAACTGTTTATTATATCAAATAAAATAACTGGCCGAAGACAAAGCTCGTGAGTCGAAGCAAAAGACTTGGAGCTACAAGCACAAAGCTCAAGACGTGGCTCAATACACGAAGGATATGGCTGAAGTCAGGAGAGAGAAAACTGGTGGGTTCTTGAGCGAGACTGGTGACCATGTGAAGCAAATGGCCATGTGCACAAATGATGCTGTGAAACATACTTTTGGAATGGCTACGGAGGAAGGAGACAGGGAACATTATCCACACAGTACTACGACCACGACTGATCCTACTCATTAAACTTATCATAGGAAGTGAGGAAAATGAGAAGGATGAAAATGTTTTTATATACCTTTAGTTTGTGTTTTCTTTTGTAATTCCTGCCGTCTCTTTGTGTTTGTGATTATGTTTGTGTTGTTAGTTGGGATGGTGATATGTGGTAAACTTCTAATTTCCAGCCAATAAGTTTAGAGTTGATCATGTTACAACTATTATTTCGTCTAATTTGTATTTTCATTTGATATAATAAACATTTACTAATACTTACCATCCTCCACTTCATATCATGGATTTCAAGCATTAGTATTACAACCTATCTAGCTGTTTAAACCAAAACAAGCCTATGAATCTTAGAACAATGGGAACATGTTCATTATATGAGCCTAAGAGGTGAGAGTTGCGATGGTAAAGATATCCAATGCAATATATAGTTTTTATTAGTTTTTTTTTGTAAAACAATTACTAAAATTCATTTACAACAAATCTTTTATTTGATTTCTGTGAAGTCATAGAACCAAAAAACAAAATTAAATAAATTATTTTGATCTAAAACCCATCAAATCAGAAAATGAACAAAAAATTAAGAAGTCAATGGACATATGGTTTTGGTGAGACCATGACAAACGACACTATATAAACACTTAGAGTTATGAGTTACAACACGACATCGTTTTGGGATCGGTTACTTGAGGAAGAAAAGCGGTCGTGTATTCTTGACATTGTAAAGATCTCTAGAGAAAAGTTCAGACTGTAGCAATTTTCCTGAGATCTAAGCCCAAAACAAACATCTTTTTGCACTGTCCTCTTCCTCGTAACTACAGATTTTCTGTATCAAAATCTCCGAACATTCTTTTGGAGATGGCAGCTTCTTTATCGAGCAAACTTCTAAAAAGAATCAGTAGTCTCCAAGCTGCTCATTCCAGCAGATTGGTTAAATTAATATTATCTGATGTTTGCTCAATCCGTTTTGCTTTTTTCCCATCTTGAATCACTTAAAATTGTTTGTTAAATGTTTGTATGGTGTCGTTTCTCATGGTGACACCAAAACCATTCGTCCGTTGACTTCATAATTTTTGGTTCATTATCTGATTTGATCGGTTTTAGATATAAATATATATTCAGTTTTGTTTTTTTGTTTTTCTGGCTTTGCAGAAATCAAAGAATTGAACTTTAGTAATTGTTTTACAAAATCAAAATATTGCAGTGGACATCTTTCTCGTCGCAACTCTCACCTCTTAAGCTCTGAAAATAAACATCTCCCTCGTATGGCAAGATTCATAGGCCTGTTCGATTTAAACAGCTAGATTGGTTGCAATACTAGTGCTTGAAATCCATTATATGAAGTGGAGTGTGATAAGTATTAATAACTGTTTATTATATCAAATACAATAATTGGCCGAAGACAAAACTCGTGAGTCGAAGGAAAAGACTTGGAGCTACTTGTCAAGAGACAGGGGTAGCCATAAAGTACAAAGCTCAAGACGTGGCTCAATACACAGAGGATATGGCTGAAGCCAGGAGAGAGAAAACTGGTGGGTTCTTGAGCGAGACTGGTGACCAGGCGAAGCAAATGGCTATGGGCACAACTGATGCGGTGAAACATACTTTTGGAATTGCTACGGAGGAAGAAGACAGGGAACATTGTCCAGGCAGTACTACGACCACTACTGATCCTACTCATTAAACTTATCACAAGAAGTGAGGAAAATGAGAAGGATGAAAATGTTTTTATATATGTTTGTTGGTCCATTGAATTTGTGTTTTCTTTTATAATTTCCGCTGTCTCTTTGTGTTTGTGATTCTGTTTGTGTTGCTAGTTGTGATGGTGATATGCGGTAGACTCTAATTTCTAGCCAGTAAGTTAAGAGTTGATCATAATACAACTATTGTTTTGTCCAATTTGTATTTTCAATTAATAGAATAAACATTTTTTAATATTTACCACGCTCTACTACATATAATGGATTTCAAGCATTAGTATTGCAACCTATCTAGCTGTATAACTGAACCAGCCTATGAATCTTACAACAATGGGGAGAAGTTCATTATAAGAGCCTAAGAGGTGAGAGTTGCGAACGTAAAGATGTCCAACGCAATATATATATATATTAGTTTTTTATAAAACAATTACTAAAATTTATTTACAACAAATCTATTATTTGATTTCTGTGAAGCCATAGAACAAACAAACAAAATTAAATAAATTATTTTTATCTAAAACCGATCAAATCAGAAAATGAACTAAAAATTAAGAAATCAATGGACGTATGTTTTTGGTGAGACCATGACAAATGACACCGTATAAACACTTAAGAGTTATGAGTTACGACACGATATCGTTTTGGGATTGGTTACTTGAGGAAGAGAAGCGGTCTTGTGTTCTTGATATTGTAAAGATCTCTCGAGAGAAGTTCAGACTGTAGCAATTTTCCTGTGATCTAAGCCCTATAAAAACATCTTTCTACTCTGTCCTCTTCCTCGTAGCTACAGATTTTCAGACCATTCTTTTAGAGATGGCAGCTTTTTTATCGAGCAAACTTCTAAAAAGAATCATTACTCTTCAAGCTGCTCGTTCTAGCAGATTGGTTAGATTCTCTTATTAACTCTTTTGTTTGATTTATATTATCTGATGTTTGCTTAATCCATTTTGCTCTTTTTCCACCTTGAATCATTTAAAATTGTTTCTAAGTTTTTTCATGGTGTCATTTGTCATGGTCTCACCAAAAGCATTCATCCATTGACTTCTTAATTTTTAATTCATAATCTGATATGATTGGTTTTAGATATAAATATTTATTCATTTTTGTTTTTTGGTTCTTTGGATTTGCATAAATCAAATAAATGAACTTTAATAATTGTTTTACAAAAAAAAAAAATGTGAACTGAATATCTTTTCCGTCGCAACTCTCACCTCTTAAGCTCTGATAATAAACATCTTCCTCGTATGGCAAGATTCATAGGCAGGATCGATTTAAACAGCTAGATTGGTTGCAATACTAATACTTGAAATACATTCTATGAAATGGAGCGTGGTAAGTATTAATAATTGTTTATTATATCAAATACAATAACTGGCCAACGACGAAACTCGTGAGTCGAAGGACAAGAATGTGAGCTACATGTCAAGAGATAGGGGAAGCCATAAAGCACAAAGCTCAAGACATGGCTCAATAGACGAAAGATACGACTGAAGCCAATAGAGAGAAGACTGGTGGGTTCTTGGGCAAGATTGGTGAGCATGTGAAGCACATGGCTATGGGCACAATTGATGCGGTGAAACATACTTTTGGAATGGCTACGGAGGAAAAAAACATGGAACATTATCTAGGCAGTACTACGACCACTACTGATCCTACTCATCAAACTTATCACAAGAAGTGAGGAAAATGAGAAGGATGAAAATATTTTTATATATGTTTGTTGGTCCTTTGAATTTGAGTTTTGTTTTGCAATTTCCGCTTTCTCTTTGTGTTTGTGATTCAGTTTGTGTTGCAAGATGTGATGGTGATATGCGGGAGACTTCTAATTTCCAACCAATAAATTTAGAGTTGATCATGTTACAACTATTGTTTCGTCCAATTTGTATTTTAATTTGATATAATAAACATTTGTTAATACTTACCACAGTCCACTGCATATAATGGATTTCAAGCATTACTATTGCAACTTATCTAGCTGTTTAAACCGAACCGGCCTATGAATGTTACAACTAGTCTTGGGTATTCGGTAATAACCGAAAAAACCGAACCGAAAAAACTGACTATTTCAGTTCTCGGCACCGATTGTGAGATGAAGCTCGAACCGAACGGCGAAATTATTTTGGGAATTCAGTAATCGGTTCGGTTCGGTTCGGCATCACCTAACCGAACGGTTCTTCGGTTATCTCCCAACTCTCACCTGTCGTCGAAGAAGCTTTATGAACTCAGGCAAGGAAACGAGGATGAGTTGGGGACGTCGAAGATCCGCCATGGATAAGCTCGAAGAAAGACGAAAGACTAAAAAAAGTGATAGATGAAACGCTAGGGTTAGATGCGTTTAATATATTTGGACTACTTTGAGCTTATTTAATAGGAAATATGTTAAATGTAATATGGGTTAAATTATATGTGCAGGCCCAACTTTTGTTACAGCCCACGATTTATTACATAAAATAGAAAACCGTAACTCTAATTTGTGATTCTTCCATTTTCCTCTCCCAGCAGCTTCTCCTTCTACCTCTCTGTCACCCTAATGAATCGTTATGCTTCTCCTTCTACTGCCTCACATGTTTCACTTTCTTCTTTAAATCCTCACAAAATGAGCAACGACAATAAAAACTTCAACATCGTTGATCTTACTACATGTAAATTTTGCCTCTGATTACTCCTTTCTCCCTCTATGCTTTTTTTTATACGTCTTCTCTTTCTACTCTTCTTAAGTATAGCTACTTAAAACTTTGTAGACTCTTAATTTGTTATCGGTTGACCGAATTAACCGAAAAAAAAATTAAATTCGGTTAATTTCGGAAGTAATTTTTAAGCCTATAACCGAACCGAATAAACTGACTACCGAACCGAACCGAACCGAAATTTTATTTGCTTCAATTCGGTAGGATTTGGGATAAACCAAAAAATTAAAAAACCGAATAAACCGAACCGTTTAACCCGGTTTAACCGGATGCCCAGGGCTAGTTACAACACTTGGGAGATGTTCATTATAAAAGCCTTATAGGTGAGAGTTGCGACGGTAAAGATGTGTAGTGCAATATATTTATATTTATATTTTTTTTTGTACAACAATTACTAAAGTTCATTTACAACATATCTTTTATTTGATTTCTGTGAAGCCATAGAACCAAAAAACAAAATTGAATAAATTATTTTTTATATAAAACCGATCAAATCAGAAAATGAACGAAAAATAAGAAGTCAATGGACGTATGCTTTTGGTGAGACCATGACAAACGACACCGTATAAACACATAAGGGTTGTGAGTAATGACACGACATCGTTTTGGGATCGGTCACTTGAGGAAGAGAAGAAGTCGTGTGTTATTGACATTGTAAAGATCTCTAGAGAGAAGTTCAAACTGTAACAATTTTCCTGAGATCTAAGCCCTAAAAAAACATCTTTCTGCTCCGTCCTCTTCCTTGTAGCTACATATTTTCTGTATCAAAATCTCAGAACATTCTTCTAGAGATGGCAGCTTCTTTATCGAGCAAACTTGTAAAAAGAATTGGTAGTCTTCAAGCTGCTCGTTCTATCAGATTGGTTAGATTCTCTCATTAACTCTTTTGTTTGATTAATATTATCTGATGTTTGCTCAATCCATTTTGCTCTTTTTCCACCTTGAATCACTTAAAATTGTTTCTTTTTTTCTCTCTTATTAAATGCGTTTTTGTAACATTTGGGTTCTGTTCATTCTCTTAATTGAACCGGATTAGACAAGTATAGAACTATTTTGATGTTTTTTATTCTGATGAATTTAGTGAAATCGAATTGGTTTTGGCAATAGAAGAAGGTTTGATGATCATTTCAAAGTTTTAACTTTTCATGGAGAATCAATGTTTTAATTTTATTTTGCATGCATCTGCATCAGTCTCCCAAAATGGGATGATGAGATATTCATCTACAGTGCCAAGTGATTGAGAGACTCATGATGATTTCAAGCCTACACACAAGGTCCCTTCCGGTTTTACGGACTCACTCAAGGATATCGTTGAGAATGTATAACTCTCTCGCATTTTAGATTTGATTGATGATGTTTTGTGTATATGTTATTTGATTTTGCAATCTAGCTTTTAGAGTTTTTGCTAATGATGTCTTGCTTTGGTTGTTGTAGGATGTGAATGATAATCATGTAATGATCTACATGAAAGGTGTCCCTGAATCTTCTTAGTGTGGGTTTAGCTCACTAGCTGTTAGAGTTTTCCAGCAATATATTAAGTTTTTATCTACTGTTGATTGAAACCAAAAGCCTTTGTGAATTTTCTTTACTATTGGTATTGGACTCTTCTTTGTGTTCTAAATTACTAAGATGATATCTTGTGATCTCCTCTTCAGATGTTCCTATTAGTGCTAGAAACATTCTAGAAGACCAAGAGTTGAACAAACGCTGTGAAATCATTCAGGTGAGTGTGTTGACACTTAATAAAAGTTTCATTCACATAGCTGGATAAAATCTCATTCTCAAAGTTTTGTCAAGAAAGTTGAGAATCAGCTTGCCTTGGTTGTGTTTAAGTTCTTTTACCATTATTCCTTGAAATCTTTACTGATCTAGACCCTACTTTGACTAAATTTTTGTTCAATAGTCCTGATTTGATTCATGAGTTTCTTTTATGTGCAGCCATTGGCCTACGTCTCCACAGATCTTCATCAAGGGAGAGTTCATTGGCGGCTCAGACATTATTCTTAACATGCACAAGGTTAATTTTACCAAAAACAGACCCTTGTGATTTTTTGGCAGACTGATCCAGATGCCTACAAACATAACAAAAAAATTGATTCTCCATGAAAAGTTAAAACTTTGAATGATCAGCAAACCATCTTCTATTGTCAAAACCAATTCGATTTCACTGGATTCATCAGAATCAAAATCATCAAAAAAGTAGTTCTATGCTTGTCTAATCCGGTTCAATTAACAGAAGGAACATAACCCAAATATTACAAAAAGGCATTAAATAAGAGACAAAAAAAAAAAGAAACAATTTTAAGTAATTCAAGGTGGAAAAAAGAGCAAAATTGATTGAGCAAACACCAAATTAACCAAATTGATTGGCTCATTATATCAATCGAACAAAAGAGTTAATGAGAGAATCTAACCAATTTGCTAGAACGAGTAGCTTGAAGACTACCGATTCCTTTTAGAAGTCTGCTCGATAAAGAAGCTGCCATCTCTAAAAAATGTTTCGAGATTTTGTTACAGAAAATCTGTAGATACGAGGAAGAGAACGAAGCAGAAAGATGTTTTTTATGGCTTTGATCTCAGGAAAATTGCTACAGTTTTTATCTCTAGAGATCTGTACAATGTCAAGAACACACGGCCGTTTCTCTTCCTCAAGTGACTAATCCCTAAACGATGTCGTGTCGTAACGTATAATCTTAAGTTTTTGTATGGTGTCGTTTGTCATTGTCTCACCAAAAGCATTCGTCCGTTGACTTCTTACCAAAAGAGTTGAAATGCTATTTGATTTTTTACCTGAAATTTTCTGAATTTCTACCCATTTATAGGTAATGCGAATGAAATATCGGCAAAGGGAAAAATGCTTTCGTTTTTTTTTCTTTTGTGATGTTTCTTTATACGTTCAAAGGAATCACCCCAAACTTTTGACCTCTTTGTTTTTTAACCCAAAAAGTTATATCTCTTCTCTAAACATCACGAACAATTAAAAGCAACATAAACGTATCATAGTTGATATGTATTTCAATTATTTTTTTTGTTAAAGAAAAGGTGGAGAAGGGAGATGAAATATATGCGGATTTTGATAACAAATCAATTTGAGTACTAGCTATTTGTGTAATGATATACAACTAATATTATCTTTTTTACAAGAAAAAAGAGATAAACGAGTTAGAAGAAGAGCACTAGCTATTTGAGTTCGATGCTATTTAGTTTGAAGTTTTGACTTGAGCCACTAATATTCAACAAAAAAATAATAGCATGCAATTTTTCGAGTGCATAGAGTTTGTTTGAGAAAACAGAAATTAGTTAAACATATTCTTTTTATCAAAATGTAACATAAGGACAAATAAATAAAGCAAATTAAAGAGCAATTCAAAAGTATCATTTTTTACTTATATTTTTATATTACATAATTATATTATAAATTGCTGATAATTCTGAAGAATATGGCATAAAAACTCCAGTTTATAAAACTTTACTAATGGAAATTAAGACACTATTTTTCAAAACTTTATTTTTCAAAGTTCTAGTAATGGTAGTCTTATTTAAAGCATATAGTGTTGAAAATTTATGCAAAGTATCAGCGATCGAATTAATTATATGGTCATAACTGATGTGCTGTGATTTGTTATGCAAGTTTTCCTTTAATAACAAACCTTCTAAATTGCAAGTGCACAGTAAATCGATTATAGTATTTAAGGTTATCGATCCCACAGAGAGTTAATAGCCACGCGGATTGAATTCAAAGAAAAAAATCTAACTAAGACAAAATATGAAAAGCAACGAAAATAAGAAAGCAATAAAGTAAATCGGTTTTAAACTTATGAGTGAAGGCGTTGGACATTTAGGGAATCATCTTAGGGTTTTTATGGTTCTCAACAAATCAAGTGAAAGATAATATGCATATGTTTTCGTTCTAGGTTCTCAACTACGAACACGGATAAACAAACAAGCTATAGTTCATAGAATGAATGTCTAAAGTCTCAACACCCCATTACTCAACTTACGCAGGCAACGACATACATCAACAAGCAAGCTAAACAAGTTCGATAAATTCACAAAGCCCCATAACTCAACTCATGCAGGTTATGGTGCGACGCTTCAGTAGCACTAGGTCCGAGGAGTAGGTTTACGCGGATAACGCTCCTATCCTCTTAGATCAGTGCTTGGAGATCAATCCAAGCAACATGCATTAAGTAAAAGATACCACAAGAGAACTCTAATAATAAACAAAAATCATATCTAACAACCTAGATGACTTGAACCATGAATTCCCTTTGAATCACCCCATAACACCTAACAAAGAGAACTACTCGCTCATGATGCAAAGAAACGCAATAGATATCATAGAAAATAACATCACAAAAGATTCAATAAATCAAAGGGGGTTTCAAAGAAAAATTCTCTAGATGTCACAAAAGATAACTTGTCTCCCCAAAAGCAAATAAGAGTAGAGAGAGATGAGAAACAATGAAGAACAAGGATGAAACTTCAAAGTGGCGACTTCTAGGGTTGGAGGCGACGAAGGAGGCTCTGTAGAGACGTCCTAGGGTTTCTGATGGCGAGGCTGGAGAGGCACAGAGGTTCACCAAAGAAGCACACCCCAAAATATTAGGTTAAATGAGTATTTATAGGCCTTGGGGTGTGGAAAGTTGGTTTTAGGGTTTTTAGGGCAAAACTCAGCGTTTTAGACAAGGATGGATGAAGTATTCTGGCCTAGGTCACGGGTCTCCTACCCGAGGTGGTGAAGAAGGCTGTCCTCGGTCACGGGTGCCATGACCAAGGTTGACAAGAAGCTTGACCTTGGTCACACTCCTTGTGACCGAGGTTGACATTGCTTCACTCCTTGGGTCTTATCTTCGAAACGGCTGAATGGATTGCTTTGATTCTTGTCGCAGGTGAAACTTGACTCTTCCAGCTTTCAATAGACACCAAGATCTATGGATTTTCTGCAAGGGAAGGTCTTCAACGAATGGCAAACTTCTGATGCTGTTAAACTGCCTTAAAACGGGTTTTGCTCCACTTTGTGTCCTTTTTGCTCCAAAACTTTTTAAAGTTTCCAAGAAGTGAAATTGGTGGAAAGTGGCCTTGAAGTGTCCATAATCACGTGTTTCTTCATTAAAAACCTAATAAAAACATATAAAAAGTGGGCGAAAATACTAATGTTATCAACTCCCCCAGACTTAGACTTTGCTTGTCCTCAAGCAAACAAAAAAGCTAAACCGGTGGAGAGGTTTGAAAATCGCGGAAACTCTTCTATGATCAGAGACCATACTCCAATAGATAACCTGCAAACTCATTAGTACAAAGATTCACATCAGAACATTCTCACTATAGACTCACAACATTCTCAACTCTTGTCCGTCCATCTCAAACCTACAAAAGAACTCAGAATTCACTTTAGTTAACTCTCTACATTCATTAAGAGTTGCGTGATTTTTCTCATCAGAAGGTTACATTCATTAAGAGTTGTGTGAGTTTTCTCATTAGAAGGTATCATTCAGGGTGGACGGCGCTTGGTATGAAAGGGCTTTTTCGTGTTTAAATGGTGGAGTTATAGTGTTTAGGGCTTACCAATGAGTCGAAAATGCAGCGTATGTCGCAAAGCCGCAAAAGAGTATGAACCCATTGATGCTCACAATTTCCAACCGCTTCTTCGTATAACACCTCACTCATTTTCTTCTTTTCTTCCTTTAGTTCCCCTAGACTTAGATTTTTCCGCTGGATTCTTTGCAAACGACTCCATATCTTCTTTAAAAGCGATCCATCTTCGTTGGGAATACCTTTGCTATGAGATTCTTTTATTTCGTAACCGTTTCGTTTCCTTTCGTTTTTCTTTTTCTCTTTTATTTATCAAAGGTGTAGGCGAATAATCGTATCATGGGAAATTTTCCTAACCTCGCTTCCAAGCTTCATGTGATCATTCCTTTCAAAGTCAAATAATGGGTTCATTGGAAAATTTCCTACCCCTTTACTCAAAACAAAATCATTTCATCTTTTTTGTTTTTCTCTTTTTTTCGAAAAGGGAAACGGTACGTATTCACACAAGTCTCGTATGCACGAAATAAGTACCTTTTATTGTCGAATCCCAAGGTAGAAAAGTCTCTAGACCAAATCGTCACATTCTCTTTTTAGTTCTTCCAAAGCCTCCGTCTTCAGTGCCTGGAAAACTGTGTCAGAAATTTCTCACTTGCGTTTTTACGATATATCTGCCAAACGAGAAAGGAAAAGAGAACAATGTGAGGTCTGAAAAGAAAGGTTATGGTTTAAGGGTGGGAACCACTAAAAATGAGTGCCCATTCAGGATCAACAGAGAGTGGTAAAAATGATAAGAAGTCCTGAATGTTCTACTCGTTTCCCTGATCTAATACCTCTAATGAGAAAGAATTAAAATCAGTATTAGGTTCAAATAAAATGGAGTTAACATAAGATTCAACCAAGTCTCCGTAAGATGAAACTTTAGGGGAGAGATCCTGCAGTGAGGTTCTAGATGTTGTCCGTTCTTTAGCGAATTCTGCAAAACTTGTCCTTAGGAAATAAATCAGAACATATATAAAGTCGAAATCATCATATCATAGGGTCATCATTTCCTACAAAGTTTTGACTCAATAAAACATAAAACTAAATAAAAAGACATTAAAATGACTCAAAAGAAATAAAACTGCTTAAGTAATGGATAAACATCCCCCCAGACTTAAATCACACTGTTCCAGTGTGAATAAATCTAGAAAAGATGGGAAAATAAAATAAAATAAAAGAAAATAAAAGCATAAAAGTAAAGATAGAACAAGTGAACCTTCAACTTTTCAGGAGGTTCTGGTGCTCGGTGGTGGACTAATCGATGTGTCCTGGATCTAAGCTCTCCTCTGCAGCTGCGCAATAAGAGCGCGCTACTTCGCTAACTCCTCCTCTAGCTCCATACGTCGTGCTCTCTCTGTCTCGAAAGAGGAAGAAGCTGTGTCACATCCCGTGGAAGCTTGTGTGACACGCTGAGAGGCAAAAAAGACCATCGCCTTCTTCTTGATGAAGACGCCAAGTGTGAGTGGAAGTCGGTCCTCGACTCGTGATGAATAAAACTCACGCGGTAAAGGGCTCCAGCTCGTGAATCCACCACTAAGGCGAGGCATAGTGTGGCAAGGGAGTAGTACGGTGCAGATCATGCTAGGAGGAATGTGGTACTTGTATCCAAATTGGTCGGGGTTGATGCTTGCTCCTTCAAGAATCCTCATCTTACCAAGCTTCTCTAAGTCCATGTGGTTGTCCTTGGAGGTGTAAGGGCTGTGTGAGATCAACTCCAACAGTCTCTAGGATGGTAGTGATGACTCCTCCAAAGCTAATGGTTGCTTGTTTCTCGCTAGACTTGAAAGCATCATGCTTGATCTTGATCAACCGCTTGGCAATGAGTGCGGCGTAGTTAATTTTTCTTGGGAAATCAACAAATGGAATCGTCAAGACAAGAAGCTCGTCACTAATGATATTTTTTTGATCTGAGCGTGAGAAGATGGTGTTGGTGAGGAGCTTGTGAATGCATCTAATGGCTGGGTGAGAGAGTGAAGATGCCTTGGTCTTCCCACCATCAAAAATATCACGGCCAAAGCGTTGCCATATTGCAAATCCAAGGGCTTGTCCGAGCTGGGTAATGGAGATGTTGTAGTGCTCACCATTGATTATGAAGAAGAGCATTCCATCTCGTGCTAGTGGTGCTTGTGTGCGCGGAAAGGCTAGAGTGAAGGTGGCAAGGAATTGCCGAGTCTCTTTTTCATAGATTTCTTGGTGAGTGGTCTCCATGAACTTGCAGAGTCCTAGTGCTTGCAACATCCATTCAACATCACTTGCGAGTCCAAGAGCTTGCAATGATGTGTAATCAACTCTCAAGGTTTGTATGAGCTTAAACCCATTGAGTGGCGTGTGATAATCAACATTGTCCTTCATCTTCTATCCTACAAGCATTATAGGAAGCTCCTTCTTCTTAGCTTGTTGGTGTGAAAGGCGTGTAAGGGCAGCTTGGAATCGGTTGGGAAGTAGTGATGAAAGAACGGTATCATCCCCAATGTCTTCATCGAAACCATAGCTTGCTCCTTGTGCTGCTGTTGACTTTTCCTTTTCAATCATCACTTCCTTGCCTTTGTTTGCTCTTGTTGCTCTATCATTTATCCTCTTGGTTCTTCTTTCATCAATCCCCTCATCAAGCGGTGTGTAGCAACGAGTGGACGTTCCAATGTAGGTGTGCGAGAAGTCCTTCTTGTTGTTCTAGATTCCATTGGTTTGGTATAGGGATTTCTTTCCGGGAAAAATCTGATCGGGCACGGTTGTGAATAACGGACAATGGCAAAGCTCTTTTGCATTGTTCATGGTTTCTGTCAACGGACAGAAATGTTTTAGACGGCTAAAAATCGAAGAACTCAAAAATTAGAAGTCGATATGATGATCTCGGTCATGGAACTCGTGACCAGGGCTGGCCTACATAAACCATGACCAGCTCCTGTGACCGGGGCTGGCTTCCTTTACGACCTCGGCCACAGGCCTTGTGAATGAGGTCGGTTGCTTCCTCTTCTTTCTTTCTTCAGCTGGCCTTGTTATCTCTTCCTTGTTTGTTTCGTCGACCTAACCCAATGATAGCATAGTTTCTAATGACAATAAGGTCTAGGAGAGACACTTACTTGGTAGATTTAAGAACTAGAATAGTTCCGTGAAGCTCTTTAATATCTTGGTACGAACATGGTTCCCCGGGGGGGAGGGGGTCTTGTTGGGAATCTTGAAATCTAGCCCGTTCATGGCTATTTTTCTTTCGATCATTGTCTCCAGAATACTGATATTACTTGAGGATTTGGATTCCTAAATCACTTCTGCAAAGAAAAACTTCCAATGCTATTGTGGTTCGTGTTACGTACCTTGATGTTGACGATCTCTTAAACTACTCCTATCATGGGTTGGTTTTCTTCGGGTATTATCTTCAGAGCAATGACATTGCCAGTTTATATTGAATCTTAGATGATTCTGACGACTTCAACTTTCGTCGGATGGTACGGCCTATTTGATTGATGCTGAGAATCTCAGGATTCCAAACCTTTTTCATCAAACCTTTCTCGATCATTACTCCTGAATAATCATCATATCATTGGACATTCAATCTTAGATCATTTGTTCGAGCAATTCGATTTAGGGCACATTTCCTTGGATTCTGCGGTCGTGGAACAGCTGTGGAATGATCCATCTTCATCTGTGGAACAGTCGATATACGTTCGTGGAACAGTCGATCTTTGTCTGTGGAACAATTAATCTATGTTTGTGGAACAGTCGATCTTCATCTGTGGAACGATCAATCTACGTCCGTGGAACAGTCGATCTTCGTCCGTGGAACGATTAATCTATGTCCGTGGAATAGTCGATCTTCATCTGTGGAACGATCAATATACATCCGTGTCCGTGGAACAGTTGATATTTGTCTGTGGAACGATCAATCTACCTCCGTGGAATAGTCCATGGAACAAAAGTTGCAAATATTGCTACCCAGACTTCCTTTTCCAGAATTGCTGCGATGAACACTCCAAACATGACTAACTTATTGGTGAATACTCAACCATAGCCTATTTGATCAAGCCGAATAGGTTTTTGGCACTCCTTTGTGTGTTCCACGGTGACGGAACGGTGGTGGAACGATCTGTGGAACAAAGGTTGCCAAGTTTTCAATCCAGACCACTTTTGTCAATATTGTCTCGACCATTACTCCCAATTTACTCAAGTTTTCATTGAATAATTGATCATAGATCATTTGATAGGACAAATTTGATTTGGGTCAACCAGATGCAAAAGATATTACTGTGGCTTAGTGTGGTTGGCTGCGGCTCTATCCTTGGTCCGGTTGTTGTTTGGTAAGGTTAGAGAAGTGTGTAGACGACTCAGGGATGTTCCATGGGATCAAGGGATGACTGAAAAGATAAAATCTCGGTTTAACATATCAAATAAGGTTCAATTACATGCGATTAATTATGTCAATATTATTGTAAAGCAACGGTTCCCTCAAACGCATATGCCAAAGCATATACACACAACAAACGGAACCCAAACTGTCAAGACATCAAACGTAATACCAATAACACAACCAAACAACCACACAAACAAACCGTCTCAAATACATCAACCACGGTCACGCACTCACCTTAATATCTCAGAAAGCTTTTGATTAACCTACAGACACATAAAATCAATCAATACAAATATCTAACCAAAACCCCAACAAAATGCATACTCACAATTAACACAAAAACCCTTACCGGTTCGGATCCGCGTGAACTATGCTAACCAAATCCCCAAAATAATCAAGCTTCTCGAAGATCTCTGCCACAGAACCACTAATAATCTTAAATAACCCAAAACTATCGGACCAGAACACTGGATTTACGATGAGATTCGCTTACCAATCGACAAACTCTCAGACGAACGGTAAAGCTCTAAGGGTTCACGAACAACACCTCAAATAGATCGACAACTGGCAGATTTTCCGTGATAGATCAACATTAATACCTTAATAACGAGATCTGATCGAAACAGAATTACAAAAATCACAATGGAATCGCTTACCCCTTCACGAACCTTGATTCTCGGCCAAATTCTCCAAAACTCGAAGCTCTATGGTTCTTAGCTCTCACTGCGCAAACTCTCTGTGTTATGCGACTCTAAAACCCTCAAAACTCTTATACTAATCGTCTCTTAGGTTTAATCCACGAATTGGACCTCGGACCTTAAGAAAAACCCACCAAAAACTCACAAATAATGGCCCATCTTCATAATATGACTCGGCCCTTCACACCATCGCCTTATTCCATACTTAGAATATATTTCACGAGTTTGGGACTTGACAAAACTCGATTTTACTGAACCAATCAAATTTGGGTCACAAACTACCTTAATCCGCATATCCGGTTTCATAACCAACCCAAAATATCAAAATCTCCTTAAACTGATTCCAGCTTATTCGATTGTCATTAATTCCCAAAATAATAGGATTGATTGAAACAGAAATTGATTTGACCGAGCCAATTGGTCCAAGCCCAACAATTTCCCCTATTTGGCCCACGGTCCTTCTTTAATGAATCCTGGTCCAATCAGGAATTCTAGACGGCCCAACCAAAATAAACCTTGACCCAAATCAATATTTTTAGACAAAATTTTTAATCTGGCTTCCCCACTTGAAACTGACAACTTTCATTTTTCGGACAAAACTTGTCCATTTCTGGACCAAACTCCATTTCTGACAAAACTGGTCCATTTATGACAAAACTGGTCCATTTCCGGACAACAATTTTCAGGTGCCCGACCAAAACTCCATTTCCCACTTCAAATGTCCATTTCCAACCAACCAAAGTCCATTTCCCGACCTTCCCAGTTACTTCCCGATTGATCCGTGACCACCCGTCTGGTAGCCACGTACCGCTCGGTCACTCTTTCCTCGAATATTTCCCAACTGACCGTAACATTGCCCATACCGAGACTCCATTGCCCAGAACACGGGTGTTACAATTCTCCTCAGGCTCTCCCGGAAGTAAACCGGCTGGTCAAGAGACAACATTCGCAGTTTGAGCAACTTGAGTTTCTAGCTTCTTGTAAAATGTAGAAAGGCTTTTGAACTTTCCATTCAATTCTCCATAGATATTGTCTATCTTTGTGTTGATATCCCTTGTTGCTTGCTGATGAGAAACAAATACTTCCTGCATCAATTTCTCAATGTTGTTACCTTGAGGTTGAGGCGCTTGAGCTGGTCTGGTTTGGACGTTCGGAAAGGGTATCTTGTTGTTGAAAGGAGGGCGTGGCTGGAAGTTGTTGTTGC
Source organism: Cardamine occulta (assembly GCA_028015245.1). NCBI lineage: Eukaryota > Viridiplantae > Streptophyta > Magnoliopsida > Brassicales > Brassicaceae > Cardamine > Cardamine occulta. The sequence goes on along the minus strand of CM051388.1, from coordinate 16,118,532 downwards.
CACCAAAGTTGTTGTTGAAGTTGTTGTTGTATCCATGGTTCTGGTAGAAGCCTTGAGTACCAACATAGTTAACATCTTCTTCTTGATCGAATGAATCATCAAACTCTTGTAAAGCATCAGCGTTTCCATGTTCAATCATCTCGCAAGCATTGATTACGCGATTTTGGTTCCTTAGAAGTTGGCTCATCATGTTCTTAAGCTCGGTGATCTGCTTAGCATCAGAATCACTAGAATGGATTGTTCTATCAAAGTCGGTGCAAGTGTTGCTACTACTTGCGGCAAGGTTGTCGATGAGAGCTCATCCTTCTAGAATGGTCTTAAGAGTGAAGTCTTCATTGCTGGCCGTGTCGAGTGAAAGCTGAAACTTAGGATGTAAACCTCTATAGAAAGTACTTAGAAGAATACCTTGACTGAAGCCATGGTGTGGACAATCACGTTCGTAGTCCTTAAATCGTTCCCATGCTTCATAGAAAGATTCGACAGGTCCTTGTTGAAAGCTTTGAAGCTTGTTCCTGAGAGAGTTGGATCTTGACTTTGTGTAGAAGTAGTTAAGAAAAGTTGACTTGCATCCTTCCCAAGTAGTGATCGATCCAGGGGGTAGAGACTTTAACCATCTATGAGCCTTGTCGGCTAGAGAGAAAGGAAAAAGCTTACACTTCAAATAGTCTTCAGGTATACCATTTGTTGTTTTTGTACTGCAGATTTCTTCAAAGAGATCGATGTGATCCATAGGGTATTCTGTGGAGAGACCATGGAACTGGTTTTGCTTCACCAAAGCAATGATTTGAGGTTTTATCTCGTAGTCACATCTTAGTTGAATAGGCACTCCAAATGTACGTTCGGAGTTATATTTGTAAGGCAAATTTAATTGATATTTAAATTTAAGATAAAATATAGTTGTAAATGTTAAGTGATGTTACATGTATATTTTATAAATTAATCATTATATTTCCAACAGTTTGATTAGGGGTGTTAAATCGGATTTGAATTCGGTTTTAGTTTAAATTATTTCAGTATATAACCTAGCCATATCTATTTTGGTATGGAAAACTTTCTCGTCCCGTATGCATCATAAACGTTTTGACCAATAACTGTTCCTTTTAAAATAATTACATGTTCGACAACTGTTCGGCAATGTTTATTATAAGAGATTGGGTAAGAGTTTTAAACAGGATAATCATGTTTTCCATTTGAGTATTTAATTTTTATTAAGTTAATGGAATTTATCCAAAATTTTTAGAATTCTCAAAAATTTTCTAAAAATTTTAAAAAATTATCCAAAATTCTCAAAATACATGTCTCGAAGAGGATCATTCATTACCTATCCCATAGTCAACCCTTATCCAAATTAGTGAGAGTTTGATAATTGAATTTACTTAGGCTCGGATCCGCATGTTCGTGCGCGGTTATGTTTGATAATTTTGTTTTAATAATTGTGTTACGGTATATCTTTCTAATCAATAAAAAAAATTATAACAGTGGATTGAACAAAGTTATTGTTTCGTTATGTACCTGTTCCCAAATACATGTCCTAGAAATGCATTCCCGATATGTGACAAAGGTTATGTTCTCTATTGGGAACGAGCGGAACAGAAATGAGAACAGTAACAGTAACTGAATACTAAACAATTTTTATTTTCCATTTATCCATTATTATTGTCTTTATTTGTTAATACATCCTTTAGCTTCATTCTTGAGATTCACAATCTTAGGGGGTGTATTTTGTGACAAATTTGCTTTCTTTAGTTAAATAAGGTAATCAACTCTTTTGACTTTTTGTGTCCAAATGTAGTTAGATCATTGAGATTATAATGTGTAGATACGATTTTAAGCAAAACATCTAATATTGTATATATATTTTAAATTTTAAATTCTGTATTTAAAATGTAGTATTGCGAAGGAACAAAAGTATTTAAAAATAGTAAAATAAAATTATTTAAAATTTTAACAATAATTTGAAAACGTGTTTTTTGAGTTTTTGGTGGGAAAAAATGTTTCTGCATTTTTGCAGGAAAACGTGTTTCCGTGATTTTAGCGTTCTGGCGAGAAAACATGTTTTGAGTTTTTGGGGGAAAAATGTGTTTCCACATTTTTGGCGGAAAAAAATGTTTTCGTGTTTTGATGGAAAAAATTGTTTATGCGTTTTTGGCGGGAAAATGTGTTTTCGTGTTTTGATGGAAAAAAATTATTTGTGTTTTGGCGGGAAATTGTGTTGCGATGAAGCCATAAAGACAAGGAAGGAGATTGAAGGAAAGCGGAGAAAATAGCAAGAAAAATCACTGTAAAAATCTCTCTGATTTCGATTTTAAGAAACTGAGAGTAAGTTTCGATTTTCCCCCAAATCGATTTTGACCTAGACTTTTAGGTAATAAGGGCCGAGCATAGGTACAAGCCAAATATTTTATCTTCGAGCTCGTAATCGGAATCTTTATTAAACATAAGAGACAAGAAAGATTGTGTATTCAACTTTTTGGTTTAATTGACTAAAAACAAATAAAGAAGCTTTCGAAAATGGGATTTTGGTGTGTTCTCTGATAACAACTTCTCACTTTGTCTCTGTTCTCTCTGCAGCCCGTCTCAGCTCTTGGGGATCCTACCTCCTCCAAACGTAAGGATCCCATGAAATAATTTTCTGTATTACTAAACTCTCATTAAAAGTTCTGATACAAGATATATGCTATGCTATGCACAGATCAAATAGATTTGCCCAACTGCTCCCTTGTGTTCTGTTTTGCTTCTGGGAGGATTCCCTTGCATTGCATATAAGATCATTAAACTTCTCTAAACTTACACGAAAACATTCTTTCGAGCAATCACTAAAACAAGAAAACCAACCTCTTTGCTTCTTAGGGTTTGATGTGGGAGAAATTTCTGAGGATCTTCAAGATGATATAGAAGGCTTAGATGCTTCAGCTTCACATATTGCTAACCTCTTATCAACTGAACCATCTGAAGGTAAGCCAACCAAGAGTTATTTTTTTCTTCATTCCTCTATCACTGACCTTGATACAATCCATCATAATCTCTAGCTTAACTTGAAAATGTTCTTTATGGTTTGTGTTAGTCAAAGTTAGGATATGAGGTTTCAGTATGGGTGCAGGAATAGCACATTACTCCACTACGTGCTATGCTCTTGGGCGTTATGGAACCGGACATCCTTATACTATAAACCTACGCGCTACTGTAGGACTTAGTGGTTGGCTTCCTGGTTGGAGGTATTTATATATTCTTTAACCCCCTTCATGTCACTAGTTAAGAGTCTTAACTTAAGATAGAGACTTGACTATTGGAAGCTGAAACATAACAATGCAGGAGCTTAAGGAGCAAAATAGAAAGTTCAAATGAGGTTGCAAGGCGAGCTGCATCAATACCAATCATACTTGCACATGGAACTTGTATGTGTAGAGATAATGATATGATTTACTGTGTCTAAGATAAATTCACCTGAGAGAATCTGTTTTTTTTTTCTTCTCTTGATATGTTCTTTGGTTGCAGCGGATGATGTAGTTCCTTACAGTTTAGGAGAAAAATCTGCTCATTCACTTGCTATAGCTGGATTTCGACAAGTTATGTTCAAACCATATGAAGGGTAAAAATGTTATAACTTATATACCAAAGTTATTAGTCTAATTTTATTTACGGTTTTGGTCTGAGATTATGAGGTTTAATGTGATTGTGTAGGCTTGGTCACTACACAGTTCCTAAAGAAATGGATGAGGTGGTTCACTGGCTCGCCTCAAGGCTTGGTGATGAGGACCTCCATACTAGCTCTATAATCTCCACAAGATATAGAGAAGTCAAACCAAACAAGGAATTTACAAGAAGTTTCTTGCGTGGAACTCAAGTCACACACACACACACACTCCTTTTTGCCGGTTTTTCAATGACACCAAGAATCAACTCTTTCTATCAGCTCCAAGAGTGTCTAAAAGAGCCACGAAATATTCAAGGTGAGTATTTGAATTATTCTTTAAACTCACGAGTTTTCTTTTGTTGTTTTGCAGGATTTTATTTTACTTTGAGTCATTAGAAGTCCCAGCATTTTATATTTTAGAGTCTAGAGAGTGTGTCATTTTTATTCTTTCCTTATTTGTATTTTTCGGCCAAGAAGCCCTAAGCTGCAGAGCTGTTTATAAAGCTCCTTCTCAGCTTGTAATTTTTAACCAATTATCAATAAAGACTGAACTTTCTTCTCGTTGAAAAAACCCTAGCCGCTTCCTCCTTTTCGCGTGAGACTCGCTTGAAGAGAAAGCTCGATTTATCAAAGCTTTGTCACCAGCTTTGTGGCGTCACTCGCTCCACTGTAACTCTATTCATCGTTTCATCTCGTTGCTGAACTCTGAGTGAGTGTTACCACCCTCGGAAGAATCCCCATCTCAATCCACTTCACTCCATCACTCGTCAAGTAGAGAGCGTGTTACCACAAGCTGCTCAGCCCCATCACGATCCTCAGCTCCTATAAGGTTTCGTGCCTTCACCACTTGGTCTCGAGGGCTCCCATTAAAACTGTGCAAGCATCTTCTAAGCATCTATAGCTATTATATACTTGTCGTAAAATATTTATTATATGATATGATCCTAGATGAGGATCAAGTCCCTGAATGCTCTCCAATAGGTTGTGATGGTCGGAGGGATGAGATTAGTGATGCGGAAGTGATGAAATGATGTGAAACGGCGAGTATGGTCTGATGGGTTTTATGGATCGATGCGAAACTTCTAAAGGTGATGATGAACCTTTAGACTTTCAGAATTGTTCGGTACGTGATTAAGGACTCTGGACGTGATGAACAAGAGGTGAATCGAAGTGATACTTCTTAAGAGTTGTGACAGACTCTAAGACTATCGGCTTGCTCGGTGTGAAGGAATGAAGACCCGACACTTTGAGCAAGAAATGATCAAACAAGTATGAAGAGTTTTAGAATAAAAGTTTGATAATCTGAAAAGAAGAGAACAAGGGAAAACATATAGAGTTCAAAGATGCATAGAAAATAGAAAATAACCCCTTGGAATTCTACAAAGCATTAAACATAAACTTTGAATCATTCTTGAGTGTCTCTTTGGCTCCATTTCGTGGCTGAGAGTAGAGTTTGGGCCTGGCTTTATCAAGAGGCCTTGTGAAATAGTAATAAGGCTTGCCTCATTAAAAACCTTGTTTGGAAACCCCATTGGGACAAAACCAAACGAAGGGAAAAAGAGTGCAAGTCTTATCACCTCTCTTGATAAATGTCTATGTGGCTTGGATCACAACTAGGGTAGTTGGATTAGTACACACTAAACTGCCCTGGATGGTGTTGAGAAGGTGTTGTAAAGATGTCTTGAATTGTTGAAGTGATCCTCTTAATATTCCCGGATCAAACGTTGTTGTTGAGCTAATCCATTTCTTCTTAGCTTCCTCGGCTACAAGCTGCTTCGGTTCAAGCTGTTCCAATGCATCCTTTGCTCCTTGTTGGATTTCCTCATCTTCATAAGCTTCCATTTCCTCTTCCAGCTCCTTAGTGCTTCCTAGGATCACATCATCCTCCCCCTGTTGAAAAGGATTTGTCCTCAAATCTGTTTGACCTGCCACAAACAAAACTAAGTTAGAACCATCAAAGAGTAACATCATGAGAAACTTACCTCGAAGATCAAGTCGATGGGCGTTATTGATGATTCTTCTTGTTAGGTGAAATGAACCATCAATCATTGGTGTCCGTACTCGTTCTCCAACCTCACAGATCATGCTAAAATAATCAATGGTTTTCTTATGCTGCATGAAAACATCTTCGATTCCAGTCCTCGCAAAACAACTTGATGAGATAACTTTTAAGTCCGGTGATTCCTCTTTTGTTCCTGAAAAGTTGTCAACACTTTTGGCAAAGAGCAAGCATATTATCACAGTCATGGACTCACAATAAACAGGAAAACATGTATCAGATTGTATCAAAGCATTATTCTTGTAAAGTCCTTCTTTTTCTTGCATCCTAAGACAAGATTTCTGTTCTGAATAATCTTTGAATAAACCTAAAATTTTCTCAATGATTTCTGCAGATAATATATTCATACTCACAGCCCTTAAATCATGAGAAACAAATCGAGAAAAATAAATACTTACCTGAATAAGATCCTTGGAGTGTTTGGTGCTCGAAATTATATCGGTAAATGAAAGCGGTCTTGGATCCGGGGGCTCTTCTTTGATCAGAAAATTGTTGGTGAGAAAACCGTCAAATCTTGCAGTTATCTTACACAATGAGAGCTCTCCTGGTCGCCATTGATAAGTTTGGAATGAACAAAATGATGAAAAATTAATTTTAGGCTCTACGGGAAACATGTGAAGTGAAGAGGTCTAAATCTCGTGGGGTAAATGTCTTGAACGTCCTAGATAGTCTCCAGGTCTCCAAATGTGGTTATGAGATGCATCACAGATGGGTCATCCACTGGAAACACGTTCTTATGATTCTGCAAAAGACACATCATCTCACTCGGCAGCACCGGTGCAAGGTTAGATACACAAGAAAATTTATCTAAAGAGACAAATATTTTATGATCCAAATATTCAGCATCATTAACCTTACTAACCATAGCAAAAAGATTAGCTTTACCTTGCTCTTGATTCCCTTTGAGTTTGATTTTGTCAAAGTAAAACTCATGAGCCGGTAATGGTACAAGAGTAGTCTTCTTTTCTTGAAAATGTTTTGAACTCACCATTGTACAATCTGCACCAAGAGAGAGCAAGTTAGCTTTCATTTATTTTTGAGAGTCTAGATAATTATCTCGGGTTTTTATTTGTGGTGAGGCAACTGGTGGTTTCTCCTTGATCACAATGATGTGTTCAGTTCTTGTTACTCTCTCTGATGGATCCATTGTTAAGCTCCGTGTGGATGTGATTCCGCCTAAGCCATTGCACACATCTAAGGTACCTGTATCTTTCTTGGTACTTAAGGGAAAAATCAAGTGCATTATACTTAAAATTTCAACATTCAAAACAGGTTGTTTGAAGCTACAAGTGAAAATAAAATTATTCCAATATCGAATAAACTCGCAAGCTAAACTTACATGAGTACCTTGTAAGATGTTACCAAACATTTCAGCTCGGCAAGCTTGTGAATGGGTTGACACCGCAGTAGGTAATTGATCGTAGACCAGAACTGCTTCAGCTTGAGTGAACCCTTTTAACACACGTGTTGTTGCTTCTCTAGGTGATTCTTGGAGTTTAACTTCTTGTGGTGATCCTGGTGGTTCATCTTTGTTCAAGATGGTGTTGATGACATCTTGACAATCTTTATTGGCTTTCGTATCAGCTTTGGTCTTCAACTGAATATGATCTTCATAAACTACCTGAAGTGTCATCGGAACTAACACAATCTTTCTTCCTTGATGTTCAAACAAATAACGGTTTCTGAAGCCTTCATGCTGTACTCTTCTGTCTAATTGCCACGGTCTTCCAAGGAGAATATGACTTGTTTCCATAGGTAGAACATCGCACAATACTTCATCTTCGTATTTCCCTATGGACAGAGGCACAAGGACCTGGTTCTTGACTTCCAGCTGTCCCTCATAATTAAGCCATTGCAGCTTATAAGGCTTAGCTCTCTTAATGACCGCTAGTCCGAGTTTTTCAACCATGGACTCACTTGCAACATTGGTGCAGCTACCCCCATAGATTACTAGACTGCAAACCCTTTCCTTCACTAGACAACGGGTGTGGAATAAATCAACACATATCTTAGTCTCTTCCGGATTTTGTTTTTGTGTTGCCGGTTTAGTCATTCCTTGACTTTCAAATGGCATCTCTTTAGTAACTTCAAACTGGGATCCATCAAATGGAATTCTAGCTTGACCAGAATCTTCTTTATGCATGGTTGGTCGAAGAAAATGTCCTCCCTCAGTTGATTTGATGATCGGGACCTTCGGTTTAGTTTTTGCAAGGTTGGCTTCGATCTTGGCTACAACATCTAGTGATGTATCTCCAAACTTGTAGCTGTGTTCTCCTCTGCCTTCCTTCACACTTCTAGGCTTTCTTTGACAGTCATCAGACGATTTACCATCAGGTCGACAGTAGTCATAGGCTGCTTGTTCTCTTTGTTGTCTCGGCTTATCTCTCCATGGCTCTCTGCTTGGTTTTTCTTTTAGACGACCATGCCATTGTGGATTTACTTCTTCAAATCGTCGGTTCCTGGCTGTTAATCTTTCACACAACTTATGAGCCTTCTTAGCCAGCATAGCCTCAAATCGTTCTTGTTCAGCATCATTGATGGATCTTTCTAGTTCGGCTTTCATAGTGGCCATACTCTCAACCATCATAGCTTTGAAGGAGTCCATAAGTTGCTTGTTGGAGTTGGAAGACTCTTGTTCGTCATGGCTGGTTCTCACCATGGTACCTGTTCAAATCCCAACAAGTAAACAAGTAAAATGCTCAAACACAACAAGGAAAAACTTGGCAAGAAACCCTAATTGACAGTTTGACCTGATCAAACAGAATAAAATATCAAATCACGTTTAACAATTCCAGAGTCAATTTTAACAAATACTAGACTCAATCTAGGTTTCAATGCAACAGACTTCACGATTTTAGGGTTAACCAATGATTTTAAACAATTCTAGCAAGTTAACACGAACAAACTTTTCAATTTCCGAAAACCTCTAGTTGCGACTGTTCGACGAAATCAACCTCGAACAAATATCAAAACATATTCAAATATTAGAGAATCAATTTTACTAGAAACGAGACTCTTTCTAGGTTCAGACACAACAAATTTCGAATTTTTATCACACGCCAATATTTTATGAAAATTCAAGCAAAACGTGTGACAGACAGTGATTCCGGATTCGACACTAGCAGTTGAACAGTCACAAAAGAAATATCAAAATGTGCCAAATAATTCCAGAAACAATTTTATCAATTACTAGACTCAAACTAGGTTCAGATTCGATTGATTTCACGATTTTATCTGACACCAAACAATTATGAAAATTCTAGCAATCAACAGACAAATCGATTCAGATGATCTTCAGAATATGAAAGGGTAAAACGTTTTTGAATCGACACAACCTGGGTTAGAGCGAGCTCTGATACCACTTGATATGATCCTAGATGAGGATCAAGTCCCTGAATGATCTCCAATAGGTTGTGATGGTCGGAGGGATGAGATTAGTGATGCGGAAGTGATGAAATGATGTGAAACAGCGAGTATAGTCTGATGGGTTATATGGATCGATGCGAAACTTCTAAAGGTGATGATGAACCGTTAGACTTTCAGACTTGTTCGGTACGTGATTAAGGACTCTGGACGTGATGAACAAGAGGTGAATCGAAGTGATACTTCTTAAGAGTTGTGACAGACTCTAAGACTATCGGCTTGCTCAGTGTGAAGGAATGAAGACCCGACACTTTGAGCAAGAAATGATCAAAAAAGTATGAAGAGTTTTAGAATAAATGTTTGATAATCTGAAAATAAGAGAACAAGAGAATATATATAGAGTTCAAAGATGCATAGAAAATAGAAAATAACCCCTTGGAATTCTACAAAGCATTAAACATAAACTTTGAATCATTATTGAGTGTCTCTTTGGCTCCATTTCGTGGCTGAGAGTAGAGTTTGGGCCTGACTTTATCAAGAGGCCTTGTGAACGAGTAATAAGGCTTGCCTCATTAAAAACCTTGTTTGGAAAACCCATTGGGACAAAACCAAACGAAGGGAAAAAGAGTGCAAGTCTTATCACCTCTCTTAATAAATGTCTAGGTGGCTTGGATCACAACTAGGGTAGTTGGATTAGCACACACTAAACTGCCCTGGATGGTGTTGAGAAGGTGTTGTAAAGATGTCTTGAATTGTTGAAGTGATCCTCTTAATATTCCCGGATCAAACGTTGTTGTTGAGCTAATCCATTTCTTCTTAGCTTCCTCGGCTACAAGCTGCTCCGGTTCAAGCTGTTCCAATGCATCCTTTGCTCCTTGTTGGATTTCCTCATCTTCATAAGCTTCCATTTCCTCTTCCAGCTCCTTAGTGCTTCCTAGGATCACATCATTATATATAATATAATGGGGGTGGGTTTCTTGGGGTATATGCTATTTTCCTGTTTTTGACTGTTTTGTGATTTATTTTTGCTTTTATGCTCTTCGTTTCTTGATTATGAATAATAAATAAATTCTTTGTTCATACCAAATCCAAAGATTTTAAGTTTCAGAGACATTATTGTCGCACATCAAAACGACAATTGTAAAAAGAAACAAAAACATAAATAACTTCATTCAACAGTCAACATAACTCCAGCCTTGGATAAATCTCTCTTGGGAGTTTATTGTGACTTTTGGTTTCCAAAAACATTTTTAATTTTCTCCTCCAATTCACCTCCCTGGAAATATAAAAGGGACTTATGATCATCAAACCAACACAATGAAAAAAAAAAAAACAAAAGGGCCTGCTCTTGGTAAAATTAACCTTGTGCATGTTAAGAAAAATGTCTGAGCCGCCAATGACCTCTCCCTTGACTAAGATCTGTGGAAACGTAGGCGAATGGCTGCACAGAAGAGAAACTCATGAATCAAATCAGGATTATTGAACAAAAAATTTAGTCAAAGTAAGATTAAGGACTGAACGGTTAAAGAACTTTGGCACAACCAAGCCAAATTGATTCTCAACTTTCTTGACAAAACTTTGAGAATGAAACTTTTATTAAGTGTCAACACACTCACCTGAAGGAATTCATAGTGTTTTTCAACTCTTGGTCTTCTAGAATGTTTCTAGCACTGATAGGAACATCTGAAGAGGAGATCACAAGATATCATCTAAGTAATTCAAAACACAGAAGAATCCGATACCAATAGTAAAGAAAATTCACAAAGGCTTTTGCTTTCAATCAACAACTAGTGAGTCAAACCCACATTGAGGAGATTCAAGGACACCTTTCATGTAGATCATAACATGATTATCTTTCACATCCTACAACAACCAAAGCTAGAAGGCATTAGCAAAACCCAGATTGTAAAATCAAATAACAAAACATCATCAATCAAATCTAAACTGCTAGAGAGTTTACATTCTCAACGATATCCTTGAGTGAGTCCGTAGAACCGAAAGGGACTTTGTGTGTAGGCTTGAAATCATCATGAGTTTCTCATTCACTTGGCACTGTAGATGAATATTGATATGCTCAAATTTACCCTAGAGCAACTCTCTCAAATTAAGAGATCGTCTGTAGTACTTAGAGATCGAATTCCACAGAGACTCACGTTTACACAATAGATTTTCAGTTTATGAATTAAGCTAAACAAGAGAAATTGTAATTAAAAGAAAACGGTAGGTAATTAAAATCAAAGTAAATTCAGATGGAAAAAGAGCTAGGCTTAGGAAAATTCTTAGGTAATTCGGAATTGCAGGTTAAATAAATTATCAAGATTGTTATTAAGATCTGTTCTTGAACTCGAAACACAATGGTAAAATCAATCAACTCTCGCTGTAGATATTATCTATGTCTAAATCTAGAATTCCAAATTTCTTTGCTAAATTCCTCAATTCAGACAAGCATTAATGATTAGGTTCGATTGTTCACAAAATATCTAAACCAAATTCCTTTGCGAATAGTTATTTTGCTCATCTAAGATAGTTCAGGCAATCAATTACACTTTCATGTCAACTAATCAACCTAAGATCAGATTCTAGGTCGCGAAGCTAGAATAAGCAATAAACACAATCTAGATGAAGAACTCTATTGATTCAATCCTAACAAATCTAACAATCTAACAATTCATCATAAACCTTTGAAGATCCGTAAACCTAACTAGCAAACTACTCAGACATGGTGAATGAAGCAAACATCATGAATATAATAGAATAGATCTCTCAAAATTCAATCGCTCAAAGTCTGTGAATCCAATCAAAGAGTAAAGAGAAAATGTGGTCTAAACAAGTGGCCAAAACCCTAAAAATATTGCTAAACACGAGCCAAGGTGGTCCCGGAAGATTCATGAGATTTTTGGGCGAAAAGGAAATATTCTATAAATCTTTTTGAGTCCTGGTGTTTGTGTTGATCGACACCACCATTGGTGTCGGTCGACACCACCACCCTTCTGTGTTCCTGGCACTGGTTTCGGTCGACACCAGTGGTAAAAATCTGGCATTTCTTCTGCAATCACTCCTCTTCAAATCTGCTTTGATCCCTTTGACTCCAAAAGCCTCCAAAATCTCCATACTGGTCTAAATCATGCAAGAACCTGCAAAGACTCTAAAAGACTAAAAAAACCCGAAAAGACTCGATAAAGACTACATATATCATGGCTAAAAACCGGTAAAAACCATGATATATCAACTCTCTCAGACTTAGCTTTTGCTTGCTGATATGCTCAAATTTACCCTGAGCTACTCTCTCAAATTAAGAGATCACTGTAGTACTTAGGGATCGAATCCACAAGGACTTGGTTACACAATAGATTGTCAGTAAAAGTATTAAGCTAAATAAGAAATATTGTAATGAAATAGCAATGCAAAATAAATAAACGAAGTGAAATCAATGAGGGAAAATGCTAGGCATAGGGAAATCTCAGGAATCGCCGAACTCGTGAATCAATCAATTATTGGGATTATAATTAAGAACCGTTCTAGAACTCAAATCACTAAGCTATAATTAACCAACTGTCGTTGCGAAAACTATCTAAATCTAAATTCCAGAATCCCAAATTTCTTTGCAAACCCTAAGAATCTAGACCAGCCTTAACGTTCAAGTTTGATATGTTCACAAAATCCCTAAACCAAATTCCTTTGCGAATAAGTAATTTTGCTCACTTTAGATAGATCAGATTATCAACTGCACTGTCGTGCCTAATCGATCAACCTAAGATCTAAATTCCAATTGCCCTGTCGTGCCTCCTAGAATTAGCTTTGAGAACAACCTAAGGCGAAGAACTCTAACAATTAATCCCAATAATATAATCAATTCAACAATTCATCAGAAACCCTTGAAAACCCTAAACCTAACTATGAAACTACTCAGACATATTCATGGAACAGAAATCATAGATGAATAGAATTGCATAGAAGAAATCAATAAGAAACAAAAGGGTTCAGAGTTGTCTCCCAAAATCTCTCCAAAATAAACACAAAGAAGAAGATACATCAAATAAAACCTAAAAACCTAATTTATAAGGCTAAACACGATCTGGGGTCTTCTGTTAACTTTCTGGAAGTTCTGGGCCACTTTGCAATTCATTAAATGTTAAATTCCGCGTCAGAGTTGGTCAGTGTCGATAGTCACTATTGCTAGTGTCGCTCGACACTCATGGTTATGAACTCGGCTTACTCTATTCGCGTGACAGACTGGACTGCTTCCACGAAAACTGGGATAACTTTTGATCGCACCGTTGGAATGACCTCAAACCACTTCCAGATGAAAGATAATTCATTGATCTATCTTGTGTCAAAATATTAGCTCGATCCATCGGTGGAAAGTTCTTCAATGAATGCCAAACTTCTGACGTCTCTGCATGATTCTGCATCTCCATATGCTACAAAGCTCCATAAATGCTCCAAATCACGTAAAAGATCCCAAACATGTATAAACCTGTAAAAGACTCTAAAAAGACTTAAAGCAATATAAAAGACTCGATAAAAGACATATATCATGGCATAAAACCGGTAAAAACCATGATATATCACTTGCCCTCAAGCAAACATAGAAATAAATCAGAGAAAGAAGTTTGAAAACACAGAAACTCATTTCATCATAAGAGCACCACATTCACATTCACCATAGTAAACCACTAAAAATTCTTACCTAAAAGGATCCAAACTACCATGTACTTCACCGTAGACATTCACAGCCTTCCAGATTCAACCCACAATTTTGCAACATAGTCCATAAGCCCTTCATCGCTGGGTATCATCTCTGATCTCAATGCCAAGGACCTTCTAGACTCATTCCCGTACTATACAATGACGCAGCAACCATACACAACTTTTTGGTACTCTTTCTCTCCCCCAGACTTATTATTTTCTTTATTCTTTTTTTTTTTACAAAGGTATAGGCGAATAATGGCATCACGGGAAATTTTCCTAACCTCGCTTCCAACCTTCGTGTGATCATTTCTTTCAAAGAAAAATAATGGGGTCATTGGAAATTTTCCTACCCCTTTACTCAAAAGAAAGTCATCTCATCTTTTTCTTCTCTTTTTTTTTTATTTGAATAAGGGAGAGGAATACCATTACTTTTACACAGGTCGTTCTGCTGTCAAGTATGAACGAGGAGTCAAGTCCTATGAACATCAATCACATCGATGAGGTAAAAGGAAAAATCAGAAATTAGCTCAGGCTTTTGTGGATTTCTGCTAGAAATATGGGTGTCTCTAGTAAACGGGTTAGCCTTTGGTTTTTCCATTAGTCTCAGATATCAGTCAAGTTTGAATTAGTGGTTATTTAAATTCCTGCAAATTTGATGATTTCCTCAAAAAATCATAGTTTCATACAAAACTTTTGACTCAATAAAGACAGACTCGACTGACTCTAAGAAAAAAAAAGATATTGTCAGTAACCACCTCCCCCCAGACTTAAACAACACTATCCCCATTGTTATCAAGCCGAAGTTGGCAAAAATAAAATAGATAAGAAAAGAAAAGAAAAAGCGAAAGAAAAAGAAAAACTTACAAGTGAGTTGCCTCCCACTAAGTGCTTGTTTTCAAAGTCATTAGCTTGACTTGTTCGGAGCTCAGACATCTGGTGGATCGGATAATGGCAATGAATGCCTCTGCGACAGTCGTTTCATCCATGGTGGTGTATATGCATTGAGAGCATGACGTCGATCAAGGAATACAGGAATAACACTAGGGTGGGACGTTCGTCTGGGTGGGACACTTCTTTTTCCTGTCAAATCATCAAAAGCAAAACAAGCGCTCTACAATAATGTCGTGGCTTGGTTAATTGTAAAACAGTCTTTGTACTTCAAAAGTCTTATTGATGATATAAGAGGGTTTGAGTCTAGAAAGTGCGTACCTTGGCTTTTCCCGGGGTTGATGGTGTGTGGGATGTGGAGCTTTCTGTTTAACAACAGCTCTTGGACTTGCAGTATTGAGACCATCCCAAAAACAAGCTATTTTAGACAAATCAGGGCCAATGTCGAGTCTGGTGTCGACAGACACCGATGGTTGGTGTTGATCGACACAAACTCTTGTAGCTTGAATATCTGTACTTTTTTTGCAATTCAGCTCTGCAATCCCTGTCTCCATCACAAAAACATCTTCCTCCAGCAACTTATCATTGAATAGAGCCTCATCTTGGAGCCTAGTCCAGAAGATATGATCACCTTTCCAATTCTCAAGCTCAGAAGCTTGCTTATTCACTTGCTTACTAAGACCCAACTCCTTGGCATACCCAGCAGTAATGTTTTTGGAGGTTTCTACAGAGAATGCTTGACCATCAGTGGTGGGTGTCTTTCTCAGCTTGTCCATGTCAAAGTTCATGACCATATCACCCACATTCAAGCCTATCTTTCCTTTCCTCACATCAATCATAGCACCAGCTGTAGCCAAGAAAGGTCTTCCCAGAATTAGAGGATCCCTAGGTTCTTCCTCATATTTCAACACCACAAAGTCTGTGGGAATCAAACCATCTCCAATTTTTACTAGAACATCTTCTAAGACACCTTTTGGAATCCTTTTGGATCAATCAGCCAAGATGACATAGATCCCCGTCGGTTTGAAAGCAGTAATCCCAAGTCTAACAGCAACAGAACGAGGCATCAAGTTGAAACTTGAGCCAAGATCACAAAGAGAATGAGGAAATCTTCCTGTGGAGATGGAGCAATCGAGCACAAAAATTCCTTGATCAGGTAGCTTCTCAATAATCGTACTCTTAATCATGGCACTAACTTGTTCAGAGACAATCACTTTCTTTTGCTTTCCTTTCCTCTTATGTGGGGTCTGGTTCAAGAAAATTGCACTGATGTCTCTAGTAAGCAAAGCTCCTTCCTCAGGACTCACACCATTAATAACT
This sequence comes from Cardamine occulta, assembly GCA_028015245.1. NCBI lineage: Eukaryota > Viridiplantae > Streptophyta > Magnoliopsida > Brassicales > Brassicaceae > Cardamine > Cardamine occulta. The sequence goes on along the minus strand of CM051388.1, from coordinate 16,102,576 downwards.
ATTCTCTTAACATACCTCTTGAGTGAAGGTGAAAGCTTGGCTGCATCAACTAGAGGGAGTTCAATCATCACCTTATCCATCATTGTTTTGCATCTGGCTTCTTCCAACTCTTGTTTTGACTTCCTAGGAGTTCTTGGGAAAGGAACCTTCGGTTTGTAGACCCATTCCTCTGAAGTTCCTAAGATAAACAGAAAAAAAATAAAAACTTAGTCTAAATTCTACACTTAAATTTATTGGAAACAAGAGTCCCATGGAACTTCTCAAGAATTCAGGATAAATCAATGGATTGGCTAGGATCAAATTAAATTCCAGTTCTAGAACTCAAAACACTAACTTAGAACTAACCAACTCCCGCTGTGAAAGTTCTCTATGCTTAAAACCTAAGAAACCATATTCCTTTGTGAGACTTAAGATTATAAACAAGCATTAAGTTCAAGTTTGATTTGTTCACAAATTATCTAATCCAAACTCCTTTATAATTATCTAATTTGCTCACTCTAGGTTCTATCAAGTTTCAAATCACACAGTCGTGCTATTTCAATAACCTAAGATCTAGATGCATAGGTGATCAGGCTAGATCGAGCTTTAAGAACAACCTAGGTGAAGAACTTATAAAGTTATGAATGCTAACCAATCAATCAAAGTTACAAATCCATGAAAACCCTAGTGAGAATCCCTGAACCTAACAAGTGATCTACTCAGACATAATCAATGCAATCGGAGACATGAATAGAATAGATATCATAAATAAAATGAAAAGAGAAATAGAAACAAGGGTTCAAGATCTTTTCTCAGAAGTACAGAGTAAAATCAGCCCCAAGCTCTCAATCTCTCTCAAAGTCTCCTTGCAAAAAGCTTAGATACCTAGATCAGAACTAAAAAAACCCTAAAATAGACTCTAAAACACGACTTGGGTTTTTTTTGTAAATAATAGAAACTTCTGGGCAAAGTTGTAAATCTTCAAAACTTGTAAATTTCCGAGTGTAGCTTCAGCAGGTGATACGTGTCGATCGATACTCATGGTGGTGTCGATCGACACCTGGGGTATATTCATACTCCAGCTTCAGCTTATCAGCAACAACGCTCCAAAATGCTCCATAAGGTCCAAAAATATCCAAATACGTGTAAACCTGTAAAAGACTCTACCAGGACTCTAAAGACACATAAAAGACTCAATTAAGGACATATATCATGGCCTTAAAACCGTAAAAACTATGATATATCACCCATAGCTCGGCTAAATATTTTTTAAGCAAGCTGCAATCTTTGGTTGCCTGGTGAAATTTTGAATTCATTTCCTTTAGTTCGCGATGGACTTTTTCAAAATTTGAGATAAGAGCTCGACTTTGTTCTTCGTCCTGCTCGGTCGGATCATTATTGTTGCAGTTTTCCTCATTCGCCCCTTGATTTCTTGCTCCATTAAGCGCTGCAGAATCTTCAGGAATTTGGGAGTCGTGAACTCCAGGAGTCTGGGAATTGTTGACTCTGGGAGGGTTGAAGAGTGATCGTGGGCGAGAACTTCCTAGAGGAGGATTCTTTGCAACCAAGGAATCCAAACGAACAGATACAGTTATATGATTCTGATTTAGACTTACCTGAGCCTCTTTCATTGCGGTAATATCTCTCTCTAACGCATCGAGCTTTGTGGTCAATCCTGATGTATTTTCGAGAAGTTGCTTGAGGGTATCTTCGATGTTTATGGAATCGGACTTGGCGGATTGCTAAGAATTACCGTAAAATACTCAGATGTGGTAACAGCTTAAAGGAAATACTCTTCCCACAAATGGCACCAAAATGTGGATCCTGGATCCAACACTCGAAATATAATATTGAATTTATGAAAGAAACGTGTTGCTAATATGAAATGTATAAGAAAAATATGTATTATTGCTCTGAATGATTGAAAAGTAATCCTTCCTAAGTCTCGGACTATGAAACACGAAAGATCGATTAACCTATAATTCATAGAGAAAACCGGCTGAGATCAATATATCCTATTACTCAACTTACGCAGGCACTAACACATATATCAAAGCATTAATATTAAGTTCAATCCTAATCCGTAAAACTCCATAACTAAGGGATATGTGCTTGTTATGACGCGATACTCATCCAGACTAGGTTCTAGCAAACTAAGCAAGCGATTAGCGAAACCTAGATGCCTGGAATCAGTGGTTAGTTTATGACGCTAGTTACATGCATTAAGAGAAAGCTCAGAATGAAAGACTGTGCAAACGATGATGCATAGACAATAAACTCGCCAATCAAACTACCTAGATCATCTCTCCCCTTTGATTAACCCTTTAAACCCAACAAGTAAACTACTCAAGCATGCTTAAAGGAATCACCAAAGCAATGTTTAAGTAATTCATTGATTGCATAAAATATAGAAGAAAAGGATTAGAGATTACAAAGTAACAAGAGATTGAAGGAGAAAAGAGTTGGTGATCTTCTAGGGCTTCCACGAGCAAGAGAGGCTTGATGCGGCTCCTCTGGTCATTTCTAGGGTTTCTCTTCACTCTCTATAGAAGCAGTTTGAAGGCACTAAGAACGCACACAAAACCCTAATGATTAGGTTAAGTATTTATAAGGCTTGGGGTCCAAGAGGTCGGTTTTAGGGTTTTGGAGGCTAAAATCGGTTTTCTTTGCATAGATTAATTGAAAAGAAAAAGGCGGTGGTCTTACCAAAGGGAGATTGATCCAAAGGATGTCGACTTTCTTCTAGCCAAGACTTTTTTCGTAAACTTCATTTCCTCTCCCTCTTCTCACTTCCAAGACAACCGGTTTTTCCCTACTTTTCTAGGGTATCATTTTATTTTTTCTACCGGTTACTTGCTCATTGGACAAGTCTCTATGAGGTCACGAAAGATGCATGGGTCTACGCACAAAATCCCTCGGTTCACTTTGACAATGTCAGTTTTTGTTTTTGTTCTTTTGGCGACAAGTATCCGCGAGACTCCGAAAGATGCACGGATTTACGCACAAAATCCCTCGGTCACATCCACTATGTTGTTTTGTTTTTCTTTTGCTTCAGATTTTTGAGTTACGAAGGGGAAGGAGAGGTGAAGCATACTGGTGAAGAAATGCGTTGTTTTATAAGGCTTTAATAGGTCTCGTCCAATGAATACCAAACCCCCTGAGTAAAAAATTAAAAGTCAGGTTATGTTTCGATAAGGTTTAGAGACAACGTTGGCTTAACCTATTTTCCAATATCAAGAGACTTTCAGGAATGTTGAGTCAACCCATAGTCTTTCTGAACTTTGGTACTGCGGCCAAGCCTTGAATCATAAGAGTGTTAATCCAATTCAGATAATCCATCAAAACAATTTCATAATTCCCTAACTATTTTGACCCAATAAAAAAAGAAAAAAATTTTGACTCGATAAAAAATGGCACAAAATAAGCAAAATTATAAATGTAAAAAGTAGAAAAAGGTCTCAAGTCAACAAAATAGAAAGTAGCATTAGTAAAGGATGGAATATCCTTCCCCCCAGACTTAAATCATACCGCCCTCGGTGGGAGAATAAGAAAGAGACGAGGATGAAAATTTCATAAAGAAAGAGTTGAGTTTAAGAACAATGTCACCTAGAATTAGATTGTTGGCGACTAACCGGTGTTTCTTTATTTTTGTTGCTTGATATCAAATGAACTCGGTTTAGTTCATTGAATTCTTGTTGATAAATCTCTAATTGCATCTTTCCTGAGACAAAAACTTAAAAACCATCAATAATCTTAGTAAATAAAGAAAATAAAAACAAACCTAAAGATAGAATGGTGCTGGAAATGATGGTGGAAATGATGGTGAGATGGTGGTGGTGATGTCTCGTTGATGTCGTATCGGCCATGGTTGAGATCTTTTCCGTGGTGACTTAAGTCTCCTATGATTGGTCTTGATAAGGTTGCGGCTTGGTCGTGGAGTATTGATATGCTCAAAGTTTAAACCCTAGAGCTACACCGCAAGTGCACATATATGCAATTGTAGTATACAGGCGTCGAATCCACAGAGACTCACAATATTTCACATTAAATTCTTTAGTTTCAAATTAAGCTAAGTAAGATAGGTGATAAGTAAAAGCAATGCAGAAAATTAAATGAAAGTTGTTGTATTTAAATGGGAAAAACGTCAAGCTCAGGGAATTTCTCAGGAATTCAGGAAATGTAAATCAATGAACTGGCTAGGATCAAATTAAATTCCAGTTCTAGAACTAAAAAAAATAACTTAGAACTAACCAAGCCCCGCTTCGAAACTTCTCTATGCTTAAAGCCTAAGAAACCAAATTCCTTTGTGAGACTTAAGATTTTAAACAAGCATTAAGTTCAAGTTTGATTAGTTCACAAATTATCTAATCCAAATTCCTTTGTAATTATCTAATTTTCTCACTCTAGGTTCTGTCAAGTTTCAAATCACACCGTCATGCTAATTCAATAACATAAGATCTAGATGCATAGGTGATCAGGCGAGATCTAGCATTAAGGACAACTTAGGTGAAGAACTTATAAAGTTGTGAATCCTAACCAATCAATCAAATGTTACAAATCCATGAAAACCCTAGTGTGAATCCCTGAACCTAACAAGTGATCTACTCAGACATAATCAATGAATTAAAAGACATAAATAGAATAGATATCATAAATAAACTGAAAAGGGAAATAGAAACAGGGGTTCAAGATCTTCTCTCAGAAGTACAGAGTAAAATCAGCTCCAAGCTCTCAATCTCTCTCAAAGTCTCCTTTCAAAAAGCTTAGATAGATCCATCATACCTAAAATCCCTAAAATATACTCTAAAACACGACTTGGGTCTTTTTGCAAATAATAGAAACTTCTGGGCAAAGTTGCAAATCTTCAAAACTTGTAAATTTCCGAGTGTGGCTTCATCAGGTGGCACATGTTGATCGACACCCATGGTGGTGTCGTTCGACACCCATGGTGGTGTCGTTCGACACCAGGGGTCTATCCATACTCCATCTTCAGCTTCTCAGCAACAATGCTCCAAAATTCTCCAAAAGGTCCAAAAATCTCCAAATACGTGTAAACCTGTAAAAGAGTCTAATAGGACTCTAAAGTCTAATAAAAGACTCAATTAAATACATATATCATGGCTTAAAAACCATGATATATCAAGTAGTCCGTGGAACAGTCACGGAATGGTCCATGGAATAGTCATGGAACAGTCACAGAATGGTTTGTGGAACAATGTAATGCGATCCGCAGAACGACGCGATGCAGTCCGTGGAACGATGCGCTACGGTTTGTGGAACAATGTGATACAGTCCGTGGAATGATGCATCAATGCTCCAAAATGCTCCAAAAGGTCCAAAAATCTCCAAATACGTGTAAACCTGTAAAAGACTCTAATAGGACTCTAAAGACTAATAAAAGACTCAATTAAGGACATATATCATGCCTTAAAAACCGTAAAAACCATGATATATCAATTCCCCAAAACTTAGCTTTTTGCTTGCCCTCAAGCAAACATAGAACTAAACTGGAGAAAGAAGTTTGAAAACACAGAAACTCATTTCGTCATAGAAGCACCACACTCACATTAACCATAGTAAACCACTAAGATTTTGTACCAGACAGGATCCAGACCACCATGTACTTCACCGTAGACATTCGCAGTTTCCAGTTTCAACCCACAATTTCGCAACATAGTTGAGGGAAGATAAATTCAGAAGATTAGAGACGACCACAGATTCAATCAAATAATTGCTAAGTCTCTGTTCAATCTCTATTCTTCTTCCTCCATAATTTTTAGTTTTGTAACTTTTTGTTCTTTGCCTCAACAGCAAGTAAGGGAAGATAAATTCAAAAGAGTGGAGACGAACAAACATCCATCCAAATTATTGATAAGTCTCTGCTCAATCTCTTTGCTTCTTCCTTCCTGTTTTTAGTTTTGTAACTTTTTTGTTATTTGTTGCAACAGCAAGTGAGGGAAGATAAATTCAGAAGATTAGAGACAACCACAGATTCAATAAAATAATTGCTAAGTCTCTGTTCAATCTCTATGCTTCTTCCTCCATAATTTTTAGTTTTGTAACTTTTTGTTCTTTGTTGCAACAGAAAGTGAGGGGGGTTTATCTACGAGATGACTTATACTGTGGCGCTTTTCCTTGCAAGTCTGGTGATACTTCAGCTGCTCATTTGTCTTTTCCTAAGATTCTTGTTGTTGATATCAACATTGTTCTTCACCAGGTAATTTCATTTGATTGATTATTTAAGCTAAACATTGTTCAGCTTCAAATTGTATTGTCTTGTTGGTAATATTAAAGTATCGTTTTGTTTTGGTAGATTGATTTGTTGGAGAGTCAGGCCATTGAATTTTTTTTTGTTTTTGTTGTTTTTCTGGACGAGGTTAGGAACATGTAAAGATCTGTTTACAATAGAATCAAAGCTCTCTGCAGTAATCTCGCCAAGGGAGTTCTATGTTTTATTCAAGTCATGTCCATAAGTCAGACCCTGTCCGAGCTTTGAGCTTTTAGATTTCTAATATATTTAGGTAAACAAAGGACTATAGATAAAGAATATGATGTTCAAAGATTAGAGATATGCTGTCTGGTTATATTGATTAGATGCTCCCATTATGTTCCCAGGCACATACTAAGTTGTAGTCCTCTTTTTGCAGTGTTCTTATCGTTGTTTTCAAGCCTTCAATAACTCTCCACTAGGATACTTATGCAGGCCACTAATGACCACAATGATTGAGGTTTTATTTACTATATAATCACTTGCTTCTTTTGCTAACATATTGTTACTTCCTTGATTATACAACTTTCAACTTTCATCTCATGATATGCATTTGTTATTAACATTAATCTGGAATTCAGCTGTTTTCATCGCTATGCTATGGTATCATAAGCATTTAGGGGGTACATTTCAGGGGTTGCTTGTATCTACAGGAAAAATAAAGGGAATGCCACTGAAGAGCCAAGTATGAAAACCATCTTTTATTTTTTCATAGAAACTATATTACTTTCCATCACTGTGGAATATATTATTAAGGAAAACTGTGTGTCAATTTTTTTCGTTCTAATATTTCTTTCAAATATCAAATTTAAATGCAGATGAGGAAGAGGACGATACTGTTTGAGTGATATGAATCTTCTTTTTTACTTTAGGTGGTGCGGTCATTTTAGAAAATTTCCTTAAGGATCTGCATCTATTAAAAGCATTCAGCGCAGGTATTGTAAAATCAGTTTCTGTGTTATGATTTCTTTTTGGTCAGATCTTTATGTTATGACCTCTTCCGATTTGTTTATTTGGGAAAAGGATACCAATCTTCACGGTTCTGTTTTCATTAGTCGCTCCAAGGAGATTGCACCTATATTTTGCCATTTAGTGAGCAACCTTGACGCTATAGTAGGTGTAACTGGTAAGGTAGTTTAGTAAATTTATCAGACATTTCACAAATATTTGTTCTACGTAAGGCGTAGCAATCCTACAGAACTAACCACTTATCTTCTATTAATCTTGTACTTTTAGGTGACAACAATTGAAAGAGATACTTATTAGCAGTTTATCTGTGAACAGATGCTACTTGAAGAGATTTGAAGATGTTGCAGATATTCAATAAGAAAACCAGAGGAGGGAGATTCAAAAGGTCTTTGTTAAATCTCTATGCTTCTTCCTTTCTAGTTTTTAGCAGAATTTGTTCGTTCAAGACCATTAAATTGCAATGCTATGAAGTGATACACTACAAGAAATTTACCGCAAAACCGACGGAATATCTGACGGAATATAAATCCGTCGAAAAATTCTGACGGATTTCCGACGTATTTCCGATAGACATGAAAATTGACGATACCGTCGGAAATCCGTTTGAAATTTTCTGACAGATATATATTCCGTCGGAAATTCCGTCGGAAATTGATGATTCCGTCAGAAAATTTCCGACGGATTTCTAACAGATTTCCGACAGATTTCTGACGGATTTTTGAAGGATTTCCGACGGATTTCCGACGGATTTTTGATGGAATTTTTTTTTTTGGCTTGTCTAGTCATATGTCAGACTAAACCTTAGAACGAGACACGTGAAACCACAAAACCGTCAGAAATCCGTCGGTAATTTCTGACGGTTTTGTGGTTTTGTGGTCTTTTACGATCCGTTTAACTTGAAATATGTTTGTAGTATGCTATGTTACTCATTTCAATCATAAAATAATACCAAAAACCTTGTTATATATCATATATACCAAAATTAGAAAAATTCATACAATCATGTTTACATGTTAGACAATAATACATATACTTAAACTATGATTTATAAACATAACAAATAAAATTTTCTAATTTTGGTATATTTAATATGTAACAAGGTATTTGTTAGTATTTTATCATTGAAATGTGTAACAAATCATATTACAAACATATTTCAAGAGAAACGGATCCTAAATGACCATGAAACCACAAACCCGTCGGAAATCCATCGGAAATTTCCGACGGATTTCCAACGGATACTATATCAAATGTATTAAATATGTTGCATATTAGTCTATATATATATATAGGATTTCCGACGGAAAATGAAAATTTTCTGACGGATTTCCGACAGAAAATGAAAATTTGACCGCGTAAGTTGCCTGCGTCAATTAAATTTGTTTAAATTTTTTGCTATCCGTTGGAATTCGTTAAGAAGAAGAAGAAGAAGAAGAAGAAGATTTTAATTTTTTATTTTAATTTTAATTTTAATTGTAATTGAAATTTTATAATTAAAATTTATTTAAAATTATAATTTTAAATCTTAATTTATAATTATTCCGAATTAATTTTATATATTAATTATAATTAATTACAATTAATTAATATTAATTACCATAAATTAAATATTATTAATAAAATTATATATCCATCAGAAATCCGTCGGAAATCCATCTGAAATATGTCCGTCGAAAAATTGTCGGTTTATAAATATTAGAAATCCATCGGTTTTAAACCGACGGAACACCGACGGATTAAAAACCGACGGATTTTCGACGGAATCTTGATTTTGGTATTCCGTCGGAAATCCGTTAGAATTACCGACGGATTTCTGACTCAGCTTTTATTTCCGACGAGATAGAAGCGACGGCAAAAACCGATGGATTTCGATGGATTTTGCCAAATCTGACGGATTTCCGACGGAATTGGCCGTCAGTTTTGCGATATTTTTCTTGTAGTGATACTGTAACACCCGTGTTCCGGGCAATGGAGTCTCGGTACGGGCAATGTTACGGTCAGTTGGAAAATATTCGAGGAAAGAGTGACCGAGCGGTACGTGGCTACCGGACGGGTGGTCACGGATCAATCGGGAAGTAACTGGGAAGGTCGGGCAATGGACTTTGGTTGGTTGGAAATGGACATTTGAAGTGGGAAATGGAGTTTTGGTCGGGCACCTGAAAATTGTTGTCCGAAAATGGACCAGTTTTGTCGGAAATGGAGTTTGGTCCAGAAATGGACAAGTTTTGTCCGAAAAATGAAAGTTGTCAGTTTCAAGTGGGGAAGCCAGATTAAAATTTTTGTCTAAAAATATTGATTTGGGTCAAGGTTTATTTTGGTTGGGCCGTCTAGAATTCCTGATTGGACCAGGATTCATTAAAGATTGACCGCGGGCAAAATAGGGGAAATTGTTGGGCTTGGACCAATTGGCTCAGTCAAATCAATTTCTGTTTCGATCAATCCTAATATTTTGGGAATTAATGACAATCGAACGAGCTGGAATCGATTTAAGGACATTTTGATATTTTGGGTTGGTTATGGAACCGGATATGCGGATTAAGGTGGTTTGTGACCCAAATTTGATTGGTTCAGTCAAATCAAGTTTTGTCAAGTCCCAAACTCTTGAAATATATTTTAAGTATGGAATAAGGCGGTGGTGTGAAGGGCCGAGTCATATTATGAAGATGGGCCATTATTTGTGAGTTTTTGGTGGGTTTTTCTTCAGGGTCGACGTCCAATTCGTGGATTAAACTTAAGGGACGATTAGTATAAGAGTTTTGATGGTTTTAGAGTCGCATAACACAGAGAGTTTGTGCAGCCAGAGCTAAGAACCCTAGAGCTTCGAGTTTTGGAGAATTTGGCCGAAAATCAAGGTTCATGAAGGGGTAAGCAATTACTTTGTGATTTTTGTGATTCTGTTTCGATCAGATCTCGTTATTAAGGTATTAATGTTGATCTATCACAGAAAATCTGTCAGTTGTCGATCTATTTGAGGAGTTGTTCGTGAACCCTTAGAGCTTTACCGTTCATCCGAGAGTTCATCGATTGGTAAGCGAATCTCATCGTAAATCCAGTGTTCTGGTCCAATAGTTTTGGGTTATTTAAGATGGTTAGTGGTTCTGTGGCAGAGATCTTCGAGAAGCTTGAGTAGTTTGGGGATTTGGTTAGCATAGCTCACGCGGACCCGAACCGGTAAAGGTTTTTGTGTTAGTTGTGAGTATGCATTTTGTTGGGGTTTTGGTTAGATATTTGTATTGATTGATTTTATGTGTCTGTAGGTTAATCAAAAGCTTTCTGAGATATTAAGGTGAGTGCGTGACTGTGGTTGGTGTATTTGAGACGGTTTATTTGTGTGGTTGTTTTGTTGTGTTATTGGTATTGCGTTTCATGTCTTGACAGTTTGGTTTCCGTTTGTTGTGTGTATGTGCTTTGGCATATGCGTAACCATTGCTTTACAATAATATTGACATAATTAATCGCATGTAATTGAACCTTATTTGATATGTTAAACCGGTTAGACGGTACGATCGCTTCACTAGGCAACTTTTGTTGTTTACGCATCCACTCGTTGATGCAGGTAATAATGATTAAGGAGGAGCTCGCGGGACCTGGAGGCGTTGGATGGGACGGATTGTTTTATTGGGAGTTTGAGTTTAGTTGATTTTATTATTTGTGCCTTGCGTTGTTGTTTGGTTTGCTTAAGAACCATGTTAGCGAGTATTTGAGATATTTGAGTTATTGAATTATTGAGGAATTCTTTTGTTGAGATTTGGTTAGTTGAATGGAATATTTTTGAGAAATTTGGAGACTCGCTTGCATGACTTAAGTGTTGTAGTTCCGCTGTGCATATAAACTTTGAATTTGAGGAAATCCGAAAAACCTCGTTTGAGAGTTAGAGAATTATCGAGGAAAATTTTGAGGTCTACTGGTTAACACCATTGTTAGGGCAATTTTTACGGATAGGGGTGTTACAGAGCCGTGAGAGCCGGTGAGAATGCGGCTGTTGATGGCGCGGATAACCGCGGTGTGGATGTGGCAGCTGTGATTCAGGCAGCACTGGCCCTTGTGATGGCGACTCTGGCTCAGTTGGCTGAGAGGTTGCCAGTAGTTGGACAAGCGCCCGGAGTGCAACCGGTGGGTGCGAATGGTATCGGTGTGGGCAATGGGTTGCCCGGAGCCAATGGTGTGCATGTCGATGTTCAGGTTGATGTTCCCGTGGAAGGTGTCGGGAATGTGAATGTGGAGCAGTGTGTTCCACTGTACCTTGAGGTGATGGAGCATATGCAAAAGATGGGTACTTGGTATTTTCCGGGTGGTGTTAAACTGGCTGATGCCGATGAATGGAGAAACCGTGTAGAAAGAAATTTTGCTTTGGTAAGGGTCCGGAACAATATAAGGTGGACCTGGGAGTTCACTTTTGGAAGGTGAAGCCCACACTTGGTGGGAAGGTGTGACTACCCGCCGTGGTAGGGTGGGGAGAACTTGGGAAGAATTTTGGGAAGAGTTCAATGCTAAGTAGTTTCCGCAAGAAGCCTTGGTCCAGTTGGAGAGTTAATTTATGGATTTAAGGCAAGGGTCCAAGTCTGTGAGAGAGTACGAGGCTGAGTTTAATAGCCTTAAACGTTATGTTGGGAGAGTGATGTGTCGAGTTTTAACCCAAAATATTTTCTACAAGTGCACAGACACACGCAGTAGTATATAGGGTATCGAATCCACAGAGACCAAAGTTACACTATGAAATTATAGATTTCCATTTAAAGCTAAGACAATATGGGTTTTGTGTAATTTTCGGAACAGCAAATAACTAAATAAATTGGTGTAAAACAATTAATAAAAAACACTAGGTTAAGGCGTTTCCCCGGTGATTCGGAGACAAGGCTGAGCAACTATTCAGGGCTAACTAACTACCGGTCTAGAATTCAAACATAAATAAATGTCACCCCACTCTCGTGATGTATCGACAACTTTATCTAACAACCTAGATACCGAAACTCTCGTCTGGACCTAGCGAAGACGATAAGCATTAACAAGCGGGTTCAATATGTTCACAATCAATCGCAGCAATCAACTCTCATTGGCTACGCACCAATTGCTCACCAATGATTTATCTAGCAACCTAAAGCACTCTTGTGAATAAGTTTAACCTAAAATCATAGACTAGGTGATCAAACTAATCTAAGCATTACGAACCCCTATTGGCGAAGACATATAAATTCCAATCCTATTTGTGCTCAGCCATTAACAACCTAAATCACCATTGAAAACCTTAACCTAGCTTGGGATCTACTCACAAATAGCGAAATCAAACACAACAAGGCAATAAGATGAATTCATGATTTATTAAAAAGAATAAGGTTCAGGAAAACTTCTCAAACAGAGTTGTGGAATGACCGACGATAGGAGAATAGAGATCCAAAGCTGAATAATACAAATCCAAATAGAAAAGAAAGGTAGAAGAACAAAGTGGTGATCTCTTAGAACCAAAATAACCTATTTGTGCTCAGCCATTCAAAAATTGAAGTCTGAGAATGAATGTCATAAGTCTGAGGCGGCTGGGCCTTTTATTCTTCTAAAAATTAATAAAAAACGCGTCCCTAGGTAAAATAGGTTGGAGCACCCCAGCGAGCACCCTGGCGAGCAGGTGCTCGGGGTGAAAAATCATCTTTTTCCTCCAAATTGCTTCTTTTGCTCCAATGTGCTCAAATATCTTCAATACATGCTCCAGAGCCTCAAAATACCTGAAAAGACACAAAAGAAACTAGAAAAGACTCGAAAACAAGATAAAAAGACTAGTTAAAATGGGACAAAATACTAATATATCAACTCCCCCGGACTTAGACCTTTGTTTGTCCTCAAACAAAACAAGATCAAGAACTGAGAAGAGGTTTTGAAAATCACGGGAACTCACTTGCTTGTTGGAAAAATTTCGGACTTCATACCGTCTTCACTGGACCTTAGGACATGTACCGTAATTAGCCGTGGGGTTCATAACCTAACCTTAATAACTCACAACCCAACAGAAGTTTCGGGATCCCCACTGTCATCTCTTACATAGATTAATGAAAATAAAAAGTACAGTGATCTTACCAAGGGAAATCGGCCCAAAGGGTGCTGACTTCTTCTAACCGAAGACTCTCTCCCGCATGCTCTTCTCTTAACTCTTTCCTCTTCCGAACACAACAACATATATATATTTTTTTTTACTGAGGCTTTGCCTCACAGCCATCACTTTTCTGATGCTTCTTTTTTTTTTTATGGGACGAATCTCCATGAGGTGACAAAGGATACACGGGTCTACGCATCATCCCTTGGTTTACTTCGAAACTTTTAGTTTTCTTTACAACAAGCTTTCCATGAGGTCACAAAGGATACACGGGTTTACGCATCATCCCTTGGTTCACTTGAGCTTGCTGCTTTGAACTCCTTCTTTTCTTTTTCTTATTTTTTTTTTTATGATGTCGGACCGAGAGGAGAGTTAGAGAGAAAAGAGCATATTTGTGGAGAGTTGCGATGTCTTTTATGGTTCGAATAGGTCTTGCCCAATGGACGTCAAATCCCTGAGAAAGAAATTAAAAGTCAAGATTAGAAACCGAATAAAAATTAGAGATGACATTAGTTCAACCTATTTCCCGCTGAGGTGAGCTTTGGGGAATATTTAATCCGCCCAATGCCTTTCCGATACAGAACTTTGGCCAAGCTGTGAGTCATACAAGTAATCCTTAGTCCGAAAATAAATCTAATAGATCAAGTTCAGAATTCCCAAACAAGCTTTTGACTCAATAAAACACTAAAACAGACTCAATAAAAGTAAACCAAGCAGCAGGACCTGATTCACTAAAAATCTAAGACTCTTGGGACTGACACAACAACAAGACTCAATAGAAAAATAAAATAGAATAGAATAACTAACCACTCCCCCGGACTTAAATCACACCGTCTCGGGTGTGAAAAAGAACGAGAGATTGGCGACAAATAAAAATAAAAACACACACAGATAATACAATGAAGATAGAGGGTATAGGGGGATATCACTGAGTAGTGGCGGTGTCATAGTCGTCGCCCATGGAGCACCCTGGTGGAGCAGGTGCTCGCCTCTTCCTACGGTGCAATGGCTGCCCGGAGCCTGAGGTTGAGTTTGAAGGCTGGGGCGAGGCAGCTGCTGCGGCGGTGGTATGGCAACATCCTCATGCCAATGTTTGCATGATCCTCTGCATGAGGCTGTTGTTTCTTTTCGTTGACTAGATCATCCACCTCCTGTACTCGGCAGTGTCAGCATCATCAGCGATTGGTGGAAGATCAAACTCACCTTGAGTAGAGGCAGCATGATATGGAAGTGCGAGGCGCGGGACTGGAGTGGCGTTATCGTCGGTGGCATGACGAGATGTGCTTCGATGAGATGTGCTTGGCCTAGCTGATGATGATCAGCTCGGAATGGCAATGAGGTACTGTGGAGGTGGGTGGAACGCAAGATCTTCCATGGTGTAGAGCTCAGTTATGACCGGGTTTGGAAGCTTGATGAGGTTAGACTCCGCGGTCGCAGTAATGAACTGGTAGTTGCACGGTGCGAGGATGATCTTGGAGGTGAGCAGGTGCTTCATATCCATCCGTGACAGATTGGTGACACATGAAGCAGCTGAAAGATCTACTCGGTGATGGTGAAAGAGTGGAGTTAGGAGACTTCCTATTCGCTCAACTCTTTGCCCTTTGTTGTTCTCGGTTGGGCTGTCTTTGATTCCGCAAATCACCTCGGCAAAGCGGACGCCTAAGTTAGAATGGTACACCTCGAACTGTTCCGTGTTTCCATTCTCTACAATATGACCACATCCCAAGAATAAAAGCAGCAACTCGTCAATATGGACTTTGTTACCTACAGCTCGGGCAAACAACATGTTGCTGAATATTCTCGCACAAATGCGAAGTGCAGGATGATGGAGGCGGTTCTGACTCGCAGAGTTGGACGAGTATGGTCCCGAGGCGATGTGGCTCCAGAATTCTTTGGACTGCACGAACGTCTTCGGGGAATCCAGATTGGTGACTGTCTCGCGAAAACCATACAAGACGCAAAAATCCCACAAAGCTATATCATATTTCGTGCCTCCAGCAAAGAACGAAAACGTACCCTCATCAAGTGTTGGAGAGTCCGAATCTTTGTAAGTGAGAGTGGCGGTGGCAAGACATTGCCTAACGAGGTCCGGGTAGAGGACGTCTTCCTCTAGTGCGAAGGACTTGCAATGTGCGTGGCTTAGGACTCGCCGAACTTGGTCTTGGAGACCCAACTGCTGCAGCGTAGTCTCGCACATGTACCTCGTAGGCTCCAGCTTCAGCCCGAGGAGCTGATTGTAGTAGTAGGTGTTGCGAGGGTCCCACGAATCCGGTGAGAGTGGCGGAAGCTCCTTGATACCGAGATCAAAGGGAGTGTTTTCGGCTCGGGGCAACGGGTGCATGGTGAGTCTCTCGGTGGTGGCGGGCCGTGTGGAGGTGGTAGCTTTGCTTTTTCCTTTGTTGGCGGCGAAGAACTGCTTCGGAGGCATGATGAGATGGGGAGCTTGGAGACCGCGGTAACGAGAGGCGGAACTTGGCCGAGCGAGAAAAAGTCGAGAGCGACTTGCGGTGAGGCGGAACACGAGACGTGACAGAGCGAAACAAGTTTGGTGGGATTGGGGGTCGGTAATGGCGGAGAGCTCGAAGTAACGGATCTGGTGTCGAAGCGTGAAAAGTGGAGGAAAAGTGCGGTGGAGTTTCGCAGGGAGCGAGGCTTCGCGACTTGGGAGCGGAGGTGATGAAGGTAGCGGCGGTGTGGCGGAGAGAGATTGGCGGAGAGCTTTGTGGTTTGAGCAGAAGAGATGAGAGAGAGATATGGCGATGTGGGAAGTTGGTGTTGCTCGGTTCGAGATTTAAAGTGAAAAGAGGTAGGGTTTTCGGAATTTGGAGGTTAGTGGTGACCAGTGCATGGGCCTGCAAAATAGATAAAGAGGAGGTTAGTGGGATTGGGAAAAGGAAAATTGAGATTTTACCTTTTGTTTGTGTTGACTCAGCGAGCACCCTGGCGGAGCAGGTGCTCGGGCCAGTTCTAGGGTGCTCGATTTGCCCCCCTTTTTTTTTTTTTTTTTTTGATTAAAAACTGAAATCACAAATTAAAAATTAGTATTGAAACAAATTTAAATCGAATTATGTACAAGAAAACTTACCGGTGGGTTGCCTCCCACCAAGCGCTTGTTTTAAATCTTTAGCTCGACTTTTGTAGACTGTTTAGGCGTGAGGAACATCACCCAAGGCGAAAGTGTCACCTTCTCCAATGTGTGTATCCGCAAGATATGGCTTGATCCGCTGGCCATTCACCACGAATTTGTCTCCTTTAGCGTTTAGCAACACCACAGCTCCATGTGGTCTAACCTCTTTGATCGTGAAAAGGCCAGACCATCTGGACTTTAGCTTACCTGGGAATAATCTGAGATGAGAGTTGAACAATAATACCTGATCGTTGGGAGAAAAACTCCTGGGGATGATCCTCTTGTCATGGTAGGTTTTGTTCCGCTTCATAGGCGAGATGCCTAATTTCCTCCAACTCGTGCAGCTGCATGGATCTCCTTTCAAATGCTGGTAGGATGTCGAAGTTGAGCAATTTAATAGCCCAGACCGCTTTATACTCCAGTTCCACCGGAAGGTGGCATGCCTTACCATACACCAAATGAAAAGGCATTTTCCCCAACGGAGTCTTATATGCGGTCCTATACGCCCATAGAACGTCATCCAACTTCTTAGACCAATCCTTACGCGTGATGCTCACTGTCTTCTGTAGGATACTCTTTATCTCCCTGTTGGAAATTTCGACCTGACCACTAGTTTGAGGGTGATAAGGAGAAGCTACCTTATGTGTAACACCATTCTTCTTCAACAAGTTCTCAAAAACCTTGTTTATGAAGTGTGAGCCTCCATCACTAATCACCACTCTTGGGACTCCAAACCTCGGAAAGATGACACTCTTGAACATCTTGATAACCACTCTAGCATCATTAGTTGGGCTAGCCAGCGCTTCAACCCATTTAGAAACATAGTCAACAGCCATTATAATGTACTCATTACCGTAGGAGGATGGAAACGGTTCCATGAAGTCTATACCCCATACGTCGAAAACTTCAACTTCCAGAATAAAATTTTGGGGCATCTCATTACGCTTACTGATGTTCCTTTGCCTTTGACACGTATCACACTTAGAAACAAATCTGTTTGCATCACGGAACATTGTCGGCCACCAATAACCGGCTTGTAAAGCCTTTGAAACCATCTTAAATGTGGCAAAGTGCCCAGCATATGAAGAACTGTGACAATGTTGTAGAATCCCAGGGATTTCTGCCTCAGCCACGCATCTCCTATATAGCCCATCTGAACACTGCTTGTATAAAAACGGCTCATCCCAAAAATACCACCTAACATCGCGGAAAAACTTCTTCCTTTTGCTTCCCACTAGGTTCTCAGGAACCTTATCAGCAGCCAAGAAGTTTGCAATCTCTCCAAACCATGGGAAACTAGAGGACTGACCGGTTTGAATCGATCCGCAAAAAGTTTTGGGAGCAGGTGCTCCCTCGGGTGCTCTGTCGGGTGCTCGGAAAATTTCGCCGGTGCTGATAGAATAAATCTGTTCATCTGGTAGACTATCCTCCATAGGTGTCTCCTCTTCAATCTGCAACCTGCTCAAGTGATCCGCAACCCCATTTTCGGACCCTTTCTTGTCCTTTATCTGTATATCGAACTCTTGCAACAAAAGGATCCACCTCAATAGTCTGGGCTTGGCATCCTTCTTTGTCAACAAATAATTCAGGGCAGCATGATCAGTGTGAACAATAACCTTCGACCCGACGAGGTATGACCTGAACTTCTCAAAAGCGAAAGCAATCGCTAATAACTCCTTCTCAGTAGTGGCGTACCGACACTGAGCATCATCCATCGTCCGACTAGCATAATAAATCACGTGGAGCTTCTTGTCTCTCCTCTGACCCAGAACAGCTCCCACAGCAAAATCACTCGCGTCTGTCATAATCTCAAATGGTAGCTCCCAATCTGGCGGTTGTACTATCGGTGCACTAACAAAGGCTCCCTTAATGGTGTGAAAAGCCGCCAAACAGTCACTATCAAACTCAAACTTCATCTCCTTACATAGTAATCTCGTAAGAGGCCTATCTTAGAAAAATCCTTGATGAAGCGACGGTAGAATCCCGCGTGTCCCAGAAAACTGCGGATTCCCTTAACCGAATTAGGCGGTTGCAAACTCATCATGACTTCTATCTTTGCCTTATCAACTTCAATCCATTTCTCTGATATCTTGTGCCCAAGCACTATCCCATCTCGGACCATGAAGTGACACTTCTCCCAGTTGAGAACTAGATGCTTCTCCTCGCACCTTTGCAATACCCTGCACAAATTAGACAAAGAAGAAGAAAACAAACTCGCATACACAGAAAAGTCATCCATAAATACTACCATAATATCCTCAATAAGATCAGTAAATATAGACATCATACAACATTGAAACGTTGCTGGAGCATTACACAAACCAAATGGCATACGACGGTATGCGAATGTGCCATAAGGACATGTGAATGTCGTCTTCTCTTGATCGTCCGGGTGGATAGGAATCTGGAAAAATCCTGAAAAACCATCTAAGAAACAGTAATATGGATGATTAGCCAGACGCTCTAGCATCTGGTCAATAAACGGTAAAGGAAAATGATCCTTGCGAGTAGCAGCATTCAATTTCCGATAATCTATACACATCATATGTCCGGTTACTGTCCTAGTTGGTATCAATTCGCTCCTATCATTTTTAATCACTGTGATACCTCCTTTCTTAGGAACTACATGCACAGGGCTGACCCACTTACTGTCAGCAATCGCATAAATCACACCAGTCTCAAGAAGTTTCATTATCTCTTTCTTGACGACATCCTTGAGGTTAGGGTTTAACCGCCTCTGATGCTCGACAGAAGTCATAGATTCATCCTCTAGGTGTATTCTGTGCATGCATAAGTCAGGGGATATACCAGTGATATCATCTAGTGAATATCCTAGAGCCTTCCTATACTTCCTCAATTCACACAAAAGCAAGGTAATCTCTACATTGTTCAATTTCGCATTCACTATAATGGGATAGGTGGAGTTCGGACCAAGAAAAACGTACCTGAGTCCTGCTGGGAGAGTCTTCAACTCAAGCTTTGGAGCTTTCAGCTCACTCCAAGATCCACCAAAAATCGGAATTTCTGGAGCAGGTGCTCTCTGTGCTGGCTGGGGTGCTCGCTGAGGTGCTCCCTGGACCTCCATTTTTATGCCTTCTCCCAGGCATAGAAATTCATCTCCTTCCTCCACTTTGATGTTGGAATCCAGAAACTTAGCAAATCCATGGGTGTCTTCACTCAGAAGACCGTGTTCACCCTCGGGTTTAGTCAAAGCGACTTCTAAAGGACCATTCGCCAAAATTTCTTCAACCACATCTTCTGATATGTCTGATCCATCATGGATCACAAATGTCTGTCCATCAATCATTGGTTTCTTGAGAAGCTTGCTCATCTCAAACCGAACTAATATATCTCCAAGACGGAGGTCAACTATGCCTTCTTCAACATCAATGATAGCACGAGCCGTGCATAAGAAAGCTCTACCCAAAATCAGTGGGTCCTTGGGTTCTTCATCAAGTTCCAGAACCACAAAATCAGTTGGGATAAATGTATCCCCAATTCGGACGTGCATATCTTCAATAATACCCACCGGAAGCTTTGTAGACCAATCCACAAAAACCAATGAGATCTTTGTAGGCTTGAACTTTGTGAATCCCAGACGCTTAGCCACAGAATATGGCATTAGATTGACGCTGGAACCTAAGTCACACAGAGAACAAGCAAACGTGCATGGTCCTATCTTCACCGAGATAACAAACCTCCCGGTAACAGCTTCATACTTAGCATTCAGATCAGTGTACATGTGATCTACCTTGGCATTAATCTCAGTAGATGCCTTCTGTTGGTTAACCATAAGTTATTGCATAAGACTCTTCAGCTCATCTTGAGATGTGGGCGCGGAGACAGCTTGTGGTGGTGTAGCGAAATTGGTGTTTTGTTGTTGGTTTCCTCCTTGGAACCGATTCTGATTCTGATTAGGGACGTACTGCTTCCCTTGAGTATTGCTGGAGTAAAACTTTTGAAAACCCTGAGCTTGTGGCAACTGATTCATACCTCCTTGTTGCGGATAAACTTGGTCTTGTGGGTTCTCGACATTGTTGCTTCAGTAGGAAAGGTTAGTGTGGCTCCGATAATTTTGATTGAACCCATGGTTCTGGACATATCCCTGACCACTCAGATAGTTAACCTCATGTACTCCAACATCGTCATCTTCTTCAAACTCTTGAGAAATAGGCGCAGCCCCATTCTCTTCCACAAACTTGACCGGTCTTTGACTTTCGCGTAGGAGTAGGTTTACCTTTGCTGTCACCTCATCTATCTTCTGAGTGTCCACACTGTTAACTTTCTTGGACCTATCATACTCAGAAGACCTATTGCTAGAGCTTGAAGCAAGGTTCTCTATCAGCTCAAAAGCACCATCTCTAGTCTTGGTCATAAAAGACCCGTTACTCGCAGAATTCAAGGCGTTGTGGTAATCCCATTCAACTCCATCATAAAATATTCCCAGAATCTGTTCATCTTTAAAACCATGATGAGGGCATTCCCTACGGTATTCTTTCAGTCTTTCCCAAGCTTCACAAAAAGCTTCACCAGAATGTTGTTGGAAAGATGAAATCTTGTTTCGTAGAGCGGCTGTCTTAGACTTAGTGTAGAAGTGGTCCAAGAAAGCAGCTCTAACTTCATCCCACGACCTCAAAGAACCAGCTGGCAATGACTTCAACCACCTCTGAGCTTTGTCAGCAAGAGAAAACGGAAACAGCTTGCATTTCAGAAATTCTGGCGGTACCCCATTAGAACCGGTGGTGCTGCAGATTTCTTCAAAATTTTCGATGTGATCCATCGGTATCTCAGCTAGGAGTCCGTGAAAGAGGTGTTGTTTCACCAATGTGATCATCTGAGGCTTGATCTCATAGTCTTGCCTCTGAATTGTTGGAGAAACAATAGCTGAACAGTTTTAATAAAATGCATGGGGATTATCCGAATCCCCTATACCCGGCTGAACTCGTGGAGCTGGTGGTTAATCTCTTCTCAACTGAGAAATCTGATCCCTTAGCAACTGTAACTGAGCAGCCATACCATTGTCTTGTTCAACCATGATGACCGGAGCAGCTGTAAGTCTCTTTTGATGGTTTTGACGTTCGATGCGAGCTAACTCTTCGTTGGTGTGGATGATTAGATCTTCGGTGCAATTTCTTCTCGTTCTTCTACTGTTCATGCACCTGACACATAGCAGAAACAAATAAAAATAAAGATCAGTAGTTTCTTAGACTGAAAACAAAATCAAAAATCAAAGGTAACGCAATTGGTCCCCGGCAACGGCGCCAAAAACTTGATGTGTCGAGTTTTAACCCAAAATATTTTCTGCAAGTGCACAGACACACGCAGTAGTATATGGGGTATCGAATCCACAGAGATCAAGGTTACACTATGAAATTATAGATTTCAATTTAAAGCTAAGACAATATGGGTTTTGTGTAATTTTCGGAACAGCAAATAACTAAATAAATCGGTGTAAAACAATTAATAAAAAGCACTAGGTTAAGGCGTTTCGCCGGTGATTCGGAGACAAGGCTGAGCAACTATTCAGGGCTAACTAACTACCGGTCTAGAACTCAAACATAAATAAATGTCGCCCCACTCTCGTGATGTATCGACAACTTTATCTACCAACCTAGATACCGAAACTCTCGTTTGGACCTAGCGAAGACGATAAGCATTAACAAGCGGGTTCAATATGTTCACAATCAATCGTAGCAATCAACTCTCGTTGGCTACGCACCAATTGCTCACCAATGATTTATCTAGCAACCTAGAGCACTCTCGTGAATAAGTTTAACCTAAAATCATAGACTAGGTGATCAAGCTAATCTAAGCATTACGAACCCCTATTGGCGAAGACATATAAATTCCAATCCTATTTGTGCTCAGCCATTAACAACCTAAATCACCATTGAAAACCTTAACCTAGCTGGGGATCTACTCACACATAGCGAAATCAAACACAACAAGGCAATAAGATGAATTCATGATTTATTAAAAAGAATAAGGTTCAGGAAAACTTCTCAAATAGAGTTGTGGAATGACCGACGATAGGAGAATAGAGATCCAAAGCTGAATAATACAAATCCAAATCGAAAAGAAAGGTAGAAGAACAAAGTGGTGATCTCTTAGAACCAAAATAACCTAGAACTAAAAACTGAAGTCTGAGAATGAATGTCATAAGTCTGAGGCGGCTGGGCCTTTTATTCTTCTAAAAATTAATAAAAAACGCGTCCCTAGGTAAAATAGGTTGGAGCACCCCGGTGAGCACCTTGGCGAGCAGGTGCTCGGGGTGAAAAATCGTCTTTTTGCTCCAAATTGCTTCTTTTGCTCCAATGTGCTCAAATATCTTCAATACATGCTCCAGAGCCTCAAAATACCTGAAAAGACACAAAAGAAACTAGAAAAGACTCGAAAACAAGATAAAAAGACTAATTAAAATGGGACAAAATACTAATATATCAGAGAGACTTGGATGATGAACGGGTTCAGATCCGTAGGTTCATGCGTGGTATGCAGTTGGAATTGCATAACCGGTGTTTGATGCAGGACTATAGGTCCATGCCTTACCTTGTGGAGAAGGCGGCTGTGATAGAATATGGGATGATTGCTGAGGACAGTAAGAAGCAAGCCAAGACAGCAGATAACCGCAAGTCTCAAGGTGGTTCGTTCGGTAACAAGTCTGGTAATGTATCCGGACAAAAGAGAAAGTGGGAAGCCACGGGTGCTGGTAAGCCAAGTGGTGAGAGTGGATCTGGATACTCGAGTGGAGGTTGCTTCAGGTGTGGTAGTAAGGATCATAGGATCACCAATGGTCTCAAACCGGAGGGTGAAAGGACATGTAACTATTGGAAGGAACCGGGGCACTTTAAGAATCAGTGTCCGAAGTTGGCAGCAAAGCAGGATCAAGGGCGGGAGCTGGCACTACCACCACCTCCTAAGAAGCCAGCAGGGTTGCACCATGTGTACTTGTGGCGGATGGAACCAATGATCCGAGCACTTCTCGTCCAATAACTGGTTAGTTCCGGGAAAACTTGACCTTGTGAATTCTTCTGTGTAAAAAATTTTGTGTGTCCATTTTAGTTGTTTGGGTCCTTAGAGTCAAGGAAATTCGTGTAGGGACATTGAGTATGGGTGGAATAGAGACCCATGTTTTGTTTGACTCGGGAGCTTCGCATTGTTTTGTGAAACCGGAGATGATCGGTGGAGGCTGTTTCCGGAAGGAACCGGGAGGCCATCAAGGATGGGTTAGGGCAGCCGATGGGCAACTCATGAGGACCTTAGGAAGGGTCAGAGACGTGTCTACTTAGATTGGGGGAGTAGATATGCGAGCCAACCTAGTGATCTGTCTGGTGGAAACATACGACGTGATCCTAGGCATGGATTGGCTCGGGAAGTACAAGGCTCACTTGGATTGTCATCGGGAAAGGGTGAACATTGAAATGGGCAAACGGATGTTGGTTTACCAAGGTTTTAGACCGACGTCCGGAAGCTTAATTGTATCGGCCATTCAAGTGGAGCGTTTGTTAAAGAGAGGATGTGAGGCGTATTTGGCTACTATCACTACGGTGAAGGAGGGTAGTGAGTTGGAGTTGGAGGACATTCTGGTTGTCCAAGATTTTAAAGATGTGTTTCGTGAGATAACCGGATTACCACCGTCAAGGTCGGATCCGTTTACAATTGAGCTTGAGCCCGGTACAGCTCTAAATTCTAAGGCGCCGTATAGGATGGCACCTGCTGAGATGGCTGAGCTTAAGAAGCAACTGGGTGAACTTAAAAGCTAGTAGTTCACCGTGGGGAGCTCCGGTATTGTTTGTAAAGAAGAAGGATGGAACCTTTCGACTTTGCATTGATTACCAGGGATTGAATAGGGTGACGGTGAAGAATAGGTACCCATTGCCAAGGATTGATTAATTGTTGGATCAGTTACAGGGAGCCAGATGGTTTTCCAAGATTGATTTGGCATCAGGTTATCATCAAATTCCAATTGATGAAGTAGATGTGCGGAAGACAGCCTTTAGGACGCGCTATGGGCATTTTGTGTTCGTGGTCATGCCGTTTGGGTTGACGAATGCCCCAGCAGCATTTATGAAGTTGATGAACAATGTGTTTTGGGAATACTTAGATGAGTTTGTGATAGTATTCATTGATGATATTTTGGTTTATTCCAAGACTCGTGAGGACCACGAGCATCACTTAAGGGTTGTGATGAGTAAGCTCCGTGAGCATAAGTTGTTTGTCAAGTGTAGTTTTTGGCAAAGGGAGATTGGATTTTTGGGTCATGTGGTCTCGGACAAAGGAGTGTCCGTGGACTCGGAAAAGATTAGGGCAATTGAGGATTGGCCGAGGCCAAGAAATACTACCGAAATCCGAAGTTTCTTAGGATTAGCCGAATATTATAGAAGGTTTGTGAAAGGTTTTGCGCGTATGGCTAACTCGTTGACCAAGCTTACCGGGAAGGATGTACCGTTTGTTTGGTCCGAGGAGTGCGAGTTGAGTTTTTGTAAGCTTAAGGAGATGCTTACCAATACACCGGTGTTGGCATTACCTGAACCAGGTGTACCGTATGTAGTTTATACGGATGCATCTAGAATTGGGCTTGGGTGTGTTCTGATGCAAAATGACAAAGTGATAGCTTATGCTTCTAGGCAATTGAAAAAGCATGAAGGTAACTATCCCACCCATGATTTGGAAATGGCCGCGGTGGTATTTGCACTTAAGATTTTGAGATCATATTTGTATGGGGAAAAGGTGCAAGTATTCACGGACCATAAGAGTTTGAAGTACATCTTCGCTCAGCCCGAGTTGAAGTTTAGGCAAAGGAGATGGATGGAGTTTGTGGTTGATTATGACTTGGAAATAGCTTACCATCTTGGTAAGGCTAATTTAGTGGCCGATGCTTTGAGTAGAAAAAGGGTTGTGAGAGATACTGAAAAGGACATGGAAGGTCTTATTGGTATGATTGGCTCATTGAGATTGAATGTCTTAACGGATGAGACAGAACCATTGGGTTTAGGAGCCGCGGATCAAGCCGATCTATTGACCCGGGTACGGATTGCCCAAGAGAAGGATGCTCACTTAGTAGAAGTGGCACAGAATGATAAGACGGAGTATCAAACTTCGAGCAATGGTACGATTTTGGTTAATGGTCGAGTGTGTGTTCCTAATGATAAGAGTTTAAGGGAAGAAATTTTAAAGGAAGCACATCAGTCCAAGTTGTCGATACATCCGGGTACCAGCAAGATGTATCACGACCTTAAGCGTTATTACCATTGGAATGGTATGAAATGGGATGTTGCGGGTTAGGTGGCAAGTTGCCCCATTTGTCAGCAAGTTAAAGCGGAACACCAAGATTCGGGTGGGTTGTTGAGAAGTTTACCTATTCCCGAATGGAAGTGGGATCGGATCACCATGGATTTTGTGACCAAATTGCCGGTGTGTGACAAGAAGAATGCGATTTGGTTAATCGTGGATCGATTGATTAAGGCTGCACATTTCCTTCCGATGTGTAAAAAGGATAGTGCAGAAGGGTTAGCCAAGTTGTATGTTAAGGAGATTGTACGGTTACATGGGGTACCGGCTAGTATAGTGTCTGATCGAGATTCTAAGTTTGCTGGTAAGTTTTGGAGAGAGCTTCAGAAGAAGTTTGGCACAAAAGTGCACATGAGTACCGCACATCATCCGCAGACGGATGGTCAGTCCGAGTGTACCATACAAATGCTAGAAGACATGTTGCGGGCATGTGTTTTGGATTGGGGTGAAAGATGGACAGACCATTTGAGTTTGGCAAAGTTTGCATATAACAACAGTTATCATGCAAGCATTGGTATGTCACCGTTCGAGGCCTTATACGGACGGCCTTGTCGTACACCCGTATGTTGGACCCAAGTGGGGGAGCGTAGCATTTTGGGTCGAGATTTTGTTCAAGAGACCACTGAGAGAATCAAAGTTGTGAAAGCTAAAATGAAAGAGTCTCAGGATAGACAAAAGAGTTATGCCGATAAGCATCGTAGAGATTTGGAGTTTGCCGTAGGGGATCTAGTATATCTAAAGATGATCACATATAAGGGGAAAGATCTGGCATTAATGAGTTCTAAGTTGTCACCGAGGTATATAGGACCGTATAAGATTCTGGAAAGGATCAGACCGGTTGCCTATAAGTTGGAATTGCCTCTGGCAATGTTTGCATTTCATAAGGTGTTTCATGTTTCTATGCTAAAGAAGTGCATAACCTCTAGGGACACAGTTTTGCCTAGTGTACCTTCGGACTTACAGCCGAATATGAGTATTGCAGATAGACCGGTCAATGTGATAGGCAAAAAGAAAAAGGTTGTAAAGAAAAAGTCCATTACGATGTTGAATGTTGTTTGGAAATGGACATTTGAAGTGGGAAATGGAGTTTTGGTCGGGCACCTGAAAATTGTTATCCGGAAATGGACCAGTTTTGTCGGAAATGGAGTTTGGTCCAGAAATGGACAAGTTTTGTCTGAAAAATGACAAATGTCAGTTTCAAGTGGGGAAGCCAGATTAAAATTGTTGTCTGAAAATATTGATTTGGGTCAAGGTGGATTTTGGTTGGGCCGTCTAGAATTCCTGATTGGACCAGGATTCATTAAAGAAGTACTACGGGCCAAATAGAGGAAATTGTTGGGCTTGGACCAATTAGCTTAGTCAAATCAATTTCTGTTTCGATCAATCCTAAGATTTTGGGAATTAATGACA
This sequence comes from Cardamine occulta, assembly GCA_028015245.1. Classification (NCBI taxonomy): domain Eukaryota; kingdom Viridiplantae; phylum Streptophyta; class Magnoliopsida; order Brassicales; family Brassicaceae; genus Cardamine; species Cardamine occulta. The sequence goes on along the minus strand of CM051388.1, from coordinate 16,075,450 downwards.
ATCGAACAAGCTGGAATTGGTTTAAGGAGATTTTGATATTTTGGGTTTCTTATGGAACTGGATATGCGGATTAAGGTGGTTTGTGACCCAAATTTGATTGGTTCAGTCAAATCGAGTTTTGTCAAGTCCCAAACTCATGAAATATATTCTAAGTATGGAATAAGGCGGTGGTGTGAAGGGCCGAGTCATATTATGAAGATGGGACATTATTTGTGAGTTTTTGGTGGGTTTTTCTTAAGGGCCGAGGTCCAATTCGTGGATTAAAATTAAGGGACGATTTGATGTGATCCTAGGAAGCACTAAAGAGCTGGAAGAGGAAATGGAAGCTTATGAAGATGAGGAAATCCAACAAGGAGCAAAGGATGCATTGGAACAGCTTGAACCGGAGCTACAAGGACATGAAGACTTATGCATTTCTCCGGGTCCTATCACTCTGTCTAAACAAGACAAGCTCAAGACCACTTTGCAACATCTTCTCAACACCATTCCGGGCAGTTCAGTGTGTGCTAATCTAGCTACACTGGTTGTGATCTAAGCCAACTAAACATTTATCAAGAGAGGTGATATGACTTACACTCTTTTTCCCTTCATTTGGTTTTGTCCCATTTGGGTTTTCCAAATAAGGTTTTTAATGAGGTAAGCCATATCACTCACTCATCAGCCTCTTGATAAAGCCTAAGCCCACTTCTATCTCTTATCACGAAATAAAGAAGCCCAAGTCCAAGAAGAATCAGCCGAAAATGGAAGACTTGAAGAGTCATTTTTATGTTCAAACTTTGTTTTAATGCTATGTTATTTTCGAGATTTTTCCTTTACTCATTTGCTGATTTAAACTCATGTAAGGCTTCATTTCTAAGTTATCAAACTCTTTTCATATTCTAAAACTCTCGGAACCTGTTTGATCAATCCTTGCTTGTGATCGGATCTTCATCCTCACGCTAGCAAGTTCGATAGTCTAAGATTCTGTCACAACTACTAAGAAGTATCACTCTGATCCATCTCTTGTTCATCACGTCCAGAGTCCTTACTCACGTACCGAACAAGTCTGAAAGTCTAAAGGTTCATCATCCCCTTTAGAAGTTTCGCATCGATCCATAAAACCCATCAGACCATACTTGCCGTTTTACATCATCTCATCACTTCCGCACTCATACCCGGTCATCCTACTCATCACAACCATTGGAGAACATTCAGGGATGTTGATCCTCATCTAAGATCATATCAAGTGGTATCAGAGCTCGCTCCAACCCAGGTTGTGTCGATTCAAAACGTTTTACCCTTTCATATTCTGCAGATCATCTGAATCAATTTGTCTGTTGATTGCTAGAATTTTCATAATTGTTTGGTGTCAGATAAAATCGCGAAATCAATCGAATCTGAACCTAGTTTGAGTCTAGTAATTGATTAAATTGTTTCTGGAATTTTTTGGCACGTTTTGATATTTCTTTTGTGACTGTTCAACTGTTAGTGTCGAATCCGGAATCACTGTCTGTCACACGTTTTGCTTGAATTTTCATAAACTATTTGCGTGTGATAAAAATTCGAAATGTGTTGTGTCTGAACCTAGAAAAGTCTAGTTTCTAGTAAAATTGATTCTCTAATTTTTGAATATGTTTTGATAATTTTTCGAGGTTGATTTCGTCGAACAGTCGCAACTAGAGGTTTTCAGAATTTGAAAAGTTATTTTCGTGTTAATTTTCTAGAATTGTTTAAAATCATTGGTTAACCCTAAAATCGTGAAACCTGTTGCATTGAAACCTAGATTGAGTCTAGTATTTGTTAAAATTGACTCTGGAATTGTTAAACGTGATTTGATATTTTATTCTGTTTGATCAGGCAAACTGTCGTTTAGGTTTCTTGCCAAGTTTTTCCTTGTTCTGTTTGAGCATCTTTACTTGTTTTTTTGTTTGGATTTGAACAGGTACCATGGTGGAAACCACTAATGATGAAGAGGAATCCTCAAACTCCAACAAACCACTCCTTGATTCCCTTAGAGCCATAATGGACGAAAGTATGGCAACCATGAGAACAGAGCTGAGAGTTGAGCTAGAAAGATCCATCAATGACCAAAAAAAGGAAGGAAAAAGAGCTTGATCCCAAGCCACCAGACATTACAAAGAGTTCAACATGGAGCAGACCATATCAAACTTCCTACACTCTTAAACCATCTGTTCAGTTTAATTCTTATCATGATTATGTTTCTAAAATTCAACTCTATTCTTTTTCAGGAAAAGAAAACTATCTAGAGTGGGAAAGAAACATGGACAACTGGTTTTGCTACAACAGGTCTTGAAAAGAGAGAAGCTAGGTTTTGCAATTGAACAACTAACAGGAAGCGCTTATAAGTGATGGCAGCAAGAAAGAGAAGATCGCAGATTCTACAAGGAGCCAACTATCACTTCTTGGGAAAGTTTAAAGGAGCTTCTATGGGAAAAGTATGCACCAAGGAGCAGGAACAAAAGCCACACTACTACAGAACATGGCAAAGCGACCAAGGACAATAAAAAGCCGTGGATAGAAACGTTTACAACTCAAATGGAGCAAGTGTTGAATGATCATCATAAAGGACTTCGTCAAAAGCATCAACAAAGGAAAGAACAAGAGGAATCGCAAAGAAAAGAAATTGTGCTGCAAGAAAATGCTGAAAACAAGATGAAAGAGAATATGGAGATTCAACCATGTGAACCGAAGCAATGCCATACTATGGAGCATGAGAATGACAAAGCTGAAGGAAGCACAAAGGAGAAGAATCCACAGTTGATGTCAACCACTTCACCAGCTTGTCGAGCTCACTATGTTTCAAATATCACCATCTTCAAAGCTGAAATGTTACCAAACATCTTGCGTGGTACTCAAGTAAGTTTAGATTGTGAGTTTATTCATTACTGGAATATTTCCACCTTCACTCATAGTTTCAAGCAACCTGTTTTGAATGTTGAAGTTTCTAGTATAATACACTTGATTTTATCCTTAAGTGCCAAGGAAGATACAGGAACCATAGATGTGTGCAAAGACATGCCATCAAACTCAGAGCTCATGACGTGTTCTCTAGCCAATAAAAGAAGTACAGAAGTCAGCAACACCCTCTTGAAGGAGCAAACTAAAAGCAAAACAGTGGAGCAATTTCCCTATTTCAAAAAGTCTTTGGAAGCTAAGTGTATTCTTTCTTCTATCCAATCTGATTCTGTACTTGAAAAACTAACCAGTTTAGAACCGGTGTATCCAAGTAGTATTGTTTGTTTTTCACAGATCTTAGAAGAAGAATCACCAAAAATAATGCAAAGGAGTTTACCACTGATTAATGAATCGGAGCAGCCAACTAGCCTTGTACCAAAACATGTCCTTATGCCATTTCCTTTTGACTACCCAAGAAAGCATGGTAAGGAAATTGATTTGGTTAGGACAGAACCTAATTTGTTTGTTATGGTTTCTGCTCAAGATGAAAAACATTTTGGTTTGGAAAATGTGAAAGAGTTTTGTGTTTCAAAATCCGTTTTTGATAAAATAATTCCAACTTTTGAAACATTCACGCTTGAAAAGTTCTTTGAGCTAAATGGTTTTATGTTTGAAGAATTTTGTGAATTTGACTCTTCTTTGAAAGTTTCTGTGTAGAGATGCATTTGAGCTGTTTAGAACGAAAACTGAAAATGCATTGGTTAAAACTTTTTCTGAATTGAAACATGTGATTAAAAACGAGTTGTGTGATTCAAATTTGTTCAATGTGCTTTATAAACCAACTGTGAACAATCATGTTTTAGAATTTTCTACTTCAAGTATAATGCACTTGTTCTGTCCCATGAGTGTCGAAAAAGGAACAAGAGCCATGGAGAATCATAAGTACTTGAGAGAATTGACAATCAAAGAAAAGCCACCAGACTTGCATCAACCTCAATCCCTTCGTGGAGCTAGAGAAGAACTCACATATTTCATTCAAATCAAGGAGGATCCACCAGATATATGCCAGCAAAATACTTATCAATTTGGAATTTGGAGCTGGAAGTACCCGAGGAAAACAACTTCAATCACCCAAGGATGCTTCATTCCAAAACTCTATTTTGACAACAACTACATGATTATCTGTTCAATATTTTTCTTTGTGCCTAAATTGTTTCCTTTTGATGTAGGAGATCCTGTGTTCTTACAGCTCAAATTAACAAACCAGGATCATGGAAAAGTAGCCAAAGAATCTTCAATGTTCAAAGATAAACCCCCAGATCCAATACCATTCACTTTGATGATAATGATCACCGAACACATCGAGAATCTTATCCAGGTAAGTAACTCTTTGACTCGATTTTTCTCTTATGATTCAAGAGCTGTGATTATGAGTTCAATACACCCAAAAAACGTTGAGAAAAGGATAAGATTATTCATAGCATGTTTGGAACCGAACTCTTGTTTTAAGATACTAGTAAAAGAGGAACATGAAATGGATAATGATTTAATCATAGCTGAAACTTGTTTATCTGTTTATTGTGTCCCCGTGACTGAAATAATACACTTGATCTTTGCCAAAAGTGTTGACAAGTTTGCAGGTACAAAAGAGGAACCACCGGATATCTTTGTGAAGAAGAAACCTATTGCTTATTTTAGGATGATCTTTGAGGTTGGAGAACGAGTATGGATACCAACGATTGATGGTTCATTTCACCTAACAAGAAGAATCATCAACAATGCCCATCGACTTGATCTCCGAGGTAAGTTTCCCATGATGTTACTCTTTGATGGTTCTAACTTAGTGTTGTTTGTGGCAGGTCAAACAGATTTGAGGACAAATCCTTTTCAACTGGGGGAGGATGATGTGATCCTAGGAAGCACTAAGGAGCTAGAAGAGGAAATGGAAGCTTATGAAGATGAGGAAATCCAACAAGGAGCAAAGGATGCATTGGAACAGCTTGAACCGGAGCTACAAGGACATGAAGACTTATGCATTTCTCCGGGTCCTATCACTCTGTCTAAACAAGACAAGCTCAAGACCACTTTGCAACATCTTCTCAACACCATTCTGGGCAGTTTAGTGTGTGCTAATCCAGCTACACTGGTTGTGATCCAAGCCAACTAAACATTTATCAAGAGAGGTGATATGACTTACACTCTTTTTCCCTTCATTTGGTTTTGTCCCATTTGGGTTTTCCAAATAAGGTTTTTAATGAGGTAAGCCATATCACTCACTCATCAGCCTCTTTATAAAGCCTAAGCCCACTTCTATCTCTTATCACGAAATAAAGAAGCCCAAGTTCAAGAAGAATCAGCCGAAAATGGAAGACTTGAAGAGTCATTTTTATGTTCAAACTTTGTTTTAATGCTATGTTATTTTCGAGATTTTTCCTTTACTCATTTGCTGATTTAAACTCATTAAGGCTTCATTTCTAAGTTATCAAACTCTTTTCATATTCTAAAACTCTCGGAACCTGTTTGATCAATCTTTGCTTGTGATCGGATCTTCATCCTCACGCTAGCAAGTTCGATAGTCTTAGAGTCTGTCACAACTACTAAGAAATATCACTCTGATCCATCTCTTGTTCATCACGTCCAGAGTCCTTACTCACGTACTGAACAAGTCTGAAAGTCTAAAGGTTCATCATCCCCTTTAGAAGTTTCGCATCGATCCATAAAACCCATCAGACCATACTTGCCGTTTTACATCATCTCATCACTTCCGCACTCATACCCGGTCATCCTACTCATCACAACCATTGGAGAACATTCATGGACGGTGATCCTCATCTAGGATCATATCAAGATTAGTATAAGAGTTTTGACGGTTTTAGAGTCGCATAACACAGAGAGTTTGCGCAGCCAGAGCTAAGAACCCTAGAGCTTCGAGTTTTGGAGAATTTGGCTGAGAATCAAGGTTCGTGAAGGGGTAAGCAATTCCTTTGTGATTTTTGTGATTCTGTTTCGATCAGATCTCGTTATTAAGGTATTAATGTTGATCTATCACAGAAAATCTGCCAGTTGTCGATCTATTTGAGAAGTTGTTCGTGAACCCTTGGAGCTTTACCGTTCGTCTGAGAGTTCGTCGATTGGTAAGCGAATCTCATCGTAAATCCAGTGTTCTGGTCCGATAGTTTTGGGTTATTTAAGATGGTTAGTGGTTTTGTGGCAGAGATCTTCGAGAAGCTTGAGTAGTTTGGGGATTTGGTTAGCATAGCTCACGCGGACCCGAACTGGTAAGGGTTTTTGTGTTGGTTGTGAGTTTGCATTTTGTTGGGGTTTTGGTTAGATATTTGTATTGATTGATTTTATGTGTCTGTAGGTTAATCAAAAGCTTTCTGAGATATTAAGGTGAGTGCGTGACCGTGGTTGGTGTATTTGAGACGGTTTGTTTGTGTGGTTGTTTTGTTGTGTTATTGGTATTGCGTTTGATGTCTTGACAGTTTGTTTCCGTTTGTTGTGTGTATGTGCTTTGGCATATGCGTAACCGTTGCTTTACAATAATATTGACATAATTAATCGCATGTAATTGAACCTTATTTGATATGTTAAACCGGTTAGACGGGACGATCGCTTCACTAGGCAAATTTTGTTGTTTATGCATCCACTTGTTGATGCAGGTAATAAAGATTAAGGAGGAGCTCGCGGGACCTGGAGGCGTTGGATGGGACGGATGGTTTTATTGGGAGTTTGAGTTTAGTTGATTTTATTATTTGTGCCTTGCGTTGTTGTTTGGTTTGCTTAAGAACCATGTTAGCGAGTATTTGAGATATTTGAGTTATTGAATTATTGAAGAATTCTTTTGTTGAGATTTGGTTAGTTGAATGGAATTTATTTAAGAAATTTGGAGACTCACTTGCATGACTTAAGTGTTCTAGTTCTGTTGTGCATATAAACTTTGAATTTGAGGAAATCCGGAAAACCTCGTTTGAGACTTAGAGAATTATCGAGGAAAAATTTGAGGTCTACCGGTTAACACCATTGTTAGGGCAGTTTTTACGGATAGGGGTGTTACAGATACCTTATGTTATTGAGTCAACCTGTCTTCAACTTTTTTCTGCCATCCCAACTAGTTTTGCTATGACAAACATTGCTTTTACGTACCCATTCTGTTTTCTGAGGAAAGTCTTTAGCATATCCAGAGTCCCATGAACAAACGTCTATATTTTTTCCACTCTTGTCCTTAACTTCATCCACCAAGTACTTTGCCTAAAGAAAATACTGATTCCATAATCATAGAATAGCATCTCCAAAATGAAAATGTGTAGAATTTATCATCAAGAAACTATACCAGAACCTTCAAAATTGTAGGATTAAATCCATTTAGCAAATCAAGATAGAGTACATGAACTTACGTTCGCTATTGTTAATCACTGCCAGGGTCCAATGTACACCTTTGTGGATTGGAACAAATATATGCACATGTTTAATCATCAAACAAATACGATTATATTTTTAAAATTAACAAAATGGAAACAAAAGATCATATCCCAGCTTTCTCCGGTTAACACCATTTTTAAAATTCACTATGTCACAGTCAATAAGATCATATCCCAGCTTTCTCTGAGTAGTCCATCTCCTGGCACGCCGCCGCTTACTAACTGAACAAACATAACTAGGGGGAAAAATACATAAGCCTTTAATTACACGAAATGAAAAAAAAATATATATCATATTTAAAAGAAGGAATTAAAATAAACGCACCACAGTTCTGGTTTGAATATTGTCTTCAGCGTATCTAATGTCTCTTCTCAACAGATGTATCCTAGCTGCAACACTCAGAGATATCATAAATTACATGCATACATAATTGTTGCTTGAGTTAAAAACTAAATGTTCAAAACATCTAACTAATGAGAAAGCCATACCAATCATCACAATCCTGCTATTGCGACCAAGTGAACCCTAAATTACATGTAATTATCCCTTCAACTTTTATTGATTCTTGTCCACTTCTTAATTTCCACATATTGTAAGATCCATTTGATAAGATAAAACATTTCTTTAATTCTACATTTCAACTTGCCTAAAGTTTTGAAACCCAAAGTTTCAGGATTCATGAATCATGAATTGAAAATGACTCGAGTAATTTGTCTCTTATATACGACATTATGTCTTCTATATCTTTCGGTTATACTTTTCTGTGAAAATCCTAACATGTTCTTATAAACAAATAATACAAAATAGTTTACCAAACAAAAATATGCTTTTTCAACAAAAATGAAACTTTGCTCCAGTACATAGCGCACTAAAATGGGTATAATGTGATTGACAAGAAAAACCATCACTAACAAAGTAATATACACTTCATCTCTACTCATTTTTCACCAATAATAATACTCAATTATGAGAATATATATGTAGGTTTGATGTGGATTGGAAGTGAGCATTAGACTTGGCCTTTTGTTAGGATAAGGTTAAATCATACACTACAAGAAATCTACCGCAAAACCGACGGAATTTCCGACGAACAATAATTCCGTCGGAAAAAATCGACGGCTTCCCGACGGATTCCCAAGATTTGAAAATTCTGGAAATCCGTCGGAAATCCATCGGAAATTTCTGACGGATTTCCGACGGATATGGGTATTTTTTTAATTTAATTGTTATTGACACGTGTAACCTCAAAACCGTCGGAAATCCGTAGGAAAAACCGACGGATTTCCGATAGATTTGGATATATTTTTAATTTAATTGTTATTGACACGTGTAACCCTAAAACCGTCGGAAATCCATCAGTTTTCCCGACAGATTTCCGACGGTTTTGGGGGTTACATGGTTAGTTTGTAATTTCTTGTACATCAAGACAATGTTAACAACAAACTTTAACAAAATAAAATAAATTATGTGATATATAACATATTTTTAAAAGATTTCGTTGGTCGACATGGTTCGACCGAAAGTGTTTGATAGATAAACGTATAGTTAACATACAAGTTTACCAAAAACAAAATAATCTTATAAAATTTTGAAATTTGACAAATGAAAGATTTGTATAAGTTATTTGTGTTTGCAATCATGAATTTATAAAACTAAAAACATATGTTTACTGAAATGGTGCGTAAATAACTACTAAAACAACAAACCCGTCGGAAATCCGTCGGAAATTTCCAATGGATTTCCGACGGTCTTGTGGTAACACGTGTCCCCGTTTAAGGTTTGACTGGCCAATCAGAAGACATGCATATTTATATTATCCGACGGATAATGAAAATGTAACCGCGAATATCTTTTCGTTTCCCGCGATGCCTAAATTTTTGCGAGTCCATCAGAAATCCGTCGGAAATATCCGACGGATTTCCGACAGATTCGCGAAAATTTAGGCGCGAACGTTCCCGAAACCTTATCGAGAACGTGCGTAATTTAATTTTTTTTAAAGTGACGGATTTCTGATGGAATATCTGTCGGAAATATTGTAATATATTCCGACTTCGTCTTCTTCCTCCTCACTTTCGCGGAACGTTTCCAAAAACCTTAAAAACCCTAAAACTGCCAAATCTCCATTACTAAGTCCGATCCTTCATCCCAATGGCTCAAAATCCCCCAAACTTGTAAGTTCTTAAGTTTATATTATGGATTGTTAGGTTTTGAGTTAGATTGATTGGTTTAGAAAATTAGAATTAGGTGTGTAATGTTAGATTTAGGATTTGGTTTGTTAGTTTTAGGATTTACCTACTTTATAACATGGATTGTTAGATAAATGATTTTGATTTGGAATTTTAGATTTGTTAGAATTTGTGGATGAATTATTATGTTAATTAGTATTAAGTTTTGTTATGTTTATTGAAATTATTTGTTTTGTTAATTTATTTATTTATTTAACGTATTTATAATTATTTTCATGCATTAAAATTTTCTTAATTTTGGTATGAATTATTATTTTTAGAAAATTTTTTTTGATAATTTTTAATCATGTTAGTAATTTATAATTATTTCGATGAATTATTCATTCTTTTATAAATCATGGATTGTTTTGGAATAATAATGAATTTAAATTATTTTTTTGATAAATTTTTATTATTTTGATAATGTATAATTTTTTCATGTAATAATCATGGATTTACAAATTTATAATTGTTTTGGAATTAATACTTATAAATATAAATTTATGATGATTTTAGTAATTTATAAGTATTTCCATAAATTATTCATTATTTTATAAATGTATAATTGTTTTAGACTAATAATGAATTTAAAATATTTTTTTGATAATTTTTTATTATTTTGATGATGTATAATTTTTTTCATATAATGTTTGATTTCTTTTTTAATTTTTCTAGGGATTACGGTCAGTACGACCAATCACGCAGCGGCAGACGTAGTAGTCGACGGAGAGGTAGTTCTGGTTCGAGGAGTTCTTCTACACCGGAGACACATATCCCGGAGACAGCGCCTACACCGACGCCTTCACCTACTGCACCGAAGCATATGAGCGTCGAGGACTTTGTCGCTCAACCAAGACGAGATAGTTTTATAATTTTATATTTTACTAAATTTTAATTTTTGTAGTTTCGGGAAGACGGTGTCCAACCATCCGCTCTCAGATTGCTCAAGGATGCGCATACTAGCAGGAAGACCCATGAAATCCAAGATCCGCTGGCTCGGGAGATCATTGACAACGTCACGAAGATGAAGGAAGACTTCCTCCTTTCTCAGCCACTCACCGAAGGAACGCCTCCAATGACCGAAGTTCCGTTCGAGAAGATTAACGAATTCGTCTATGAGGTAAGTAAAATATATATTTAAATCGTTTTTTTGTAATTTCTAATTTTTAACAAAGTTTTCGTTTCTTACCGCAGTGTACTCCGAAGACCAAAGGTCGTGTATTTGGTCTTCCGGACGATGGATCTTCTTCTGCAACTTCGCGTTTCTACGGCGATTCTCCCGATCTTAGGGCACAGCTCGCACAACGAAACGCTGAGATGGACGCCATGAAGACGCAGCTGCAACACCTCGCAGAAGATCGAGAAGCGGATCACCTCCAACGAGAAGCGGATCACCTCCAACAAGAAGCGGAACGCGAGAGAACCCGCAAATTGGAGGCGGATCACCTGGCATTGCAGCAACGCATGGAGGAATTCTTTTCCCGATTCCCGCCATCGTAGTTTTAGTTTGTTTTAGTTTTTTTTTGTTTTTTATTTGAATTATTTTATAACTATTGAATTTTTATTTGAATTATTGCATTATTTTATAATTATTATTTCTTTACTTTTAATTTATATTAGAAAAAAAAAATTTTAAATTAATAAATTTATTTTTAAAAATTTGATTATATAATTAAAAAAAATTAAACAATTCCGTCAGAAATCCGTCGGTTTTTCATCTGTCAGAATTCCGTCGGTTTTATATCCGTCGGAATTCCGTCGGTATTTAAATATCAGAAATCCGTCAGAAATTTGTCAGAAATCCGTCGGTTTTAAAGCCGTCGGAATTCCATCGGTTTTAGATCCGTCGGAAATCCGTCGGAAATCCGTCGGTTTATAAATATCAGAAATCTGTCGGTTTTCCGTCGGTGTTAAACCGACGGAACACCGACGGATTTCCGACGCAGCTTTTATTTCCGACGAGATAGAAGCGACGGCAAAAACCGACGGATTTCCGACGGAATTAGCCGTCAGTTTTGCGGTATTTTTCTTGTAGTGATAATCTAGCTTAGTCCTAATCCTACTTGGAGATAAACATAACCGACATAACCTATTGTTATATAAACCCATGTATTGTATTCATTAATAACATATAAGTATTTCCTAAACACCTCTTAACATCTCCTGCTCAAGTCAAAAACAAGATTAAAAAAAAAAAAAAAACAATCTGGAAAACAATACAAAAATTTTCATTTTTTTCTTAAGTTAGTATAGTTAACGCACCACAAAACTCTAAAAATACAAATCTATAAATGTAAAACCAATAAGCTTTTTTGATAACGTAGACAATCAACTTATAACAAGTCGCTGAATTCCAATACAAAAAAAAAATGAATTAAACAAGATTTCAATGTTAATCTTTTGTCGAAATCAACAAAAATATAATGATACAAATATATTATGAACCCCACTAAAAAACCCAAGGAAATAAAAAAAAGATTAGAGCGTATGTTTAAAATCTTAAGGTGTAGTTACAAGTTCTTGAAGCGCAAGAGGAATGGCTGGTCTCCAAGTTGTTCCCTCAGGACTATCCATCAAAGCAATGCCAACCTTTGCCAAATCTTTCCTAATTGCATCAGATCTTTCGTATTCTTTATTCTTCCTCGCATCTGTTCTCTCCCGCATTCTCTGCAACACATCTTCCTCTTTCAGTCCAGCGCGCTTTAGTGCAGTCTCTTTTAGCTGCTCAAGAACCTGAGGATTGGAGGAAACAGAACAGTTTAATACAAAACAAACCAAAAAAAGGAGCAGCAAAAGGGCATGGCCCATCAAGCTCGGGGCAGGTTTAGGCTTTAGTGGATTTTGTACCTCTGAGTAACTTGTGGGCATAAGCCCTAATATTAAGATTGTTGCCTCTAGAGCCTTAAGTGACTCTTCTCTTCCTGGTTTCTTTTTCCCCTGGAAGTTTAAAATCATCAACTACATTATTAACCGGGTTTAGAAACACAAAGATATATGAACGTAAAACTAAAAACAGAAGTATACATACCTTTCGGGTGTGAATCTTTTCTTCTCCGTCATTTTTTGGTTTTTGTTGAGTCTTTTCTTCAAACGAGTGTGCCAAACGTTTTTTATTTCATTGTCTGTTCGTCCCGGCAATTTTGCAGCAATCGCAGACCATCTACATTAATAAGAAACAAACAACACTAAACACTATTTAAAAAGTCTCTCCCTTATAATATACTATGGATTTCATCAATTTATTACTTTAATATATAACACTTTTTAGTTACAGCAGAAAACATGGAGAGAAACAAAACAACAAAACAAAAGCTAATACATGGCATATGTTTGGCATTGATCAAGGTGCATATCTTGTCTAATAGTATAAGAGCATGTTTATCGGGAGATCTTAGCTGTAGATCTTAACAATTATGGGCCCAAAAATAAATAATAAACCCAATAAATTGTAAGAGTCGATTCTTAATTTAGATCTGGAAGAAACGAATCTTAATGGCACGTGTTACTCATAATTTTTTTTTCATTCGGTTCCACTTTTTTTTTCATTCTTCTTTCTTCTTTCTTTCTTCCTCGACGAAATCGCCATCTCCATTTTCTTCCTCTTTATTCCGGCGAAGTTGCTCCTCGGCGTTCCAATCCTCTCTGGCAACGAAACGCGGCGTTTCATTCCTTTTCCTTCCCTTTCTGCTCATCATCTTCTTCTTCTTTCTACATTCCTATGGCGGGAGGAGATGATCAGGTTCCTCCACCATCGTCTCATTTGCTTGAGATTGAGTCTGCTACGAGGCTTATTCAAGCTAATCTCCTTCTCGTTCATCAATCTCGACATATTTCTGGTAATGACTAGTCCAAATTCGAAAACTTTTAGAACAAAATAGGATAAAAATTTCATCTTTTAGCTAAATGGCTTGTTGGGTTGGTTGATGTTTTTCCCCTTAGATTCAGAACTTGGTGACGAAGTTGTGACTAATAAGATTGCTTATTTTTTTGATGAATCAGAGGTTATCGAGAAAGCTAAGGAAAAAATCAATGATTTGAAGAAGTTTTATGGCCGGCTTGCTGAAACTCTTTGGGAGTGTCCTGGACAATACTACAGGTATGTCTCTGTATCTCAATTTTACTCTTTTTGTTTTTGTTTTGTTGCTTCCAAATAAATATCATAGCTTCGTGTTTGTACTAAGAAGAGAACTTATCCTTGGTATTACTTTTCTCTATTGATTAAAGTAAACAGAACAAGTTTTGGTCAACCATTAGTGTTAATGAATGCTTGTTTTAGTGTAAGATACAAGTCAAGTCAATTAAATTAACACAATCAACTTTCCATCTATTAAACACGATTTTTTACTTCTTTCTATCCATCTAGTCAAATGCTGTTTAGTGGTAGATAATAGTTGTGTTTCGTATTAAATGGAAAGGTGATGGTTAGTTTAGTTGTGATGACTGGTTTAGTTATGATGAATGGTTAGTTTAGTTGTGGTGAATGGTTTAGTTGTGATGAATGCAGCTAGTTGTTAGATAAATGTCAAGTCGATGTGGTTAGGTGATGAATGCTTACATATTTCCGTGCTTCTTCTCTGCAATTTAAACAGGTGGTTTCCTCTCTTTCTTTTCATCCTCAACACAAATTCCTTCTTCTCTTTCTTATCATCTCTTAAACATTATTGTTCTTCTATTTCTCTCTTCTTTGATACATCATGGATTTCACTGATGTGGATCCATATACCCAAACCTCCAACTTTGTTGAACTGCTTAACAGTCAACAAGAGAGTGTCCCTGTCTTTAGTACTCAACCAACAGAAGCTTCAAGCAATGGTCAAGACACGCCTGCAGAGAGAAGAGAAAGAAGAAAATGGACTCCTACAGATGATGTGTTACTCATCAGCTCGTGGTTAAACACAAGCAAGGATCCTATCATAGGAAATGAGCAAAAGTCAGGGAGCTTCTGGAAACGCATTGCAGCATACTTCGCCGCTTGTCCCAAGGCTGAAGGAAGAGAAAGCCGAGACAAAGACCATTGTAAGCAACGGTGGCACAAGATTAATGATTTGGTTTGCAAGTTCTGTGGCTCCTACGAGGCTGCAACAAGAGCAAAGGCTAGTGGACAGAATGATAATGATGTTCTCAAACTGGCTCATGAAATATTCTACCGTGACCATAAGAAGAAATTTACTCTTGAGCATGCTTGGAAGGAGCTAAAAAATGACCAGAAATGGTGTGACCTCCTTACTTCTAAAAGTGAAGGAAGCTGTAAAAGGAGAAGGATTGAGGCTGGTTCACAATCCGCAAGCTCTCAAGCAGAGGTGACAAATACTGACAAAGAGGATCTAGCAACCAACAGGCCTCCTGGAGTTAAGGCAGCTAAAGGAAAATGTAAGAGGGGTACCGTAGAGGTCAAGGTTCCACTGGCTGAGTTTCAGACAATGTGGGCGATTAAAGAGAAGGATTTGGCAAGTAAAGAAAGAATGTCGACAAGTAAAGAAAGACTGTCCAAGCTAGGATTACTTGACAGTCTCATTGCAAAAAAAGAACCACTATCAGAGGGTGAAGAAGCTTTGAAGAAGAGGCTTATTGATTACATGTTGGCTAATGAATTTGTTTAGGTTTCGAGTTTGTTTGTGTTTCAGCTTTGTTTCATAATCTATGTTTGTGTTTCAGCTTTGTTTCATAATCTCTGTTTGTTTCCAGTTTGTTTGTGTCTATGTTTGTGTTATAGCTGTAATTTTTCTTTTTATTTATGTGTGTATGTGTAAAATATAGTATGTTTGTTTTGAAATTGATGAAACATAGTTGCTTTAAAACTGATGAAATGTTTGTGTTATAGGTGTAATGTTTGCTTTAAAACTGATGAAATGAGTTTAATGCTCGGAGGATTCATAAGTTCATCAAGAGCCAAGTTAGGCACAAAGAAACAAGAGAAGTTCATCAAGAGCCAAGTTAGGTACAAAGAAACAAGAGAAGTTCATCAAGAGCCAAGTTAGGCACAAAGAAACAAGAGAAGTTCATCAAGAGCCAAGTTAGGCCAATTCACGAGACTTTGTTTTCATTGTTATTTTGTTCTTTTGTTATCACGAGAATTGTTATTTTCTTCTTTTCTTCTTTTGTTATTTTCTTCTATTATTATTTGGTTTTTTTCTTCTTGTATTCACGAGACTTTGTTATTCTTGTATTCACGAGACTTTTCTTCTGCAATTCTTTATATATATATGAATAACCACACAACCAGCAAAAAACATATTTGCTTCTTCTCTTATTTCTCCTTGCCGATCAACAATTTTTATTCCCAACCCTTATTCTTCTTTGCTTCTACTTGGTTTTTCTTTTTGTTTTGTTGCATCAAAACTATTGTTCTTATTTGCTTCTCTTTATTCTTATCTTCAGAAAAAAAAAAACAAATATGGCTTCTTCTTCCAATAATAATATTGATGGATCATTAGATGATAATTTTGATGAACAATTTGATCAATATTTTGACCAAGTTTTCGATCAAACATTCGATCAAACATTCGACAATATGTTCATTGCTTATGCTGATAATCAAGAGCCAAGAAAGTCAAGGAAAAAACGGGTTTTTATTGAAAGAGATCGCGAAGAAGGCCACATGCGTTTATGGAACGATTATTTTAGTGAAAATGCAACATACCCGGCTAATCTATTCCGACGGCGTTTTAGAATGAACAAGTCATTGTTCTTGTATATTGTTGATCGACTTTCCAATGAAATTCCTTATTTTCAACACAAAAATGATGCTACCGGAAGGCATCCTCTCTCGGCACTTCAGAAGTGTACAGCCGCAATTCGTCTCTTGGCATATGGCACTGCCCTTGATACGGTTGACGAATACATCCGGCTTGGTGCAACAACTGCTCGTTTATGTTTGCTAAATTTTGTCGAAGGAATAATTAATCTCTTTGGCGATGATTACCTAAGAAGACCCACTGCTGAGGATCTTCAACGACTACTTCATGTTGGAGAGCAACGAGGATTTCCCGGGATGGTAGGAAGCATTGATTGTATGCATTGGGAGTGGAAGAATTGCCCGACCGCTTGGAAAGGGCAATATTCACGTGGTTCGGGAAAACCCACTATCGTTTTAGAGGCGGTAGCTTCATATGATCTCTGGATATGGCATGCGTTTTTTGGACCTCCAGGTACCTTAAACGATATTAATGTTCTTGATCGGTCACCCGTTTTTGATGATATCATAAATGGTCAAGCTCCGCAAGTGAATTTCTCAGTAAACGGAAGGGAGTATCATTTGGCATACTATCTCACCGATGGTATTTATCCGAAATGGGCTACATTTATCCAATCTATTCCAATTCCACAGGTCCCAAAGGCATCATTATTTGCTCAACATCAAGAAGCTACCTGAAAAGATGTCGAGCGTGCTTTTGGAGTCTTGCAAGCTCGATTTGCCATTGTTAAAAACCCCGCTCTTTCTTGGGATAAAGCAAAAATAGGAAAGATTATGAGAGCTTGTATCATACTCCATAATATGATAGTAGAAGACGAACGAGATGTCCACACTCAGTTTGATGTTTCAGAATTCCACCAAGGAGAAAGTAACGCAAGTTCATATGTGGATCTCACGTATTCTACAGATATGCCCACAAATCTCGCCAATATGTTCACGGTTCGAACTAGAATTCGGGATAGACAACAACATCAACAATTGAAAGATGATTTGGTTGAGCATATATGGCAAAAATTTGGACGTGATCATGATAACAATTGAAGATATAAGAAATTATTTGTATGTATTATGTTTAAAATTTTATCTGTGAAATATATTTTAATATCAATTATGTAAAAAAAAAAAAAAAAATTTTAAGAACCCCTTCAGGGGTTCTCCCAATAAACATGTAATTCCATATATTTCTTATCAAAAATTCTTAATCTAAACTTAATAATATAATATTACCTAAGAACCCATTATTAGTATATGCCAATAAACATGCTCTAAGTGAAGATCTTGTTTGTTTTTTATTTTATATTTAAAATCCATTAACACAAATTAATTAATTAGTCTTTAGTTTGAGATTGAGGAAATCACTGGTAGGAATCTCCACAACCCCCACGAATTAAAATATTTTACAAGTTGAAAAATAAAATCATTTGTAAACTTACACTGGGTAATAGTCTACTCAACCGAACCAAATTTGCAAAGTGGGGAAAAAAAAAAACAATTGTCGACCCCAAAAAGATTTTGATTTATCCACCTAAGTCTTCAAAGCACCAGATTGTGGATTTATGATCTGGACTAAGACTTTTAACCTCTACAAATCCTTGTTTACACTTGAAACAAACAAATTACGATAACAATCACCTAAGAGGCTGAAACTCTAGGAGCTACCAAGCGAATCTTGTTCCCGTGCCATCGAGAAATCTATCAGTATACCATCCTTGAGCTTGCACTTGAGATAAAAATGAATTGAAGACATTGTTCATTTTGTCATATGCGTCTTGCAATATTATATCTTCAGGGTCATTGTAGATCTTTTTCATTGACTTGGCATATGCTGCAACTAGCCACCCTCGCAATGCGTCTTCACCAGTTGCATCGTGCTCTAAGACCATATCGGTCCATGACTTTCCATGACTCAATAGAAATTTCTCTTCTACAAACACTTGTTTTAGTTTCTGCACCTCAGAAGGCTTCACAGCTTTATGGAGTGCCCTTCCCACTTTTACATTTCCTGCGTCTTGGATTGGTCTCTCGGGGAACATTAAGTCTTCTTGAAATCTTAAATCAGGAGGGCTTGGGACTTTACCAGTCTGAAACATATCCAACAACACTACCAATGTAAAAAAAATATAAAAGAGATCAAAAGGATGGTTTTACGAAGATTGAACTAAAGATGATGCTATTTACCTTGAGAAAATTAGCAACGATCAAAGCGGTTCTCTGGGGATTCAATGTGTTGATAGGTACTCCTCGCATTTGTTCTACAACGCTAAACACATGTACAACCGAAAGAATCGACCCAACCACCAACTGCAGATATCAGAATTGTCTAAGATAAACGAGTTGCAATCCAAACAAATAGAAACTGCCTTCCGAAACCGAGAGCAATGGTCAAGCAGAAGGAAATTACCTTTCCCTCCATTGATGAACATACTGTGGAAGCAAGTTGAATCCCAGCACCTATCCCGGCAACATTAAAAAGAGTAGAGATAGCTTCTCCTTTGGCAAAAATGTCACTAAGATTTCCTTCTTTGGCAAAAGATGAATAGATAGGTAATCTTGTTGCCCTTGCTGCAACCGTAGCCATTCCCTATTTAAATCATAAAGTAGTCAAAAGAATGGCAAACACATAGATGATTACAACCAACCAGTGAAGCTAATTGATTTAGGAAAAGATGGTCTCTAGAGAGCTAACTCATGGGTCCAGGAAAGCAGACACGGATGTTCTAATAACAGTTTCATATACCTTAGCAAAATTCCCAAGACCAGCCATTTCAAGAAACAGATGTGGGCATAACGGAGAAACGAGTTCCAGAGCAGTACCAAAATCATAGAGCACATCAGCTGAAAAAAACGAATTACTACGTTTTACGGTTGACACTGTGAGGACATCAGCAGAAACAGGTATAGCTAAATAATGGTGCATACCAAGAATCCTCCACCGTTTAGGCTCAGAATCCATTCTTGCACCCAAATTGCTACAAATTAGTTTTCCCACATGCTGCATCCCATCCTTCAAAATCTATTAAAACCAACAGAGTAAACAAGATTTTCACTTACAAGTAGCCCGGAACAAACAAATTGAAAGTGGTTAACATACCCAGCTAACAACAGTTGCTTGAGCCGGTGTAGGCCGCAAGCCTGCAGCAAATAGCAGTGACTGCAGAGTAGTATGACAAAAAGCTATATATTCATGTTAAAATTCAATTGCAAAAAGCTCAACTTAACAACATAATTCTGCCTAATCTAGGTGAATCATGAAGAAGACCTGAGTGGATAACACAGATAATGCTGCACTGGAAAAATGCTGAAGAGCTCGAAACTGTGTATACCTAAGATAACCTTCGTTCACACTATAGAAAAGAATAAAGAAAACTTCAATTGATTAATCACATACTTTAGCTTACAACAGACTCTAAAACGAAAGTTTAAATTTTTGAGTTTACCTGTATGGATATCCTGAAGGGAAGAACTTGTTAAAGAAAGATTTAACCATCTTCTGAGGAACTGGTCTTGCGTCATCAACAACTTTCATCTGTAAAAAAATTCAACACTCTGATCATTTGCATAATTATTCTCAAAATTGAAAGAAACTTCAAATAGCACAAGAGAGATTTACAGAGAGGTGGCCGTCGGATTCGAATTGAAAACGGCGAGAGAATGAATCTGAGGTCTCAAACCAGTAAACGGGAAAATCTTCAGGATTCTTCGTCATTACTGGCTCTTCCTTCTTTATCAACTTCACCTTCTCCTGTTTCGTTTCCCCAAGTTATCAAATTATTCAATTAATTTGGGAAATTGTAAATGAGATAGACGAAAAAAAACTCATGAAACCTTACCAGAAATTGCATTTCTGAGACACGACGGCACAGCAAGGTTTTAAACGTTGAGAGGTCGCCGGAGTTCCGAGTACCAAAACACAATTAAAGAAATGATTTCAAACAACACCGTTTCCAAGCTCCCTTCTATTTCTTACAAAAAGGATCAATCATCGAATTAATTTCATGGAAATGGTTTAAGATTTAATCATCAAAATCAAATTTTGATATTTCTCAGAAACTAAATAGAAGAACCAAAGTGTGCATGCCACAAGAGTCAATCCGATTTATAACAAAAAAAAAATTCAATATTTTCAGAGGAAAAATCATGGGCAATGTAGAAATAAAAGAGAAAAGAGTTTTTTTTTGTTGTTAATTACCTTGCCAAATCCTCTATAAGACATGAATTTGATTTTGCTTTCTTCAGACCAGAGGATCGGTTTTAAGAGACGAAGACGATAAGAATACAACGTCGCTTTGCTCTTCATGCACACTTTTGTTTACTTTTAAATTTTAATTTTGGGAGTGAAGAAAAAGAAATGGGCGGTGGCATTAGAGCAACGCGAGCATTTTGATACAAAGAATAATGTTGAAAATAGAGCAGGGATTTTAAGGTTAGATTCTAATCATTTCAAAAAATTTTGCTAATTACTTCATATTAGATTTTAAACCAATTTGATGAACTAATTACAAATGAAACAGGTTCGTGTAAACCCTAGGCACGAATTTGTAGAATCCGAAATCAGAATCGGAAAAAGAATAACCGGACAATAATTTGATGATTAGCTGTGGATTGAAGATTGATGAAACTAACCAGAGTGACTCGAACGAAATCTTAAATTGAAAACAAGATTGTTCGATATCGCCAAAGACGAAAGAGAAAGGTAAAGTTCGTCTGATTTTTTTTTTTTTTAAGACAGGTTTATAGTTATAAAAAATTATCTAATTATTATACAACAAAACAAATAAATCAGACGAAATCAATAGATTGAGAAGGCCTCATTTCTTGGTCTATGCAATACTAAATTCGGCCCAACTTAAATTTCTTAGTCTATGCAATACTAAATTCGGCCCAACATAATGTTCAATTAATTGACTCATATTACACTCATGGACCAGTTAATTAAATTTCAAATAAATAGTAAATAACTTAATTATTAAACAAATATTACTAATTATTTTAATAATAGCTATAGGTTTTAAAATAAAGAAAAATTTATATTACACACAATTTATGAATTTCATATTGAAAATAACATTATATATTGCATGAACATTTCTCATCACATATGTAACATGGTAAATGATGTAATATTCCAATTTTAAACCGAATTAAAATAAACCGAATAATGAACCAAATATCAAACCCGTATGTATTTGGATTATGCGTAATAGAACTATTACAAAATAATTTATTATAAATATAACCCCGCACGTACAATCTAATTTATACTATTAAAAGAGAAGCACAATTTAAAAGTAATATTTAAGTTCTAAAAAATTTACATGTAATTAAATAAAGTCATCTAAAAAATTTACATGTAATTAAATAAAGTCATCTAAAAAATTTTCATCTAAAAAATTTAAGCACCATTAGTTTTTAGTGTTTTTAAATAAAGTCATTAAAGGTACAATAGTAATCATAAAATTAATATAATAAAACAAAAAATCATAAAAAGTATTTTAAAGTATTATTAGTTTTCAAAAAATTAAACTGATTTTCTCTCTCTTATTAACTATAGACGAAAATTAAATTAATTAAAAAAAAATATTTAACCAATTAAAATTGAAAAACTAAGATTTGATATCTAATTATACAATATTATTTATTTTAAGTCATTACATTTGTAAATTTTGGTTAAGATTTAAAATAATGATTCTTCTATCATCTATAGTTTATCTTATTTTTAAATTATTTTGATTTATCATATAATACTTATAGTTAATAAAAATGTAAATTATTTTCTGCATATGTTGTTAATCAAATTTTTAGAACGAAGATATATTACTCAATTGATGGAAAATGTGTTTTCAAAGTCCCACATTGGTTAAAAAAAGTTGAACAATGGTTCTAAATCACATTATAAAAATATCAAAATGATTGAAATCAAAATAATTTAAAAATGATCAAAATCTAAATGCCTTATTTGAACAAATGCTTTATTAGGCGTCCAAATTTAAAATTTCATTCATTCAATTTGATTCTTTAATTAATCCAATAATTTTAATGAATAAAATAAATAAAAATATTTTAACATACTTAGTTATGGGAACTCCACCATTGGAGTAGTGTTATGGGAAAAGATAACACGCATTGTTATCTACATAACCATTTCCGGATCTAAAAAAGCATTCTCGACTAAAAAAAATAAAAATTGGGTATTTAAAAAAACCAGGACTCGAGACTGATGATTTGCTATTTCACCAACCCATCAAAAAAAAAATAAAGATGCTAAAAGATAGTCAAAGCACTTCATTATTGAAAAAAAAAACAAAAAATGATGCAACATTTCGGTTCGGGGATGATATACACTAATCATTGTAAGAATGAGAAGTCATTACATGAAAAAGAAACACAAACAGCATCAGATTCATTAAACAAAAAATACATACGCGGCGATCTATTGCTTGAAAAACAGCATCAGATTCATCAAGAGCAGATCTAATGTTAGATGTAAGAAATAAGTGCAGATCTATTGCTTGAAATGCGAAATGATAGAGATATGGAACCAAAACACAGACCTGGGAAATTGAAAAGAAAGTAAAGAATTGAATCAAATCGGAAATGAGAAGAAATGGAAGACCTGGAGCTGACGTAGGGAGGTAACGTTAATAACGATGAAGCCTACGAAGAAGAAGCTCCTCCGCAGAATCTCTTCTCTTTCTTCTCTTCTCTCTCTCTCTGTAATATCTCTGTGGCTCAAGCGGGTCATATGCGAATAGTTTTAATACACTACTGGGCTCAAAAGGCCCAAAATTGATAGATATGCGGCTACTAGTTTATGGGTAAAAAAAAGGGGCCCACATAAAAAAATATGAAAATGAGGTCAAAATGCTCGCGTTGCTGTAACGCCACCGCCCATTTCTTTTTCTTCACTCCCAAAATTAAAATTCAAAAGTAAACAAAAGTGTGCACGGAGAGCAAAGCGACGTTTTATTCCTATCGTCTTCGTCTCTCAAAACCGATCCTCTGGTCTGAAGAAAGCAAAATCAAATTCATGTCTTATAGAGGATTTGGCAAGGTAATTAACCAACAACAACAACAAAAAAACTCTTTCTCTTTTATTTCTACACTGCCCATGATTTTTCCTCTGAAAAAATCAAATTTTTTTTTTGCTATAAATCGGATTGACTCTTGTGGCATGCACACTTTGGTTCTTCTATTTAGTTTCTGAGAAATATCAAAATTTGATTTTGATGATAAAATCTTAAACCATTTCCATGAAATTAATTCGACGATTGAACAACTTTATCAATAGTGACTTTTGAATTTTGATTATAACTTTGTAAAAATCGAATCTTTTGGTATGGATTATATGTTTTTGATTGTTGTTATCTGCAGGCAAATGCAACATCCGGAATGGGTGTTGCAGACCAAAGCAAAACCACATTTCATGAGCTTCAGAGGAAAAAAACACATCGCTATGTTGTTTTCAAGATCGATGAATCGAAAAAAGAAGTGGTCGTTGAGAAAACTGGTAACCCTACTGAGAGCTACGATGATTTCTTAGCTTCTCTTCCCGACAATGACTGCAGATACGCTGTTTATGACTTCGATTTCGTTACTTCTGAGAATTGCCAAAAGAGCAAAATCTTCTTTGTTGCTTGGTTAGTTGAAAACAATTATCATTCCATAAGTAAGTTTTAGGATTTCGATGAGTTGAAAGTAAAAATTTGGTGTTTGTAGGTCTCCTTCGACTTCTCGAATTAGGGCAAAGATGCTTTATGCGACTTCTAAAGAAAGGTTTAGGAGAGAGCTTCAGGGGATTCACTATGAGATTCAAGCGACTGATCCTACTGAGGTTGATCTTGAAGTTCTACGCGAACGAGCTAACTGAACAAAAATGGTCTTTGTCTCAAAACTTATATGGTAATGTAATGAATAATCTCATTCGATGACATCGGATTTGTTCGTATTATTCTCGTGGATGGATTCATGTTCTATGGCAACTGTATAATCTTTGTAGATGTTTCAATTTGCACATGTTAAACCTCAGGTTACTTGAACTGAAAAACTTATCTTTAGCTTCTAGAGACCAAGAATGTTGATAACACAGAGCATGATGAGAGTGTTCGTTAAACTAGTACCAAAAACCTTCACATAGCCTAGAACCTATTTGTCAACGTAACTTTTAGCCTATCATATTTGTGTTTTCTTATTAGCCTAACATGTATAAAAGTTAACACTTCTAACTGTTATTTCCACTTCCAAATGCTTCGTTTCTGTATCCAATTTCTGATTCTATGTAATGTAGAGTACCATTCGAATGCTTAGATGTTTACCAAATGGTGATATGGCAAATTTTGTGACGAAATAACATAACTACCCTTGACTGTTTGATCAGAAAAAATGCAACGAATTAGGAGATTCCGAGTGGGGTCCATTGCCGTTGTGGCCAAAAGCGAGATTGCATGACCCAACTGATCTCGAATAATATTTTCATTTTATTTTGCATTTCTCATATTATTAGCAAATGTTATTCTTTCTAAAATGTACAATTACCAACCAACTTTTCTAGCACAGTCCATTCTCATATCATTTATCAACTATATGTTTGACATTAGGGAACATATAAATTAATCAA
Source organism: Cardamine occulta (assembly GCA_028015245.1). Lineage (NCBI taxonomy): Eukaryota > Viridiplantae > Streptophyta > Magnoliopsida > Brassicales > Brassicaceae > Cardamine > Cardamine occulta. Next base: position 16,050,600 of record CM051388.1, on the reverse strand, counting down.
CCAAATTATTTAAATCCATCTCATCTCTTTAGCCTCCATATCTATTTAAATTACATTATAAATATTTGAATTTATAACATAGTGATTTGTATTAATGTTGTCTTAGGTATAATTCGGATTCATATTTTTGAATATAGGTGTGGATTTTAGACGGGGGGGGGGGGAAAATAACTTTGTAATGGTTGTTCTATAATGTTACGATGTTTCCTTTATCTTAGTAACTTGTATTGTGACAGAAAATAAAGGTTACAACCATTTTTTATTTTTTTCATTTTGCAAATTTTCCTTTAGATAAGACTATAAGAGGATAAGAAAAAAGAGAAAGGAAAATTGTGTCATCTGTCTTCAAGTATTTAGTAGAGAGCTGTCTAAGACAATACGAACACGTCCAAAAAACTTCTCTTCTCGGAACAAGAAAGACACAAACACACCCTAACCCCTTCAAACAGAAATAAAGCAAATCCAAAAAATTTCTTCTTTCTTTTTTTGATCAAAATGTTTATTTTATCTATTTGGGGTCTCGGATATCTTGGGCGGGCTTTCTAGAGGACTTGACCTAGAACAGCAATCTTTCTAGTTTTGCTTGCATGATTCTTGTCTATAACCGAAAAATATAGATTTCACACTTTCCAAGTTTGTTTGCAATTTTTTCTTATTTAAATCACAGACGACCACATAACTAAAGTGCACTTTAACATGTTTTTTTGGAGTTCTTACTCAAAGTAGCTGACTTTAAATCTTTCCAGTACTAAGAATCCCAAATTCGAATACTGCTAATTGCTACTATTGAACAAAGAGTTCACACAAGTAGAGTAGAGTAGAAGATTAGATGACCTTATGGAGATTGACCATGTTCTCTTAATTCTCGAGCACAGCTTCTAAATTAGCATTAAAATTTCTGTTCTTGATATTTGATTTCGACTGCTTCTTTGTTGTCTCCTAAGTAGAGGAACTTGTTTCATGGTGCTGGAGAATTTAAAGGGAGTCTTGGTTCAGAAGATGGTAAAACGCCAAGATCTCAGATCCTGAAAAATCAAGACCAACAAATAAAAGACTTAGATACAAACGAGATCACCTGATGAAGACGTAAAGAGAGCAGAATGATCATAGCTGAACATAAAAGGGATGGTCAATGTGGCAGCGACATTGATGATGACGAGGACTTTCAGGATTCTCCATCTGTACTATTTTCAAACCTAGAAGTATCTAAATAGTGTACAATTGAGAAGCAAGCTACAGAGTTAGTTATGTGTAAGTGAGTAAGATCATTATGGAAAGGAAGTAAAGAGGTTAAACAAGTTCAGTAGATAAGGAAGTTAAGTAAGATTTGAGCAAGTAAGAAAATATGAAAGGAGTCAAAGAAGCTAGTAAGGAATCACACACAACTAAGCAGAGAATCAAAGAACAAAATAAGGAAGCAAGTAAGTAAGCAGAAAATCAAAGAAAAAAAATAAGGAAGCAAGGAACCACACAATAAGCAAAGATTCAATGACGTAAACAAGAAACCAAACAAGAATGCAATGTACAAAACCAAGGAAGAAAACAAATATGCACGCAAAGAACCAAGGAAGGAAACAAAGAAGCACACATGGAACCAAGTAATTATGAAAGCTAACAAGTAAACTGAAGCTAGTTAAGGAAACAAGCAGGTACGAAGAAATCAAATAAGTATTCAAAAAATGAAGAAAGCGTATGTATGTGTATGCATTGAGAAGAACCATATAAGATTCTTTGGTCTCTGATGTAATCTGTTCCTGTACAGGAAAAGAGACACAACAGCAACCTGTAAAAGCAAGATCAAAAGACTAAACAGAGGTAATATTGGTTATACTAGTGAGATTTTATCGTTACCAAAATTATTCATAACATTACTAAAGAGTTGCAGAGTAAGGGAATCTCAAATCAAACCTGGACAACGCTAGTAGTGAATCCACAAGTGGAGCAACGCAATAATCGAAGATATTTGAGAATTGATCCCCGATTGTAACCTACATGATCTATTTGAGAATCATATTAAAGCGTCTTCTACATATAATGGAGAAATTAGAATTTTACCCAGAAAATAGAGAAAATTAAACGCGAAAAAAAAGAAAAAGAAACCATTCAGAAGAGATAAAATCGAAGGTTCTCTATCGCCAACTCACTCTGTGTTCTCTTTCGCCAACGCAGAGAGAAAAACCCAATCAACACCATGAAAACAATGATCAAATTTCATCATGGAGCGTTTGATCATGAAGTTTTCTGGGACTGAAAATCGCTTGAAATTTAAAATTTCTGGAGCTTGATAATTAAATAATTAAATAATTAAAACATACCAGTAGTATAAGCAACGGACTTTACCGTTGTAATTTCTTTTTCATAATGTTAACGTTGTAACTTTTTTTTTTCTCATCCAATTATTAAATCCCCTTTATTTTAAGTGATCGTAATATTAAATCACCTTCTATAATATTTTTAGTGTCATGCTGGTATTGTGAATCTTTTTGTCATTTCTTTTCTTTCTTTCGTTACAAGTTTCATATTATGTTTGATATTTTAATATAACTATTATTCAATTTAATTAATATTTTTATAAAATTAATTAAATTTTTGTTTATATTTTAGAAATACAAGTGCTCAAAAAATGTGGTAGAAATACAAATGGTTAGAAATTCATGGGAAAACAAACTGTCGAAAATATTTATATATTTATTCCTATCAAAAATTGTTAGAATTTGATAGAAATATTTCCGACCAATATTACATAAGCTATTTCCATCCATTCAACCAGGTCAGAATTTTTCGACCAATTAATTTTTCTGATGATTTTTTATTAACAAATTCTCTTGTAGTAATATTGTTCCATTTTCGCAAGCTTCACATCATCTTGAGTTAGTGACAAAAACTAAGTCAAACTATGAGCATTCTCATTGTAGTAGTGAGGAAACAAAAAAAAAAAAAGTCTCTCACATACTCGGCACGCGTACAACTGTAGATACAGCAATTTTATGGTACCAACAATTGTCAATAAAATCTTAGAGAATTTTTTTTATATACTCATTTAATAACATGATTGAAAACTAAGAATGATCCTCTAAATAAGATATTTATGGGGTTGCTCAAGAAAATTAATAATTACCATAAAATCAACTAATAAATAATTATCATAAAACATTAATATCATCATTATCATCATCATCACCATCACCATCACCATCATCATCACCATCACCATTGAAAACCTTGTTGCGAGCAACAGCAATGGTTGTACCGATTTTGATAGGACTACATGCCCTAATGTCTCAGATTCTAAGCAAATAGTTGAGCTTAAGAACATGGTGAGTCAACTCTTAAAGAGTAACTAACGCCCATACACGCGTTTGAGACCATTGGAGGCGCAGAAAAAGAGAATTTTCATGATTTTGATCCTACATCGAACATTCAAGAAAAAAAAGTCAACTATGTTGAAGCTCAAGGATACTACAAAAAACCTCGGTTACAACTTTAACAATAACTTTAGAAACACTTCTAACCTTTCTTACAGGAACCCGAATGTGGTGAATCCTCAAGATCCGTTCTATCCACAAAACTTTAAGCCTACTCAAAACAAGTTTCAAAACAACTTTCAGTCCCGAGCTCCTTACAACAACAACCGGGCACCGTTCCAAACCGGACCATCTTAGGCGCCCATCCCTCGAGAGATTAAGCTCGAGATGATGATGCAGCAACTACTCGATTCTCATCAACAGCAGATACAAGGAGTTTACACCAAGATAGACGGTGTCTATAATGAGTTGAATGGTAAGATTGATGGAATCCAAACCTTTTGTAAGAATCTGGAGACTCAAGTCATTCAAACCGCGGAAGCTGTTGGAAGACCAGCCGGATACTACCCAGAAAAACTGAAAGTAACCTTAAGGGATTTTGCATTGCAATCACTACCGCACCAATCCCCACCTCTCAAGCCGCCAAAGTCGAGAAGATGACATGTTAAGTTTGAAAGAAAAATTTGTGACAAAAAATTAAATCTTTCGTAGAAATTCAAACATGTTAGAGAAAAAAAATATGATGCATCTATCACGATTTTATAAAATAAATTTATGAGTGTAAAATAATCTGCGATGAATTAGAAAATCTGCCACAGCTAAAACTTGTAAATTTGGGATACAAATTAAATCTGCAAAACAAAACTGCCAGGAAAAAAAAATCTGTCATACAAACAAATAAGCGGCAACATAGAGTCGCAAATTTATTTCACATATTTTTCTTTCAACGGTGGTAAATTCGTAAATTTTTAGTCTATTCCCTCTAAAGAATATGTGGCATTAATATATAATGGCACTCTTGCAATTTCTTGTTTTCATAACAAAAGATTTAAGGAGTAGTTTTGTGATTAAAATAACTCAATTAACCCATATTTTACCTAAGATAATCTAGCAATTAAATCACTTTCAAGGGTTATTCTAATTTGAGTTTCTGAATTTATTTGTAAGTAAAAATTAGATGATAATATATATTTTAGGGGAATATAGTCAATTTCAACGCAAAACAATTTACACGGTGTCTTTTCGTACACCTACAAAGATCAGTCAGTTTTTCAACATTAAATTTTTTTTTTAAATAAACTACATGAACTATGGGGTAAGCTCTTGCACGAGTACTTGGTTGAAATTTTATTAGACAATGTAACATTCATAGAACCTCCAAATTCATATGATTAAATCCCCCGGCAGGCGTGGTTCTGTTGCAGTAAGTAAAATCTTTTACTTCAAACTAAACGTCTTCCTTGTCTTGCAAAGCGTCTCCCAAAATTCATTTGAATTTCAAAGGTTGATCAAATTGCATATTGCACTAATATTTATAATCCAAAAAAAAAATCTCAAAACAAAGACTCGACTTATTTATACATTAAGCCAACTCTGCTACTTTCTTATCTTACAGTCCAAAATCACTGGTGAATCTTTCCGTCTTGAGTCTTTAAATTTTGGTAGGATCCAGTTCTGAAAGAGCAGAAACAAATTGGTCAATGTCGACTGAGGCTTCGCTCTTGCTTCTACCACTTTCCGGTCTTCTACTCCTCTGTCCATCGCCTTGGGAATCACTAGGAGTAGCTTCATATAAGGTTACGGACTTGCCTCTGCTATGAAGGTGAGTCATGACTTCCTCTTGAGCATCGTTGTCGTCCTTAAGAGTTTCAAGGACTTCTACCACATGATTCATGAGAGGTCTTCCTTTCGGGTTTTGGCTTAGGCATTGGTATGCCAAACCGGCTACTTTCATCAACGCCTTTGTGGCGTACTGTCCATCCATTCGAGGGTCTATGATCCTCAAAAGTTTTTTGTTGTGATTCAGCAGCGGTCGTGCCCATTCTACCAAGTTATGCTCCCGGCAAGGTCTGCTTTTGTCCATCGCCCTCTTCCCAAGGAGCATCTCAAGGAGAAGTACACCAAATCCATAAACATCACTTCTTGATGTCAAATGTCCTATAGTACAACAATCACATACATGACCCATTTACAAAGCAGTTCCATATATTATATGATCATATCAGCATCAGTGTATCCATAAGTGCTTATGGAAAATAGTAATGACAGACCTGTCATTACATACTCAGGAGCAGCGTATCCATAAGTACCCATAACACGTGTTGACACATGTGTTTGATCACCTCTTGGACCATCTTTTGCCAATCCAAAGTCTGAGAGTTTAGCATTGTAACACTGCACAAGCATTACACCTTTCAGAGGCAGATGAATAAATCGAAAAACTAGAAAACCAGGTCATTGTAGACTTTGTGTTTCACTGAAAACTATATGCCCGTGTAGACTATCTATTGAAGAACAAGGATTAGAAATCTATGCAATTTCAAAATGAACTATGTAATAGCTGACCTCATCCAGCAATATATTTGCTGTCTTCAGATCTCGATATATGATGGATTGTTCAGCACCATGAAGAAATGCAAGACCCTTTGCTGCATCTAGTGCAATCTTCATTCTTTTCGTCCATGTCAAAGTGCATCCAACTCCTGCCAAAAGAAGACACATTTCGTCACTACAACATTTATATATTGGAAATATAATCTCTATTATATTCATGCATATGCTTTATCAGTTTCTCTTCAAGATATTCATAAAGGCTAAGAACTAATATATCCATTTAAGTTATTGTAAATTTTGTTCAGAAACATATACTTCCCATCTAACAACTCGTCTGAGCCGATATATTTACCCATTGCTAACTCCCAACTCATCTGAAACTAAATCTTCATCAGTGGTTTTCAGCTTTATCAATTTGATATATAAACTCTCCCGACTGTTCTTTAGAGCACTAGCAGGTTCTTCGTCAGTGACTGGAAAAGCATATTTCAATAACGGATTCAGTCGGTAATGAAAGATGCAGTTCATATATTCAAAACATAGCCTTATAGGACTGAGATAACTCATACTCAATATGCTCCAATTTTGGCAACTATACCCAAGCACATAAGTGTAGTATGTCATGAAAAAATTCATTGCAGCTATATAAAGCAAGCACAGAAAAAGGCAATAGATGCAGGTTTATTTTAACTCTTCATGTTTTAGTTGATGGCAAACTTACTTCGGAAAAGATGTTTCTCCAGGCTCCCCAATGCCATGTACTCATAGACTAATAACCTGTGTTCATCGTCACAGCAGTAGCCAATAAGCTTGACCAAATTTGGGTGACTAAGCTGTCCTAAATAGTTAACTTCAGCCTACAAGAAACAAATATCAACGGTTTTAATAAACCACACATTCCAAATTTCATATATGACAGAAGATACATTCATCGTGCACAAGGAACAAATTAAAAAACAATTAAGAAACCCTTCTGGATTAAGTTCTTTGATAGCAACTTTTGTAGACTGATAGCCATTGGGGGAAGGATGTTCCATCTTTTACTAATACTACTTTCTATTTTGTTGACTTGAGACCTTTTTCTACTTTTTACATTGATAATTTTGCTTATTTTATGTTGTTTTTATCGAGTCAAATTTTTTTCATTTGTTTTATTGAGTCAAAATAGTTAGAGAATTATGAACTTGTTTTGATGAATTATATGAATTGGATTAACACTCTTATGATTCAAAGCTTGGCCCCAGAACCGAAGTTCGGAAAGACCATGGGTTGACTTAACATTCCTAAAAGTCTCTTGATATTGGAAAATAGGTTAAGCCAACGTTGTCTCTAAACCATATCGAAACCTAACCTAACTTTTAATTTCTTACTCAGGGGGTTTGGTATTCATTGGATGAGACCTATTCGAGCCTTATAAGACAACGCATTTCTTCACCAGTATTTTTCACCTCTCCTTCCCCTTTGTAACTCAAAAAGATCTAAAGCAAAAAGAAAAGCAAAACGACATAGTGGATGTGACCGAGGGATTTTGTGCGTAAACCCGTGCATCTTTCGGAGTCTCGCGGATACTTGTCGCCAAAAGAACCAATACAAAAATCGACATCGTCAAAGTGAACCGAGGGATTTTGTGAGTAGACCCATGCATCTTTCGTGACCTCATAGAGACTTGTCCTACGAGCAAGCAACCGGTAGAAAAAATAAAATGATACCCTAGAAAGTAGGGGAAAACCGGCTGTCTTGGAAGTGAGAAGAGGGAGAGGAAATGAAGTATACGAAGAAAGTCTTGGTTAGAAGAAAGTCGACATCCTCTGGATCGATCACCCTTTGGTAAGACCACTGCTTGAAAGAGGTTGTACAGGTTTTAAGGGAAAATGAACCAAAAAGGAGGAAAACCCGTTTAAAGGCAGTTTCAGGGCATCCGAAGTTTGAAATTCGTTGAAGACCTTCCCGTGGACCAAATTCAGAGATATTTATATCCATAGAAAGCTGGAAGAGTCAAGATTCACCTCAGACAGTAATCAAAACAATCCATTCATCCGTTTGGAAGATAAAACCCGAAGAGTGATGACCTATCAACCTCGGTCACAAGGAGTGTGACCGAGGCCAAGCTTCTTGGTGACATCGGTCACAAGTACCGTGACTGAGGCCAGTCTTCCTCACCACCTCGGTCACAAGGCCCGTGACTGAGGCCGACTCTCCTGTCTCCAAACTTATCAAAACAACGAGTTTAGCCTCCAAAACCCTAAAACCGACCTCTTGGACCCCAAGCCTTATAAATACTTGACCTAATCATTAGGGTTTCGTGTGCCTTCATAGTGTTTCCTTCTGTGCTTCTACAGAGACTTCAGAACCTCCAGAAACCCTAGAGATGACCAGAGGAGCCGCACCAAGCCCTCTTGCTCGCCGAAGCCTTTGAAGTCCACCAACTCTTTTCTCCTTCAATCTCTTGTTACTTTGTAATCTCTAAACCTTTTCTTCTATATTTTATGCAATCTATGAATTACTTAAACCTTGCTTTGATGATTCCTTCAAGAATGCTTGAGTAGTTTACTTTTTGGGTTTAAAGGGGTAATCAAAGGGGGAGATGATCTAGTTAGTTTAAGTGGAGAGTTCATTGTCTTCGCATCATCATCTACACTGTTCTTTCATTATGAGCTTTCTCTTAATGCATGTAGCTAGTGTTGCGAACTAGCCACTGATCTCAGGCATCTAGGTTTCGCTAACCGCTTGCTTAGTTTGCTAGAACCTAGTTTGGATGAGTATTGCGTCATAACAAGCACATACCCCTTAGTTATGGAGTTTTATGGACTAGGATTGAACTTGATATTAATGCTTTGATATATGTGTTATTGCCTGCGAAAGTTTGAGTAATAGGATATATTGATCTCAGCCAGTTTTCTCTATGAATTATAGGTTAATCGATCTTTCGTGTTTCATAGTCCAAGACTTAGGAATAGACATGCATTTACATGAACTTATTTTGAATGAACTGATCATCGAACCCCTGAGATCCCTTGAATGCCCAACGCTTCTCTCATATTAGTTTACATCTCGTTTTATTTGCTTTTTAGTTTACTTGTTGCTTGACACAACAAAATCCCCACTTTTATATTTCAGTCCTAGCCTTACTTGTTCATCTAGATTCGTAATACAACTTCTCTCTCTGTGGGATCGATATACCTTAAGTACTACAATAGATTTGGCTGTGCACTTGCAGCAATCATTGTGTTGTTTGAGGAAAACTTGACTACGCATTTTATATTCACACCTCACAAACTCACAGCACATCAGGTACGAACTGCAGCATGTTTACTCATTTATGATGACTCAAAGACTGCCATAACGCATTTGTTTCTTGCCTAAAGTGTTGACAACATTGCAGGTGCAAAAGAGGATCATAAAGGCAAATTATCGGAGTTGAAAAAACTCATGAACCCAAGCCAAAACCAGAGTGAACCAGCATCATTGGTGATCACAAAGCCTCTTATGGAAAATAGAAGAGTCCCAAACTCTTGACTGATTAAAGAAGAGCCACCTGATGCACCACGCCTCACCAAGCCCCCACCATACCATGGTAAGACCAAAGATTCCCGAAATCGAATGAAAGCTAACTTTCTTTCTCTTGGTGCAGATTGTACAGTTTCGAGGTCAAAACTTTTTCAAGGGAGAGGGTATGATGCGGACATCCAACCAAGCATCGGCCATGGTGCTAGCCATAACCACCTAAGGCGACCCGAGAAGTCTCACAAGCCTTGTCCAGACCAAATGAAGTTCAAGAACAACTCTTCCAGCCCAACGACCACTTGGAATACATTCTTAGCTCAACTATCAAGCACCTCGAAGTGGTATCTGCCCGATCGGAGTTCACACGAAGAAGTTACTCAATTTACAAATTGGGTGACTCTCAACTTACGCGATTTGGACATACAAGGGTTCATTGGAAAATTCCGACCAAACCAAGAATATTTAAGCTACAAACTGAATTGTTCTACAATCTTGATCCATCAGAGGAGCACAGCGAATTAGAATCAAGTCAATACCAATTTTGGTTTGGGAGATATTAAGTTTCTAAACCGGAAGATCCTAGACATGCCTTATTTGGAACCTTCCGGGTTTAGAAGACTTCAAACGTATCTTTGGCGACCAGGAGACCTTCCCCATCAACCAGAAACTCTAAAAACCTTCTTTAGTTCAATCAAAATGCAAATGATTAATTGGAGAAGCACATGGATCAACTTACCTTATTTAGACCTAAGCGCATTCAAAATGTTCACACTTGGTGTCATAACTCTCCAACGGCTATATCCTTGCTACTTCTGCGACTTGACCACATTTTAAATGAACCTGGACATCCCAAGACATCATATATTCACGCCTAAGCTTTCAAGACTCAAGCTAACGGCTATTTCCTTATTTGGCTGATACACCACAGTCTCGTCCAACGGCCATATGCATTCAATTTAAATCATTTGTTTCTTTGTTTGAACTTTTAGAACATTAGGATAACATTATTTTCGATCCTATATAAGCTCAGTTCGTTCTCCTTTGTAAAGATACCCTTGATCATTGAAAGTTTGTAAGAAACGTTTTTCTTGCCGAGTACTTTGTCTTGTTCGTGTTTATCCTTTAGTTCTTATTAAGTGATTCAATAAGGCCTATCGAAGACATGCGGATTGAGTTTTTTGAGTGATTCAACGTTCTTGTTTGTACCATTGATTGAGTGAGTCAATAGCCCCTTATCCCGTTCCATCTCAATATCAATTCCACCTTCCGCAAGATAAGCTTGGAATCTCGCGATCATCAAGTGATCTAAAGTTGGAGTGATTCCAATCTTATATCAAGAGTGATACATGATGGTTTTACTAATCGCCATTCGTTTGAGTACAAATGAAGGAAAATCACAATGGTTCTTTTCCCGCCTCATGAAGTATATCTAGATCAAGTTCGACTCAAAGGCAAACAAGACAACAAGCGAGCTAACCTATTTGCTAGGGCTGGAAATGGAACACCAAGTATTGATAAGGTTGCCAAGGAATATCAAACCGATGAGGGTGCCAAATACCTTTTATGATAGCGAGAAAACCTTGTTTACATATGGAGCTTTACCTAGTAAGAAGATGGATTTTGCTGTGGTACTTAAGGAAACAACAAGAAGACGCAAGTCCAAGAAGCCAATCAAGTTTCCAGATTGCTCAGTGAATTTCACTCCTAAGCGATGATAACTTGACCACGATGATAGTAGAACTTGGTCCTGTTGTTGATTTCCTTATTACTAACCACACTATGGAGTATTTTTCTATTTGCAGGTTTACTATAATCGGTGTCGAGCCAAGCAAGGAACACACACTTGAATTGAATAATAGAAACTCAACTAAGGAGTTTACGGAAAAAGAAGTAATTTCTTTTTGTTTCTTCCAAAGATCACTACAAGAAATATTACCATTGTTATCATACGATTAACGCTATAATATGGTTTTGATAGCGATTTCATAAACGTTGTTTATGCCGGAGCTATAATAGGATGACCGTATACAATAGCATTTTTTTCTGCTATTAAATGTTAGTATTTAATAGCGTTGCGAATATGCAATTATTTCATTTTCTGTAGCGTATGATTATTCTTTTGTAGCAATTTTTTCGTGTTATAATTTATTGTTTAGTAGCTCTTTTCATGGGATATTATATTTTTTTAGTAGTTCTATTTTGTAACTATGATCTAGTATGTTGTAGCTCTATTTTTTTTTTTTTTGCTATAAACCATTATATTCATTATGCTATATAGGACCTATTGGTCTTGCACATTTTGTTACACAATTGCAAGAAACTTGTTTTTGCATAAAATTTAATATATATATATATATATATATATATATATATATATAACTCCAAACAAGCCTCAATCCTCCACATACACTACAAGTCTCAACTCAAGTCTTAACTAACATTACAGCAAGCGCCACAAGTAAAATGAGCTCACATCTTCCTTCTAACATCGATTCGCTTCTCCCTTTCTCCTCATACTCTTGTGTAACTATAACGCCCGTGTCCCAGAAAAGGGAAATTAGAATTTATTTTGGGAATTTAGAGTGGAATTGGTTAACTCCGGTTTTGGAGTTGAAGAGCCGGTTTATGATTTTAAATAATTAACCGGAGGAGTTTTAATTAATTTCACAATAATTTGTAACTTCGGTCGGGATTAAGTGAGCCATAAATTAATAACACGTAGAATTTGGGGGTAAATTGATCAATTCAAAAGTTAGTAGGGGTATTCTTGATCAATTTGAAAGTTTGAGGGTAGATTGTAAACATTCAAGAATTCAGGGACTAGGCTGTAAAAACTGAAAACCCTAGTCTTCTTCTTATTATTGTCGACGCCCCCATCGTGTGTGTGAGAGAAGAGAAGAGTGACGTTGGCGTTGTGGTGAGAAGAAGAAAGAGAGCTGAGCGGTGCATGGGTGTTCAACTTTTAGGTTTTGCCACTTTTTTTCTTAAACTTGGATTGGATCGTTCATTACACACCTTACACTTATATATAGATATATTTTTTTTCTTCTTAGGTTTTAACCTATAGTTTAATATATTTAACAACAACACACTAACACTTATGGGCTTGATTAACTTAAGGCCCAAATGTCTCCTTAACTCCTCTTCTTCCCCTTCTACGACTTCTTTGCTTCTTTCTTCTTTCTCTTTAGTCACAACTAAAGCTCTTCTCTGATTCTCCTTCTTATTACTCTCAGATGTTTCCCTTTTACCAATTTGGAGATTAATCAATGATTGATTTCCAACACTCCCTCTCAATTCTTTCGATTAATCTCCACATTTTGCTTTAGGGATTTGATATTCATATTTCCCTTACTCTCCTTGTGGATTTCGTTTCTCTGATACAGATTCCGCTTCATGGCTTCCGCGTAGCTTAGTGGTGGTTTCATCTTCTCCCTCATGGACTCATTTCCTTCCAGGTTTTGCATGTCTATTAACGTTTTGATTTTCCCTGATTTGGAGTCACGTTTAATTTCTTGGTGTATTACTTCTGTCTTCATCATCTGACTTTGTTCTTTTTCCTGCAGATCTTCTTCCACACGAGAGACTTGTGATGCATCCCCAGTGATCCTAACCTTTCGGTTTGGGTTGGGTATCACTCCCAGTTTGGTTCGGAGTTCCTCAAAACGTCTTGTCCCAAGGGGTTTCGTGAGAACATCTGCAATTTTCTCTTCACCACTGCAGTATCGTAGGTTGATCACTCCTTCCCTTTCTGCTTCTCGTACGATGTGATAACGTATCTGAATGTGTTTGGTTCTCCTGTGTTGGACAGGATTTCCTCCGATGGCTATTGCAGATGTGTTGTCACAATAGATTGGGACACCTCTGTCAATGTCAGCCTTCACTTCTCCCAGCAACCGCTTCAACCACACTGCATGATTTGTGGCTGAGCTCAGGGCCATGTATTCTGCTTCCGTCGTGGACTGAGCAATTGTGTCCTGTTTCTGAGTTTGCCAGGTAAACATTCCGCTTCCTAGTGTAAAACACATACATGTGGTGCTGCGCATATCCTCTTTGCAACCTGCCCAGTCAGAGTCAGAGAATCCTATTAACTCTGTTTGGTTTATCCTCTGAAAATTCAAGCCGTAATCAATTGTTCCTTGAATGTATCTCATCACTCTCTTTGCATCTTGAAGATTTTGTTCCTTAGGTTGCGACAAGCTTCTGGATAGGTAGGATGCAGCAAAAGCTAAGTCAGGTCTGGTTGCAGCAAGGTACAGCAATCCTCCTACCATACTTCAGTATTGTCTAGGATTGGTAAGTTCCGCTCCATCATCTTGTCTCTTCTCGTTTGGCATGAGTGGGGTACTGACACTCTTGCAGTTTTTCATTCCAAATTTCTCTAACAACTGTTGCGCATATTTTCTTTGACTTAGAAATACTCCTCCTTCTGTGTAAGTGATTTCAAAACCAAGGAAATACTTGAGCTTCCCCAGATCTATCATTTCAAACGTTTTGCTTAAGTTTTCTTTGAATTGCTTGATCATGTCTTCATTGCTACCTGTGATGATTAGATCATCCACATATAAGCTGATCACCATAATTTCGCCCTCACACTCCTTAGTGTACATTGATGCATCACAATCACTTCTCTTGCATCCTTGTGACATAAAGTATGAATCAATTTTGCTGTACCAAGCTCTTGGTGCCTGTTTTAGTCCATACAAGGCTTTCTTTAGCTTGTATACCATGTTCTCTGCTCCCTCTACTTCATAACCTGCTGGTTGCTCCACATATACTTCTTCAGTTATTTCTCCATTTAAAAACGTTGACTTGACATCCATTTGGTGCAGGTTCCAACGGTTTTGTGCAGCAAGAGCAATAAGAGTCCTTATGGTATCATGTCTGGAGACTGGTGCAAAGGTTTCTCCATAATCTTCTCCATATGTTTGAGTAAACCCTCTAGCCACAAGTCTAGCTTTCAATTTATTTATCTGACCAGATTCATCTGATTTGACTTTATATATCCACTTGACTGAAATCACTTTCTTGTCTGTAGGTATTTTCACCAGCTCCCACGTTTCATTCTTATTGATGATGTAGATCTCATCATCCATTGCAATCTTCCAGTCCTTATAACTCATATCTTCTTCGAGAGTGGTGGGTTCTTCCCAGGTGAGGTAGCAAACCTCTTCAACTTGATTTGCCTCATCTCCATGTCCTTCTTCACCATGGTATATGTCACTTAAGTTTTTCACCTTGTGAACCAGACGAGATGAGCTACCTGTTTCAGTCACACTGTCGCTTAACTGGAAAGGTATAGGGCTGACATATCTCCTTTCTCCTTTATCAACTGATGTGGTCTCTGGATTTGAGTCACATCTTCTTTGCACTTCTATGTTTCTCTCCTGAGTTGGATTGGTTATGCTAGGTAGGATCTTAGTTTCCTCTTTTGCTTCTTCTTGAGTCTCCCAGTTCCAGTTTTTGGTTTCTTCAAATATCACATCTCTTGAAACTTCTATCTTCTTTGTGCTTAGGACATATACTCTATATCCCTTACTCACACTACTATATCCCATGAACACAGCCTTCTCAGATCTATCATCAAGTTTTCTTCTCTTAGCTGCAGGGATCCACACATGACATATACAACCAAACACTTTAAAGTGGCCAACAGATGGTATATGGCAACTCCATGCTTGAAGTGGAGTCATTTGGTTTAATGCTTTGGTGGGAAGCCTGTTTTGAAGATAGGCTGTTGTAAATGTTGCTTCAGCCCAAAATTTATCTGGCATTCCCTTGTCCTTCAACATGCTTCTTGCCATATCCATCAGGGTCCTATTCCTATGCTCAGCAACACCATTCTGCTGAGGTGAGTATGCCACAGTAAATTGCCTTTCAATTCCATTATCTTCGAGGAACTTTGTGAATTGTTCTGACTTGAATTCACCTCCTCTATCTGATCTAATTCTTTTAATCCTTTTACCTGTTTGTGTTTCAACCAGATTTTTGAACTTCTTGAATGTGGCAAATGTCTCTGACTTCATCTTCAGAAAGTAAACCCATAACATGTGAGAGTAGTCATCAGTGAAGGTAAGCATGTATACACTTCCATTGGATGAGGGTGTCTGCATTGGTCCGCATATATCTGTGTGAATTAGATCTAGAACTTCCTCACTCTTGGTTTCTAATATTTTTGGGAATTCTTCTCTGCACTGCTTACCTTTTACACATGCTTCACATACTTCTTCAACTACCTTGAATTTTGGCAACCCTTTGACCATTTGTGTTTTCTGTAGAGTTTGCAGGTTGTGTAGGCCTGAGTGTCCTAATCTTTTGTGCCATAGTTTAGACATATTCTCTTCCTTGGCCATCCTCACACTTTCCTCACCCAATTGCATTCGTAGTAGGTAAGCCTTTCTTACCATTTCCACCTCTGCGATTTTATCTCCCTTTTGGTTGTGGATTATACACTTGGTACCCACAAATAGAACCTGATATCCATTTCTCACCATCTGAGGCACACTTAACAGGTTCTTGTCTATTCCTGGAACCAGAAACACATCCTTGATAACTCTCACTCCCTTCTTGGTCATCACCTTAATATTTCCTTTCCCCGTGGTCATCAGTCTAGCACCATTTCCAATTCTAATAGGTACTTGAAATGATTTATCTATGGTGGTAAATAGTCTCTCTTCTCTAGTCATGTGGTTTGTTGCTCCACTATCTATCAACCATTCTTCCTCATTGTTTGTTTGTTCTACAGTGTAGGCAGCATCAAACAAACCAGCCTCTTCTTCTGGATGTTGCTCTTGTGGTTCCCTCGCTTGTTGTTGTTTGATCTGACAATCTCTCTCAAGATGCCCAGGTCTTCCACAAGCAAAGCACCCTCTTCTTGGTCTGAATTGCTTGGAGAGGAACTGAGTCTTGTATCTAAACTTCAGGTAACATTCTTCTTCACGGTGGTTATTCTTTTTGCATATCTGGCAGTGCTTTCTTTTCTTCTCTATCGGACTTAGAAAGTATTCCATGTTTCTTGTGCAGATTCTTTAAACTCCAGGAGCACCAAGATCTGATAGCTCTGATACCATGTTCAACTTTTAGGTTTTGCCACTTTTTTTCTTAAACTTGGATTGGATCGTTCATTACACACCTTACACTTATATATATATATATATATATATTTTCTTCTTAGGTTTTAACCTATAGTTTAATATACTTAACAACAACACACTAACACTTATGGGCTTGATTAACTTAAGGCCCAAATATCTCCTTAACTCCTCTTCTTCCCCTTCTACGACTTCTTTGCTTCTTTCTTCTTTCTCTTTAGTCACAGCTAAAGCTCTTCTCTGATTCTCCTTCTTATTACTCTCAGATGTTTCCCTTTTACCAATTTGGAGATTAATCAATGATTGATTTCCAACAGTGGGTTCGTAGTAGCTGGGTTTTGGCGAGTGGAAGAGAAAGGAGAGAAGAGCGGGGTTGTGGTGGGCTTGACGTGAGAAGAGGAGCTGCCGTCGCGGTGGTGTTGATCTCGTGGTTGGATCGATCTTCACCTAGCTTCGTCTCTCTCACCTCTCATTTCGTACGGTAATGTCTCTCTCTCTCCTCTTAGTTGTCCATGTCGAGTTTTGATGTTGGAGTTTGGCGATGAGACGTAACGGAGTCACGGTGGTGACGTGATGAGAATTTGATCCAGAATGGTGGCGATGTCGGTGATGGTTTCGGGTGTCGTCGAGTTCGATGATGTGTGTCATTGATGGCCGTTGTCGTGATCTTTGTTATGGCTGGGGTGCTGTGATCTTCGTTATGGCTGGGGTGGTGTTGTTGCAGGAGTTTTACGAAGAAGATGATCCAATTATGGATTGAGGAAGAAGATGATTCGTGAGAATCATCTTTTTGTCCTTCTGTGATTATAGAAAACATGAAGTTAGTTTCTTGATGCACAATTTTATTATTTTATTACTATTTTAGGTGTGCATCGGGGAATCTAGAGTTTATTCATCCCGGGAGTTCCAGAAAATTGCAGAATTTTATCGCAGAAATTTCTATGTTTGGCCAAGGTGAATGCAGGACCATAAGCTTATCTAAACGATTTAATTATTTGATGTGTTTTGCATAAATATAGGTCGTGTATGATCTCGGTGGATCTAGATCGAGTGTTTCATGAGATGATTGATTTAATTTTGTATTTTTGTGTTTAAATACGTTAAATATTTTAAATCATTTGTGTTTATATCTTGTAGATAGGAGGATTGCCTCACTAAGTATTTATCAAAATACTTATGGATCTCTTTTTATTTGATGCAGGAAAATGAAAAGTGTGACCGTGGGATCATGACGAGAAAGAGGGGATGATCTAGAACTCGGTTGAGGTTTTTCTGGTTGATTTAGTTTAATTCGAATAATTGTTGAATTGTTGCGAATTATTTATTTTATGATTTTTGGAGTTAAAATAATGTTAGAAATTTGGTTAAATTATTTAATAATTTTGGAAGTAATGTGATTTTAGTTTTGGAATTTAGGTAATTAATTTTGATAATTTTAATCATGTTTAATCAATGAATTAATTACAGTTGAGTTTTTGTGTGATGTATTTGATAGTTTAATTAGGTTAAACTGAGTTAAATAAATTAATATAGATTTTCTTAAATCATTTAATTTAATTGAAATTGGAAGATTTTAATATTTATAGGAATATTATTATCTATTTTAATATTTAGTAACTCATAACTCTAAGTGTTTATACGGTGTCGTTTGTCATGGTCTCACCAAAAGCATACGTCCATTGACTTCTTAATTTTTGGTTCATTTTCTGATTTGTTCGCTTTTAGATAAAAATAATTTATTTAATTTTGTTTTTTTGTACAATGACTTCACATAAATCAAATAAAAGATTTGTTGTAAATGAATTTTAGTAATTATTTTACAAAAATCTAACAAAATATATATATTGCATTGGATATCTTTACCGTCGCAACTCTCACCTCTTAGGCTTATATAATGAACATCTCCCCAGTTGTAAGATTCATAGGCTGGTTTTGGTTTAAACAGCTAGATAGGTTATAATACTAATGCTTGAAATCCATTATATGAAGTGGAGCATGGTAAGTATTAATAAATATTTATTATATCAATTGAAAATACAAATTAGACAAAACAATATTTGTAACATGATCAACTCTAAACTTATTGGCTGGAAATTAGAAGTTTACCGCATATCACCATCACAACAAGTAACACAAACAGAATCACAAACACAAAGAGACGGCGGAAATTACAAAAGAAAACATAAATTCAAAGGACCAACAAATATATATAAAAACGTTTTCATCCTTCTCATTTTCCTCACTTCCTGTGATAAGTTTAATGAGTAGGATCAATAGTGGTCATAGTACTGCCTGGATAATGTTCCCTGTCTTCTTCCTCCATAGCCATTCCAAAAGTATGTTTCACCGCATCAGTTGTGCCCATAGCCATTTGCTTCGCATGGTCACCAGTCTCGCTCAAGAACCCACCGGTCTTCTCTCTATTGGCTTCAGTCGTATCCTTCGTGTATTAAGCCATGTCTTGAGCTTTGTGATTTATGGCTTCCCCTGTCTCTTGACATGCAGCTCCAAGTCTTTTCCTTCAACTCACGAGCTTTGTCTTCGGCCAGTTATCGTATTTGATATGATAAAGTTATTAATACTTACCACGCTCCCCTTCATATAATGGATTTCAAGCATTAGTATTGCAACCAACTAGCTGTTTAAATTGAAACGGCCTATGAATCTAGCCATACGAGGGAGATGTTTATTATTAGAGCCTAAGAGGTGAGAGTTACGACGGGAAAGATGTCTAGTGCAATATTTGTTTTTTGTAAACAATTACTAAAATTCATTTATTTGAATTCTGCAAAGCCAGAGAACCAAAAAACAAAACTGAATAAATATTTATATCTAAAACCCAACAAATTAGATAATTAACCAAAAATAAAGAAGTCAATGGACAAATGCTTTTGGTGTCACCATGACATAGGACACCATACAAACACTTAGACCCAATTGGAAGTGATTCAAAGTGGAAAAAGATAAAAACGGATTGAGCAAACATCAGATAATATTAATCAAACGATATATCATTAGGCTTTTGTAATGAACATCTCCCCAATGTTGTAAGATTCATAGGCCGGTCTGGTTTGAACAGCCAGATAGGTTGCAATACTAATGCTTGAAATCCATTATATGAAGTGGAGCGTGGTAAGTATTAATAAATGTGTATTATATCAATTTAAAATACAAATTGGACGAAAAAATAGTTTTAACATGATCAACTCTAAACTTATTTGTTGGAAATTAGAAGTCTCCCTCATATCACCATCACAACTAGCAACACAAACAGAATCACAAACACAAAGAGACAACGGAAGTTACAAAACAAAACAAAAATTCAAAGGACCTCACTTGTGGTGAAAAACCTCACGTTTTTACACGGGTTTCAGTTCCCAATGCTATCATGTCGATGCAGCACTTGAGGTATCAATCCAATTGGGTGAGATGTTATGCAATCAAGATACAATCAGAAACTCCTAATTCAAGCCAAGCAGAGTATGATTTGGTAACTAAACAACCTAAATGCAGAAAGAAGCAAATCAAACAAAACAGAACTAAATCAGGCAAGCATAAAGTGAGAAACAATCAACGAGAAAGAGGGTTCTGAGGAAATGCTTCATTGATCTGTGATTCATCCTAGTCTATCTTAGATGTCTAACAAATCTTCACAGAAGTTGTCCCTAGACGATAAACATCACATAAAGGTGAGTCCACTCTCGTGGTAAACACCAACAATCCCAAGTCACTTCCTAATCTTAGTGTTATCCTAAGAATAAAAAGAACAAACACTAATGAAACATAACAAGGAAAAGCATTAGATACCAGTTTATCAATGTCAAAATACAGCTTTGCCTACCAATGTCTTGGTGAAAAGCCATAGATCTCTAGCATTAGTAGGTCAGGCATTTCAACAAGCACCTTTCGGGTGTGAAATCCTAAGATCTAATTCCAGGTGGTTAGCATGAAATAACATTAAGATCAACTAATCCAGAAGGGATCTAAGCAATTCCAAACTTAAACATCTAAGAAAACTAAGATTTTTACACAGATCTAACCATTCCTCAGAAACCCAAGTTCACTACTCAGAAATCATCCTAAAATGCTCAAACCCAGAAAATGAAATAAAGTGCATATTCAGATTCAGGATGATGAGAATAAAAGAATTGTGCAAAAATTGAGTGAAAAAGATTAAGGATAAAGAGTAGATCTAAGAAATAAAATCACAGAAGGTTCAGGTGGCTACAGAGAGAGTTTAGAACAAAAAGACGAAATTAAGAAGATGATATTAGGGTTTTCTAAAAGAAGGCTTTATATAGGAATCTCTAAAACACAAAAAGACAAAAGTGACTAATTCTGATTAAGGCGGTGGGAGAACTCGGTCTGAAGTCGATTGGTCCTGGTCTTCATGCAGCTACTTGGTCAGAAATCGAGTGATCTTGGTCTTCAGGTAAGAACTTGGTCAAATGCCGAGTGGTGTGACCGAGTGGTGATCCTCGAAGGGTTTTGTCGCGACGTGTGACTCGGTTTGCACCTCGAGTAGTGGACTCTGGCTCAGATCGAGTGGTCTTGGTCGAGTGGTCTTCATCGAGTTAGCTTAACTTCCTTCCATAGTTCCAGTAATCTTCCAGAAGATCTCCAATTGCCCTGAAAACAACCCCAAAATGCTATATGTATGCAAACCTAATGCAAAGCCTAGTATGAATACGAAGTAATCGAAATCGATAGTAAATGGCATGAAACATGTGGGAAAACTCTATCTAAATGGTGAGAAATGCATACTAAAATAGGGTAAAATGCAGAGACATCAACTCTCCCAAACTTATTCTTTCTTGCCCTCAAGCAAAAAAATCAGAAGCACGGAGAGAGGTTTGAAAGTGGGGACTCAGAACCTAAGCAATGTCACAAGAAAAGATACAATCGACATCCCAGGTAGCAATTCTAAATGCAATGCCAAAGAGCTCTACTTGTAAAGTGTTAGCCATACTCTTCACAACATTACCTAACACTAGTATCAATCATTCCCTTTAACGTTCATTTAGTAGTGACTGTGGATCAAGTTTATGCAAAGTCCCTGAACTCATTTGGTTAAGGGTAATGGGTCAAGAGACAAAGATGGTCCCTTCTTGTAACTGGTTTCAAATATTTCAAAACATGGGACTCTCAAAGAAAGACTGAGCTTCATGAGAAGGCTAAAGATTTAGGGCCAACCTATGCATACAAGGACAGACTCTCATCTACCCAAAACATACATAGAGATCATACCTGAACCTAAATCTAAACCCAGAAGATGATCCTATCTCTACCCTTAGGCAATTTTCTGCCTTGAATCACTCTAGATCAAATCATTCTTTCTTTCTTTTTGCTCTTTCGCTCTAAGGAGGGGTTATCTTTTCATAAGTACTTACTATAGCGGATTGGGTCGTTATTAGCTATGGCTCCTCATACTTCGCATGACAATTTTTTTCTTTTCTATTTCCAGAGCCTATTCTTTTTGTTTTCGCATTCCCAAATCCTTTACTACAGAAGTGTTTCAACATATCCCTCTTCCCAGAACTTTTCCCTTTCCTTTCTTTTCTTTTTTATCCAACCCAAAGCTCAATATAGACCACTCGGTTTGCTAACTCGATGAGGCAAACCGAGTCTATCAGTCGAGTCCTCTACCCGAGTGAAGTTTTCCAATCTATTCCGACCCAGAATCATGTTCCCAACTAGTCTTATAACTAAATGAGAATCTATCCTTGTCAGCTCCAACCTAACACTTTCTACCAAGCTCAGTCTGAAAACAAGGCCTCACACTCAGCAAGTAAAACATGGCTTGAAAGAAAGGTAGGTTAATGGATAAAAGGGGAATCTACTTGGATTAGCAAAGGGTGGTAAAAAGGGAAAGAAAATCCAAGTATGTATATGGGTATCCATAAGTTCAGTTTCAATGCATAAACATGATGATTATGAGTCAATTTTAGGTTCTAATAGATAGGGAATGATTTTAAATCACAATATGTTTCAGCAAAGACTAAATGTTTAAGCAATGCATTCAAAGTATGGTTCTACCTTATGCTTCAAACTCTAATGACATGCACCACGAAACTACTAAACATGTCATTGACTTTATCGATTCAAGCAACATGCTAGCAAGGTTATGATCATCATTATCCCCTATGCAACAATCCTATATGATATGCGACTAGACTCAATCCTAAAATGTAATGCAACTACATGAACACTCTGTTTTTGTTGAATGATTTTCAAAAAATTTTCAAATTTTTATGGGTTTTTAATGCAATAGATGATGACTCAAGATATGCAAAATTTGAAATAAGAAAATAGAAAACAATGTCAAATACATCTCAAACCCTCCCCCAAACTTAAATTACACAGTCCCTTGTGTAATAAAAATTCAAAGGAAGGTTTAAGAGATTCAAGAAACAAAATAAATTAAACTAGCAATGCAATAGTGTTTACAGTGGAATGATGGAGTTGGTACCTCAGAGTTGGGTGAAGAACTGGTCGGTGTAAGCATCCATGCTCTCCCTGGTGTAGTTGGGAAACGAAGTCGAGTGAGTAGCTTCCTCGGTGAATGATATGATCCTAGATGAGGATCAACGTCCCTGAATGTTCTCTAATGCTTGTGATGAGTAGAGTGAACAGATATGAGTGCGGAAGTGATGAAATGGAGTGAAGGTGATGAATCGGATCGAATGAGTGATATTCCAAAGGTGATGAGTAGCCTTTGAACACTCGGGGCTTGTTCCACGAGTGGGTGAAAACCAAACTCGGCAAGAACAAGAGGTTGATTGATGTGAAACGTCAAAGGATTATGAAGCGATCCAATGATTTCAGACTTGTCAAGGTGTGGATGATGATCCTTTACACCAGAGAACAAGGCGATCAAACAAGAGAGAATTTGAGAATAAAATGTTTGATAAGAGTACAATGGAGTCTCAGCCTCAATATAAAGAGAAGGAGGCGAGATTAGAAAGAGAAGACGAAATAAAAAGTGTGTGTTTACGAGACATGCCTTGGTAAACAACACTCGGACCATGCAACATTAAAAGACAGTTTGAATTCAAAATAAGATAGAAAGATAAGAGATAGGCGAGGCCCATAATGTCTTCTAAATGGGCCTAGATGGATCAGTCTCAACAAGTGACAAAGGTGAGACATGAAACCCACAAACCTCATTAAAAACCTTCTCTCGGAAAACCACTTGGGAAAAACCGAAGAGTAAGGGAAAAAGAGTGTTAGTGTGTTTCATGGTCACTTGCCAAGCTCCTTGTGCATGAACCTTGACCAGAGAAGTCTTGGTATCATCTTTATAGCTCAAGTGATCCTCTTGAGTCATTGCTTGGTGGAGCAAAACTCTAAAAGCTTGGTGATATTTCATTGTTCGAGAGCAAGTCTTGGGTCCGATAAGTGCTTTCCATGCTCCTTTAGATATGTGCTCGTCCATTACTTCATTTCCCATCCATGCTCCATGCTCCAGGTCCTTAGAGCTCTCCAGAATCATATCATCCTCCCCCAGTTGAAAAGGATTTGTCCTCAAATCTGCTTGACCTGCCACAAATAACACTAAGTTAGAACCGTCAAAGAGTAACATTATGGGATGCTTACCTCGGAGATCAAGTTGATAAGCATTATTGATGATTCTTCTTGTTAGGTGAAATGAACCATCAATCCTTGGCGTCCGTACTCGTTCTCCAACCTCAAAGATCATTTTTAAGTAAGGAAGAGGTTTCTTATCGTGCAGCAAAAAGACTCCAATTCCAATCCTCGCAAAGCAACTAGATGAGATAATTATTGAGTCCGGTGGCTCCTCTTTTATTCCTGCAAAGTTGTCAACACTTTTGGCAAAGAGCAAGCATGTTATCACAGTCATGGAATCACTATAAACAAATAAACATATCTCAGCTTGAGTCAAAACATTATCCTTGTCATGTTTCCCTTTTACTTGTGTTTTACGACAATGATTTGATTCCAAATATTCCTTGAATAAATCCAAATTTTTCTCAATCATTTCTGGAGATAATATATTCACTTTCACTGCTCTTAAATCATGAGAAAGAAATTGAGACACATAAATACTTACCTGAATAATGTTCTTGGTGTATTTGGTGAACATAATCTCCACGGTAAATTGAAATGTTCTTGGGTCTGGGGGCTCTTCTTGGATCAGGGCATTGTTAGTGACCAATCTGTCCAATTTAGAGGTTGACTTGCACAATGAGGGCTCTCCTGGTCGCCATTGATAATTTTGGAATGAACAAAATGATGAAAAATCTATTTTAGGTTCTACGGAGAACATGTGAAGTGAAGAGGTCCAAATCTTGTGGGGTAAATATCTTGAACGTCCTAGATAGTCTCCAGGTCTCCAAATGTGGTTTTGAGATGCATCGCATATGGGTGGTAGTCCTATGGGGTCATCTACTGGAAACACGTTCTTATGATCCTGCAAAAGACACATCATCTCACTCGGCAGCACCGGTGCAAGGTTAGATACACAAGAAAATTTATCTAAAGAGACAAATATTTTATGATCCAAATATTCAGCATCATTAACCTTACTAACCATAGCAAAAATATTAACTTTCTTACCTTGCTCTTGATTCCCTTTGAGTTTAATATTGTCAAGGTAAAACTCAGGAGCCGGCAATGGCACAAGAGTAGTTTTCTTTTCTTGAAAAGGTTTTGAACTCAAAATTGTACAATCTGCGCCAAGAGAGAGCAAGTTAGCTTTCATTCGTTTTTGAGAGTCTAGATAATTACCTCGGGTTTTTATTTGTGGTGAGGCATCTGGTGGTTTCTCCTTGATCACAATGATGTGTTCAGTTCTTGTTACTCTCTCTGATGGATCCATTGTTAAGCTCCGTGTGGATGTGATTCCGCCTAAGCCATTGCACACATCTAAGGTACCTGTATCTTTCTTGGTACTTAAGGGAAAAATCAAGTGCATTATACTTGAAATTTCAACATTCAAAACAGGTTGTTTGAAGCTACGAGTGAAAATAAAATTATTCCAATATCGAATAAACTCGCAAGCTAAACTTACCTGAGTACCTTGTAAGATGTTACCAAACATTTCAGCTCGGCAAGCTTGTGAATGGGTTGACACCGCAGTAGGTAATTGATCGTAGACCAGAACTGCTTCAGCTTGAGTGAACCCTTTTAACACACGTGTTGTTGCTTCTCTAGGTGATTCTTGGAGTTTAACTTCTTGTGGTGATCCTGGTGGTTCTTCTTTGTTCAAGATGGTGTTGATGACATCTTGACAATCTTTATTGGCTTTGGTATCAGCTTTGGTCTTCAACTGAATATGATCTTCATAAATTGCCTGAGGTGTCATTGGAACTAACATAATCTTTCTTCCTTGATGTTCAAACAAATAACGGTTTCTGAAGTCTTCATGTTGTACTCTTCTGTCTAATTGCCACGGTCTTCCAAGGAGAATATGACTTGTTTCCATAGGTAGAACATCGCACAATACTTCATCTTCGTATTTCCCTATGGACAGAGGCACAAGGACCTGGTTCTTGACTTCCAGCTCCCCTCATAATTAAGCCATTGCAGCTTATAAGGCTTAGCTTTCTTAATGACCGCTAGTCCGAGTTTTTCAACCATGGACTCACTCGCAACATTGGTGCAGCTACCCCCATCGATTATTAGACTGCAAAACCTTTCCTTCACTAGACAAAGGGTGTGGAATAAATCAATACTTATCTTAGTCTCTTCCGGATTTTGCTTTTGTGTTGCCGGTTTAGTCATTCCTTGACATTAAAATGGCATGTCTTTAGTAACTTGAAACTGAGATCCATCAAATGGAATTCTAGCTTGACCAGAATCTTCTTTATGCATGGTTGGTCGAAGAAAATGTCCTCCCTCGGTTGATTTGATGATCGGGACCTTCAGTTTAGTTTTTGCAAGGTTGGCTTCGAACTTGGCTACAACATATAGTGAAGTATCTCCAAATTTGTAGCTGTGTTCTCCTCTGCCTTCCTTCACACTTCTAGGCTTTTTTTGACTGTCATGAGACGATTTACCATCAGGTCTACAGTAGTCATAGGCTGCTTCTTCTCTTTGTTGTCGCGGCTTGTCTCTCCATGGCTCTCTGCTTGGTGTTTCTTTTAGACAACCATGCCATTGTGGATTTACTTCTTCAAATCGTCGGTTCCTAGCTGTTAATCTTTCACACAACTTATGAGCCCTCTTAGCCATCATAGCCTCAAATCGTTCTTGTTCAGCATCCTTGATGGATCTTTCTAGTTCGGCTTTCATAGTGGTCATACTCTCAACCATCATAGCTTTGAAGGAGTCAATAAGTTGCTTGTTGGAGTTGGAAGTCTCTTGTTCTTCATGGCTGGTTTCCACCATGGTACCTGTTCAAATCCCAACAAGTAAACCAGTAAAATGCTCAACACAACAAGGAAAAACTTGGCAAGAAACCTAAACGACAGTTTGATCTGATCAAACAGAATAAAATATCAAATCACGTTCAAAAATTCCACAGACAATTTTAACAAATACAAGACTCAATCTAGGTTTCAATGCAACAAATTTCACGATTTTAGGGCTAACCAATGATTTTAAACAATTCTAGCAAGTTAACACGAAAATAACTTTTCAAATTCCGAGAACCTCTAGTTGCGACTGTTCGACTGTTCGAGAATTAATTTTAACAAATACTAGACTCATTTTCGAAACAGATTCAACAGATCTCACGATTTTATCAAAAAAAATGAATTTATGAAAATTCTAGCAATCATCAGACATAATCGATTCAAATGATCTGTGGAATATCAAAGGGTAAAACGTTTTGAATCGACACAACCTGGTTTGGATCGAGCTCTGATACCACTTGATATGATCTTAGATGAGGATCAACGTCCCTGAATGTTCTCCAATGGTTGTGATGAGTAGAGTGAACATATATGAATGCGGAAGTGATGAAATGGAGTGAAGGTGATGAATCGGAATGAATGAGTCATATTCCAAAGGTGATGAGTAGCCTTTGAACACTCGGGGCTTGTTCCAAGAGTGGGTGAAAACCAAACTCGGCAAGAACAAGAGGTGGATTGATGTGAAACGTCAAAGGATTATGAAGAGATCCAATGATTTCAGACTTGTCAAGGTGTGGATGATGATCCTTTACACCAGAGAACAAGGCGATCAAACAAGAGAGAATTTGAGAATAAAATGTTTGATAAGAGTACAATGGAGTCTCAGCCTCAATATAAAGAGAAGGAAGCGAGATTAGAAAGAGAAGACGAAATAAAGAGTGTGTGTTTACGAGACATGTCTCGGTAAACAACACTCGGACAATGCAACATTAAAAGACAGTTTGAATTCCAAATAAGATAGAAAGATAAGAGATAGGTGAAGCCCATAATGTCTTCTAAATGGGCCTAGATAGATCAGTCTCAGCAAGTGACAAAGGTGAGACATGAAACCCACAAACCTCATTAAAAACCTTCTCTCGGAAAACCACTTGGGAAAAACCGAAGATTAAAGGAAAAAGAGTGTTAGTGTGTTTCATGGTCACTTGCCAAGCTCCTTGTGCATGAACCTTGATCAGAGAAGTATTAGTATCATCTTTATAGCTCAAGTGATCCTCGTGAGTCATTGCTTGGCGGAGCAAAACTCTAAAAGTTTGGTGATATTTCATTGTTCGAGAGCAAGTCTTGGGTCCGATAAGTGCTTTCCATGCTCCTTTAGATATGTACTCGTCCATTACTTCATTTCTCATCCATGCTCCATGCTCCAGGTCCTTAGAGCTCTCCAGAATCATATCAGTGAAGAACTCGGTCTGGGTAACTCGACTTGGCATAAAGTCTGGTCTTCGTACGTTGATCTCGGTCTGGTGACCGAGTTCCCTGCCCGAGTCCTCGTCCTGGTCAGCTGGGACTGCTCGTCTCTTCCTCTGTCTTGATTCCACTGCTGATCTCCTTGGTGGATCCACAGGCACACTTCTCCTGGGCCTGAAGCTGAAAGAGCCACTTCTCCTTAAGGAGGACGATGGGCTCCGGTTCTTCCTCTTCAGTCCTTTGATCTGGCTCTTCATGCCCTTAACTGAGTCCTTAAGTTCCTTTACTGTATTCTTCAGGGCCTTCACCATCTTGTATTGCCATTTGTTCCATTTATGGAGTAAGCTGATCCGTTGGTTGGCTTCCTTGAGGGTTTTGGCTTGAGGTTCATCATCGAACATAAAACACTCAGGTTCCTCCTCATCCCCAGCTTCATCCTCAATAAGATCCTCAACGGGATCTTCTCGCACTGGAGCCGCCCTATGGCCAAACAAGGACTCAATGTAAGATTGAAAGATTGAGAGATTTCAACAAGAATCAAAGAGAGAATTGATGGAAATGATGATTGGAGGCACAACCCCCCCCCCAAAGGGCGTAAAATCACATTAGGGTTACAAATTGGGGGGGGGGGGGTTTCCCCTTTTATAGGATGAATAGTGATTTTGACTCTCGGGATGAATAGTACCCGGATGAATAGTACCCGCGAGATGGACGGAATGCCTTTTCTCAATACTCAACTGGTGGAGAGAAATCAATGTTCTCCGCGAGTGTGATCTTAGTGAGGGGATAGTTTGGGAGAACTAACTTAGCTTCTCCTTTCATCGGGTGGGTAAACCGGTAGACATACCCCTCGCTCAATGTGGTGCTGTCGAGGAGGTGCTGTTTGGTCAAGTTGGGAAGATCTAGCCACTTGGCTTCATATGGACGAGTTACCATCGGTACTCCAGCAGCCTGAAGAATGGGAGTAATGATACCTCCGACGGTGAGCTCTCCCTTCTTCTCGTTCCTATGCAGCTTGGCAGCCCATTCCCTGTACCACATGAGCTGGTCTAGTAGGATCATGGTGAGTCCCGTTTCTGCCTTATCTCCCTTGTAGACTCTGGAGTTCCCCGTGTAGTTCAGGAGGTCGAGTAACGCTAAATCCATCATCTGCTGTTCCCCCTCGTTGACGTTCCCGTTCACCTTCCTAGCGAAGAATGTGCTGGCGATAGATTTGTGGAAGTATCAGATGGCCGGGTTCCAAATCTGACCACTCTTGGATCGCGCGGAGCTGTAGGCTTATCTTCCAGCTATATATCTCCATAGGGCTTGCAGCTCAGCCTTGTCAAAGTCTTGCTGAGTCCCTTATCCCGTCGGAAATCCAAATACACGATCAATCTGGCTGATGTGAAGGAGATATCCCACTTCATTGATCTCAAAGGTCACAAAACCCAACTCCGTAGGACTCTGTCCCTCTTCCAGTGCTTCTTCCTCAAAGTCGTAGAAGTGTACAACAAGGGTGGATAAGAACTTGCTACTCTCCTCTCTGAACCCAGCAAATGGGAGGCTTACCATCATGCCCAGATGGCACATCTCAAACATGTAGTCAACGTCCCTGGCTATCCCCAGTGCAGCCATGGTCTCCGAGTGGGAATAGCGAGTCCCACTAAAGTCCATGCTAGAGAGGGCTGCATAGAACTCTTCTTCAGATGGAGTCTCCTTCTGGGGTTTCTTGGGCTGTCTCTTAGGTACTCTGGGGGCTGGGGCTTCCTCAGGCTTACTGGCCAACTCATCCAGGTCCTCATCAACAAGTTGAGGCCTCTTCCCTCTTGCAATCTCAGCTCTGTCCCTAGAGGGTTACCTAGACGTCTCTCCTCCTCGATTCTCCCTGGGCTCATCCAATTGATAGGCCCCTCTTATCTCCGTGTATCTGTGTGCCAATGCTTCAGCAGAACCTCGGAAGTGCTCTCTTGGGTAATGGGTACCTGAAAAGATGAAATGTTGAAAGAGTTAGTTCTGAAGTATGACTCGATGTGGACAACTCGGTCAGACTTGATCGAGTCAAGTGAAAAAAATTTCACTCGACCTCGGACTCGGTCACACTGATCAGGTGCTCCTATCGAGTTCCATCCCACTGACTCGGTCCGTCAAACCGAGTACTCTAACCAAGTCAGTGGTTCCAAGAATAAAAAAATTTCAAAAATAATCAAATTTACCCAATTTTTTTAAAATTCAAACTTGATTGACACGGATTTGACAAGAAATTCAAATTTAACTCGATTCAAATTCCCAGAATTTTCAAAACTTCTTCAATTTCATTGATTCAAAAGCTAAAGTTGTTTAGTACTCATAGATTAAGCCGAATTTACAACAAATTTCAAGGTTCACTGAGAATCTAGTGATTAATTTTGATATAAACTCAAGAACATTCAAGAACATTCAAGAACACTACCCAGATTTTTTTCAAATTTCTTCAATTATGCAATGATTCAACCGTTCAAACTTAATCTAAAAGCATACCTACTTAATTCAAACCTAGATTAAGCGGATTCAACAAGTTTCAAACTCTAAAACACCTAACTTTGGACAAGATCTAACCGCAGAAAAATCCTCAAAACTAAGAAACTAAGAAACTTGAAAAGTGTTGAGTTTTAGATTCTTACTTAGGTCAGATTTGGCTAAACATTGTGCTTGATCGAGTGCTTGATCGAATTAAGAAGATAAAATTTTCAAGAAAATTTTTGAAAACTTTTGAGAGAACTCGATGAGAGGGTCTCTTGTTTCGCAAAAGTGGTGAAGTGAAGGTGGAGGCGTCGAGTGGTTTGATTATAAAGGAAGAAAAATTTCTGAAAACCCTAGGTGCCACTCGGTTTGCCAAACCGAGTGCCACTCAAAATTTCAAAATTTCAAAATTCAAAATTCAAACTCACGCGGCTAAAGAGAAGGGTTGACTCGGTTGACTAACTCGATCAACTGACTCGGTCTGACCAACCGAGTTGGCTCAGTTTGACCGTTTTTGGTAGGACTCGGTCAGGCTGATCGAGTCGTGTCAACCGAGTGGTTACCTGGTTTGACCGAGTTCCTTGACCGAGTGCTTATTGGTTGTATCCTTCTTTAGCTTTTGCACTCCCTACCTCCTGTTCTTCAGAATTCAAGACCTAATAACCAAAGAAACTAGAAAAATAAACATCAGTAATAATGAAAACTTTAAAGAGAAGGTATGTACAAGGATAGTCATGGGACATCTTCCCAAGTGAGCTTGTTTAAAGTCACTGAGCTTGACTTTCTTGTGGAGTTCAGGGGGGTTTCTTGAGAGGCACTGAGGTCCTCTTGGTCCCATTCCCGTTAAGTTCATCAAAGTCAGCATGCTCTCGTGACAGACCAGCAAGCCGATTCTTAATTTCTTCCTCTTCCAAGTAAAACTTTTCTTGATCAGGAGGGTAGTCTAACTTTCTTGACCATTCAGCAACTTTCTTTACTCTGGTAATCACAACTGGATCCGGAGAAGGTGGAACTTCTTCAAGGCTCAAAGGTGAAGATGAGGTTCCTTTAGCTTTCTCTTTCAGCTCTCTCTCCTGCCTTTTCAGCTCTATAACTATGCTCTTCAGAGAATCTATGACTTGGTCCTGCCAATTAGACCTTTCTTGGATTTCAATCCACTATTTGGATCCATCGGACTCGAGAGGCTGACCGAGTGCCTCTATCGAGTCAGAGTGTTTGTTAGGCTTCTTGGCAGGACTCGGCTTGTAGACCGAGTTCTCTGACTGAGCTTGTTCCGGACTCATATCTTCTTCAACTTCAAACAGATCCTCTCATTCAACCAGCTCAATACAAAACTCTTGGTTGGGTCATGTGTCTAGATCTACTACTGCCTCTACAACGTTCTTTGATGAAGATTCATCCAATGAAGTTTCAATCACCACGTCTGTCTCGATGATGGAGAAGAGTTGTCCATCGATCGTGGGCCGTTTTGAACGGACAAAGTGAGAGATGGACGAAGAGTGATAGAACCTGCAGTTCAAGATTATTATGGAGGTCCAGAAGAATCCAATAAGAGAATTCTTTCTATATGTCTAGAAATAGAAGTATTATTCAAACCAAAGATGCACGAGGAAAGGCGTACATTACAAGTTTCCATATATGGTGGAGTGATTAAGCTACCAAAGGTTAGCTATCTTAAACTCATGAAAGTTTTTAGCCATCCATTTGATCCATGTATCTAGATTTGAGGACAAATCTTTTTCAAGAGGAGGGGTATGATATGATCATGGAGATTACCAAGGAAGATTGATAAGGCGGTTTTTGCAAACCAGGCTATCAAATAACCCTTATACCGTTATAACATAAAAGGTATCGAAATCCATGGAAAAACGAGCATCTAACCGGTATATTATACCGTTATAATATTTCGATGCAGTTACACAGATTAGATGCGTATCCATCAATGAATTTAACATCGTCGTGAATCCAATCAAAAAATTCTGTTTTCTTTGCTGCTTCTAACCGGTATAATGGAAATGGACATTGACCATTTGGGAGCACTTCAAGAAAACCTCGATCGCAATATGCTGGCAAGTCTAATCTAGATTTCATATTGTCTTTCGTCTTCCCTTGGACGTTTAAGATAGTGTTCATGATGTTCTCAAAGAAGTTCTTCTCAACGTGCATCACATCAAGATTATGCCGTAATAAATGGTTCTTCCAGTAAGGGAAATCCCAAAATATGCTCTTCTTGTGCCAGCTATGAAATTCACCGACACCATAAATAGGTTCATGTCCATTACCCCCACAATAAGGAGTCGTCTCACCACCAAAATCTCTCAACTGCTCCAATAAAGTCTCACCGTCTATCTCAGGCGGTGGACCATCAAAAACTTGCCTACCCTTCGTAAACATTGTTCTCGAACGACGATACGGATGATCACTCGGTAAAAATCTCTTATGAAAATCAAACCAACAACTTTTTCTGCCGTGCTTCAGTTGGAATGCATCAGTGTTGTCTTCGCAATATGGACACGATAATCTCCCATGTGTTGTCCATCCAGATAACATACCATCTTAAAATCGCTTATGGTCCACATAAGCACCGCACGCATCTTAAAGTTTTGCTGGGTTGAAACATCGTACGCTTCCACACCATGCTCCCATAGCATTTGTAACTCATAGATCAATGGCTGGAGGAATATATCAAGTGATCTCTTTGGATGCTCTGGGCCGGGAACAAGAATCGAGAAATATAAAAACTCTCTACGCATGCACAGAGATGGAGGAAAATTGTAAGGGGTTACAATTACGGGCCATAACAAATACTTCCTTCCATGCTTCCCAAATGGGTTAAAACCATCTGTACATAACCCGAGGTACACATTTCTTCGCTCATACGCAAAATCCGGATACAATG
Source organism: Cardamine occulta (assembly GCA_028015245.1). NCBI lineage: Eukaryota > Viridiplantae > Streptophyta > Magnoliopsida > Brassicales > Brassicaceae > Cardamine > Cardamine occulta. The sequence continues at coordinate 16,016,987 of CM051388.1, read as the reverse complement.
ATTGAAAATGTTTCCAAGCTTCTGCGTCTGAAGGATGTGTAATATCTCCATCTTGACGATGTTCTGCATGCCATCTCATTATTCGCTGCGCTTGAGAAGTATATAACCTCTTCAACTCTCTCGTTATTGGTAAATACCACATACGTTTATATGGAATTTGAATTCTGCCACTACTTTCCCGATACCGTGGTTTACGACAAAATCTACATCTTTTGCGGTTTTCATCTTCTCTCCAATATAGCATACAGTTGTCGTTACTCACATCTCTTACCTTATACGGTCACCCTAGACCAGATACAAGTTTTTGTACCTCGTAGTATGATCCGGGTAAAAGATTATCTTCTGGCAATAAATCTTTCGCCCAATCTGTTATCGCATCAACGCACTCCTCTGCCAAATTGTAATCTGTCTTAATCGTCATCAATCTACTTGCAGATGATAAAGGCGAATGACCTTCTTTACACCCTTTATATAGTGGCTGCTTTGCAGCATCTAACATATCAAAAAATCTTTTTGCTTCTACATTAGGTTCTTTGAACCTATCTCTTTCTTCACTGCTAAACTCAACATTCTCTCTAAATGCATCATTCACCATCTGCACGCTCCCTACACCTACATCTACTTCCGTGCTACCTCCTACACAATCTGAGACAGTTGGTTCACTAGTACTACCATACTCAACATTTGTTTCTCCATGTAAATACCATATCTTGTAACCCGGCGTAAACCCATTACTATACAAATGATGCCAAACTATCTCTATCGCAACATTACGAGAATTCCTACAAATTGAACATGGACATTTTAACTTACCTGATTTTTGAACACGCGGTTGCTTTCCCGCTACTTCCATGAACTCGTATATGCCTCGTGCATACTCCTCGTTCAAGTTGTTCGTCTCCGGATCCATCAATGGTTCGTCCATCCATGATCGAAAATATCTAGACATATTTTTCACTTTTTTTATAGAATTCGTATTAAGTAAACAAGAAATGAGAAAGAGATATGAAATTAAGATTGTTGTGTAATGGGATGGAGGAAGGGAGAAACATATATATAAACTAGTTTCCGTCGGATTTCCGTCAGAAATCCATCGGTTTACAACGGCAATTTCAACGGCTACATTAACGTTCGTATTATCCGACATATTTCCAGAAGCCGTCGGAAATCCGTCGGAATATAACGGCATGGATATCCGTCAGAAATCCATCGGAATATAAATTTCCAGTCGAAAACTTCGTCAGAAAACCGTCGGAATATAACGGCGAAAATCCGTCAGAAATTTCTGACATAACTATTTCCGTCGGAAATTTCCGACGGATTCCCGACGGATTCCCAGAATTTTCCAATCTCGGGAATCCGTTGGGAAGCCGTCGGAAATTTCCGACGGAATTATTGTCTGTCGGAAATTCCGTAGGTTTTGAGGTAGATTTCTTGTAGTGACCTCTCTAAAGCTTATGCAAGTGAAATCACATAGAAAAGGCCTCACTCAAAGATTTAACATTGGTCGAAACAAAAATCTTGGGCTATAGGTGTGGAACTACCCTAATGATGAGGATAGCTACTTGAGTTAACAAAGGGTGGCAAAATTGGATAAGATAACTCAAGTAATTCATTAAGACCATGAGAATGAATTTAAAATCCCTAAGCGATAAAATTAAATGTTCAATTAAGTTCAAATAAGATAGAGATGCTTCAAAGATCATGCAAGCTTCACAAAAGTAGAAGTTGAATTTCGAAAAATGCAAAGATCAGAACATGGATTTTTCATATTTTCAAAGATGTTCAAGCAATAAATAACCATGACTAAGGGCAATGATCTTAATCCTAAGCTTGAACTTCTACAAGGCAAGAATCCCATGTGCAAATGCAAATTCAAATGCTTATAGACTCAATCTTAATTTGAAAATTATACTACATGCTTCTTTTTGTGTTTTTAAAATTTTCAAATTTTTTGGCTTTTTCAATGCACATAAATGTAGGCATGAGACTTAAATATGCAGAAGGGAAAATAAGATCACAAAACACATGATTAGTAGATGGGTCTCTCCCCCAAACTTACTTCACACCGTCTCGGTGTGAAATAAAATTCAAGGAAGAGACTAAGAAACACCAAGCAAGACAAAAAATGCCTAAATAACGAAAAAGAATGGTATATACAAGGGTAAGGGAGAGGACCATACCTTGGCCCTAGTCGGGGACCATAGGGAGAGGAGCAATGTGAGGATTTGTTGAACTCCTTGGACATGTTGGATTGGGGGAAAGAGCATTGGAGAAGTGTGTTCCACCTTTGATGTTGATGGTGAGGACCTCTTTCATTAAACCTTGAAGACCCGGCGAATCCTTTCCTTTAAGTTCCAGTGTGAGGATTGCTTTAACCATGGCAAAGGGCTTTGACATTCCTTTGCACTTCAATTTGTACTCAATCTCTCCATCAACACATCTCCAAGGGCGTAAGGTCATAGAAGTGGTCGCTAATGGTGAATGGTCTAGGGTGGGAGGGTGGGTTTCTTTCATCCCCTTCTTGTTCTTTTCAAGCACCTCTTTAGTTTTCACCAAACTCTTTTCTTTACCATTTCCTTTATCCTCATCGAATAAGGAGTGTAGACATTCACCATCCAAGGTTTCCTCATCAAACTTTAGAGTTTCTAGGTTCTTCTCATTCGAAACCTTAAGTTCCTCCTTTCTTTCCAATCCTTCATTGGTGATAGTTCCACAAAACTTTGTGGAGGAAAGCTTCATTGAATAAGAGACTTTGGAGTTAACATGGTGGAGGATCACTCTTTTGGTTGGGAAGTCGATGGTTGCTCCCGTGGTGTTGAGGAATGGAGTTCCAAGAATAAGAGGAAGCTTATCCGGTTGTCCTCTATCTACGACCATGAAGTCCGTTGGGACTACACAATCTCCAACTATAAGAGGGTAGTCTTCAATCACACCAAGTGGAGGTTTCGAAGAGGCATCCGCATAAGTGATGGAAGAGGAGTAGTTCTTCATCTCTTTGATACCAATACTCTTCATCATCTCTAGTGACATAACATTCACACTAGCCCCGGAATCACACAAAGCATCATCAACTTTCAAATTTCCGAGGGAGCAAGAGATGAGGAATGTACCGGGATCTTGAAGCTTTGGGATACGCTTGGGTGCAAGTGGTGATTCAATTGGTTGTTCATATAACCTCATGACTTCCTCTACCTTTGCCCGGTTAGCAAGCATGGCTTGAATGAATTTCTTGTGGGTAGGCACTTGGTATAAATTATCCATAGAAGGCAATGAAACTGTGATCTCATTCATACTTTCCTTGAAGCTTAAAAGTACCTTCTTTTGTGCTTTGGTATAGAATCTCTTGGGGAATGGGAGTGGAGGGTCATAAGGAGACATCTCAACCTTGGTTTCTTCTTTCTTTTCAACCATGGGAACCTTCTCTTCTACCCTAGTTCTAACTTGTACTTGAGCTTCACTTTGACTAACCAAGTCTACACCATTCACACCATAGAGAAGTGTAGAGAGCTCCTCTACGTCCCTTTCATGGTCATTCTCATTATTTATGAGAATGACATTGCAAAAGTCCTTGGGGTTAGGTTGGGGTTTACTTGGTAATACTCCACTTGGGTTTGTGGAGCTTGAAGCGACTTGAGCGACCTTGAGATCAATGGTCTTCATATGAGAAGCCAAGCTATTAATCTTACTATCAAGATCATTATACATACCATCCATCTTGTTGTGTATGTCAACAAACCGCTTGCCTAAATCCTCATAACCTTTAGTTTGCCCTTCCAAGATTCGCTTCAACATTGCATTCATCTCATTTTCTTGGGGAGGAGGTTGACTAGATGAGTTTCCTGGATTGGAAAATTGAGGCCTTGGTTGGAATCCTTGTTGGTGGATAGGTTGATATTGGTTTCTAGGTTAGAAGTTGACAAAGGGCCTTGGTTGGAAATTTTGATTAGGAGCATTTCCTTGGTAGCCTCCTTGGTTGCCCAAATAGTGAACTTCTTCTTGAACCAGTTCATTACCATCAACACTAACACCCATATCTTGGTTCTTTTGTTGATACCCATCAAACTCTCCTAAGTAGTTAACCGGTCTTTGATAAGCTTGCAAAACTTTATCGATCTTCTCATTTAGAGCTTTTATCTCCTTAGTCCTTTGACTATCAACTTCAACACTATCTCTAGTAGTCCTATCGTAGTGTTCTCCATAACTTCCATTGCTTTGAGCTAGATTCTCAACTATTAACATTCCATCATCAGCTCTTTGGCCCAAGAAATTCCCGTTACTTGCCGTGCCTAGAAGCATTCGATACTTTGGCAAGACACCGCGGTATAAAGTACTCAAAAGACTTTCCTTTGAGAAGCCATGGTGTGGGCATTGAGAAGTAAACCCCTTGAAACGCTCCCAAGCTTCACAAAAAATTTCATTAACACGTTGTGAAAAACTTGATATCTCATTCCTTGGCCGAGCTGTACGAGAAGTGGAGAAAAACTTCACGAGGAACCCTCTCTTACATTGGTCCCATGAAGTGATAGTGTTGTGAGGTAGATTCTTGTCCCATAGATGAGCTTTGTTGCCTAACCAGAATGGGAAAAGGCAAAGTTTGAAAGCGTCTTCCGATACTCCATTGATCTTTACCGTCCCACACAACATATTAAATTGATCTAGATGATCTAAGGGGTCCTCCATTGGTAGCCCATGAAACTTCGAGCTTTGGACCATGTTGATTAGGCTAGCTTTGATCTCAAAATTGTTGTTTCCAACCGGAGGAGGCCTAATACCGGTCCTATTCCCATGAATGTTTGGCTCATCATAGGCTCCAATCACTCTAGCAACATTCTCTTGACCATTTCCTTGAGCAACCCCACCTTGATCAACATTTCCCTCAAAACCCGGTGGATTGTGAATCCCATCCATGCCTAAGCATGCAAAGTGTGCTAACCGCTCTTGCTCTCTCCTTGCTTTAGCTCCCCTTCTATTCACTCTCTCAACTTGATTGAAATCCAAAATGCAATCAAGAACCTCTCCTTGTTGACTCCTTCGTTGCATACACCTTGAAAAGCACAAGAGAAACAAAAACTAAATGAAAGGTTAATGTCAAAATAAAGAAAATAAAAGCTTAGTCTCCAAACAAAACAAAATCTTAATGGCTAAATGCGTCGCTTCCCAGGCAACGGTGCCAATTTGATAAGGCGGTTTTTGCAAACTGGGCTATCAAATAACCCCATAAAAGGTATCAAAATCCACGGAGAAACGAGCATCTAACACAACAAGAATCCAAGTTTCATTCTAATCTAAGCAAACAAGAGTTTAAGAGGTTTCAAACAAACTTTAAATGTAAAGAAAGCGGTAAAAGCGGTTTAAAATCAATAAGAGAAAACAATGAGCCTCGAGAATGGTATATGACTTTGATGAAATGATGAACCTTTGATGAAGTAAGAACAATTGAAGAACAATGTCTTAGGCCTAATGATTACTAAGTAGACTAATCCATTCTCATGGTATTAATCTCTACATTAACCATTGAATCATCATCAATTCTCATTGGCAATTCAAATGACTAATGAGCAATAAGAACAAGTGCTAATCTAACCACTAATCATCCTAATCAACTACTATCGTAGGCTAGGCATGAAAAGCTTATTTAGGTTCTATCAAGCATTTTAACAAACACCTTGGGGGCATGAAATGCTAATCATCTAGATTTCTCAATTACAAGCTTAATCTAGCATTACTAACAACCTAAATGAAAGACTAATTAAGATTTAGCCCTAAACATCATCATTAATTCATCAAATCATCTCACTCATAGTCATGAAAACACAAATCAATTAGTTTGATTGATGTATAATCATGAGTATAAGAAGAATAGTTGAAAGATGTAGGAAGATAAGAAGATTTGATAACTTAGATCAAAGAGATTCATAAAATATCCAAAAGGAACTTAAACAAAATCTCTCTAAAACAAAGCATCACCTTAATTAGGTTTTTCTTAGGCTATTTATAGTAAAAATAAAAGGACTTGGTTAACATGCAATAAACCAAGTCAAACCCAGAACAAACCGGTCAACATTCAGAAAATTCATAAGATTGATGACTTCGTAGCGGTCACAGTGAGCCCGCTACAGCTGGTCGGTGAGTCCCATCGGTTAGTCATAGACCGCTACAAGAGGCCGTTGTAAACTTGGAAAGCTGCTGGATTCTTCTTACCGGTCGGCATGAGGCCGCTACATATGCCCGCTATGCTCCAGCGGTTACAGTTGGACTGCTACAAGTAACCGCTAAAGTCCATCGACCTACACATGACCGCTACACGTGACCGCTATCTTGCCCGGAGAAAACTTGGTGGCTTCATACCGGTCTGCGTGTGACCGCTGCATCCAACCGCTGGCTTCCACCGGGCTCAGATAAGCCGCTACAGTACTCCTCTGGCCTTCTTCCTTCATCAAATGCTTCACTTTTGATCCTCTTGACTCCAATTGATTCATCATGTTGTAAGATTTACTCCAAGACCTAAAGACAAAGGAAAATATGCAAATATGCAACTAAAACTACTAAGAATGCAATGTGAATGCAAGAAACTATATGAGAAATGAACTTTCAAACATGCTAAAATGGCAACATATCAAAGATCTAGAAAAGACATTCCTCACACCGACTGTACCAGTGATAAGAGTTCACAAGAGTTCACTAGATTTTACAAGAGTTCACCAGAGTTTACAAGAGTTCACCAGAGTTCACAAGAGTCCACAAGAGAAAGATATAAGAAAATCAACTAAGCACTTAGCGGGCTGATTCAAAAGCTTATGGAGAAGGAGAATATTCAGAATTCATTTGGGGATGTTAACTATCAAGTCCAGCCCATTTTAGGCCTACTTACAAGTCAAAGAAGCCTAAAAGAAGTCACTTAATTTTCAGGTCAAAGAGAGTGACGAAAATAAGTTTAAGAGTCACTCTAGATGCATGCATGGGGGAGTCCAAGGGTTGAATCCACATTCAACTTATTATCTTTATTTCATTTTAGTTCCAAGACAATTTATTATTGACTTGGCTTAGTTTTCAAGTTATCTTTTTATTTAAATAGATGTAATCTCAATTGAAGAAGACACTTCTTTTTTATATAAAATAATTTCGAGAGTGATTCTCTTTTGTTCTTCGTGAGCATTTTCAATCATGGTGTGTAATATCCATTGATCAATGTGGCTTGTCTTTGTGTGTCATATCCAAGGAGTCGTCAATCCGTCTTGGTGTGTCATATCCAAGGGATCAACTGGTAAATCAGAAGCCTTCTGCAACTTCTGTGCGACCATTTGTTCCATATCCTTTGACATTTGAAACTTTACGGTTTCTTTGATGCAAAGCCTATCCATCTGCCAAGTCTAGAGTGCCGATTTCTTGGGAGGATTATATCAAGTGGTATCAGAGCACACTCTTGAGTTCGGTATTCATTCACCATCTTCTCATCTCTTCACCTTCTCATCTATCATCATTTTTATCTCTTCATCTTCACTTTTTTCTCTTCACCTTTTTTTCTACATTTTCATCTTCTTTATTTCATTCTTTTCAAAAAGAAAAAAAAAATTGTGAGAAAAGAAAAGAAAAAGAAAACAAAAAAAAAATGTCTTTCGGTTTATTGAAAAAGAGTAAACCAGAAAAAGTTGAAAGGAGAGAAAACAAGATGTCACAACAAAAGGTAGAAGACGTGTTAACCGAAACATTTCTGACCAGGATACAAAGAGAGTGGCTATTAGAGATGAAAGCGTTGCACCAAAGGCTAGATCAAAGGCGAAAAGAGTCTCAGCAAAGGAGATCACAAGAGAGTCCTCTAAGAAGAGGGATAAACCGCCTAAGGCAGCCAAGAGATGAGGAGGCAACTTATTACTCATCTCAAGAAAACCAAAGGAGACTTAGACAAATACGGGAAGAGCAGCCTAATTCAAAACCAAAGGCGTTTTCTAAGTCTTACACCGCAAATCAAGGGAAGGCTGGGGATTGTACTTCAAAGGCTCGAGATAAAGGAGAGATAGAACCAGAAGAAGCCGAAGTTGTTTTTGATTCATTGTCATTATCAGAGGAGCATGTAGAAATACTGGTTAAGGATGATCTATTAGTAACAAGTTTAATAAGTGAGAAAGCTATAGCCAAAGAGCAGGAGAAAAAGGAGATCTACCAAGATCAGGTGTTGCTTGAGTCAAAGAATGAGGAAGCCATGAAGAAAGGTCTAGGGAGCACAGATGATTCAGCTGATGAACTCACAGAGAGGTATTCCTTAATGTATACACCAGATTCATACACTTTGGAATTTAAGGTTGTGAAAGAAGTGGATTTTGTTTTTGGAGGTTCAGCATTTTCCAAACCAGGAAACAAAGTTAAGAGTTTGCTGGACGAGATTATGAAGCGAAGTAGAGAGAAGCAATTGCCACACTTCTGGCTAAGCAAAACAGAATGTATGTTTCTTAAAGAGATTGATACTGTACCAACAGCTCAAAGACGTAGTCCTATCTTGGACAAAGTGAGAGATGGAAGAAGAGTGATAGAGCCTGCAGTTCAAGATTATTATGGAGGTCCAGAAGAATCCAATGAGAGAATTCTTTCTATATGTCTAGAAGTAGGAGTATTATTCAAACCAAAGATGCACAAGGCAAGGCGTACATTACAAGTTTCCATATCTGGTAGAGTGATTAAGCTACCAAAGGTTAGCTATCTTAAACTCATGAAAGATTTGAGCCATCCATTTGATCCAGGTATCTAGATTTGAGGACAAATCTTTTTCAAGAGGAGGGGTATGATATGATCATGGAGATTACCAAGGAAGATCTAGAAAAGACATTCCTCATACCCACTGTACCAGTGACAAGAGTTCACTAGATTTTGTAGAAAAACAAAGAGAAATTTGTAGAAATACCAAAGGAAATTTTTGGAATGTAGAGATACAAAGAAGAACAAGATGGGGAATTTTTCTCTCTTTTTTTCTCTCTAAAAATCCGATCTCCTCCTTAGTTCCAAGAAGAAAAAATATCTCAAGTAATAAAGCCAAAACATGTGGCCAAGAATAATTAACATGTGACTAAAACACTAACCACAAATTAATTAAATGATTTTCGCAGGTACTGTTCATCAAGCCCAAATCACACTCTTCTTGGACTTTTGGTCTCTTGGGCTTCATTGATAATCTCTTGGTCTTCACACTTGATCTTCTGCTCAACACTCCCCCTCAAGATTGGTTGGTGTAGATCCATCAAACCCATCTTGCCATGAAGATCACTACACACTCTAGATGATGTAGCCTTGGTGAAGACATCAGCTAACTGATCCAAGCTTCTAACATATGTTGGAAGAATAATCCCGGCTTCAACTTTCTCCCTAACATAGTGACAATCAACTTCTATGTGCTTTGTCCTCTCGTGGAATACAGAGTTAGAGGCAATATGAATCGCTGCTTGATTGTCGCAATGGAGAGTAATAGGTTCAGAGGATTCAATACCTAGATCCTTGAGGAGAGCCTTTATCCAAACCAGTTCCCCCGTTGTGTTTGCCATAGGTCGATACTCCGCCTCTGCACTTGATCTAGATATCACTTTCTATTTCTTACTCCTCCAGGTAACAAGATTTCTACCAATAAAGGTGCAATAACCGGTGGTTGACTTCCGATCAGCCTTATCTCCTGCCCAATCAGAATCACAATACCCTACTATATCAGTTGAGTTATTGCGACCCATCTAAATACCTTTGCCTGGTGTGCCTTTCAAGTATCTGAGGATACGATCCACCATTCCCCAATGATGCTTACTTGGAGCTTGCATGTGCTGACTTACTTGATTCACCGCAAAAGAGATGTCAGGTCTGGTGATAGTTAAGTAGATCAGCCTCCCAACAAGTCTCTGATATTGCTTTACTTCCACAAGTGGCTCCCCCTCAGGACATATCTTGTACCCGTCTTCTATAGGTGTCTTAGCTGGTTTTACTCCTAGCTTCCCTGTCTCTTCCAACAAGTCGAGAGTGTACTTCCTTTGGGATAAGAAGAGCCCATCAGCAAACTTACATACCTCAATCCCAAGGAAATATTTAAGTTCACCCAAGTCTTTGATATCAAATGTAGCCTTGAGTAAACTCTTGGTTCTCTTGATTCCCTCAACATCATCTCCTGTGATTATGATATCATCCACATAAACTAGCACTGCAACGATTCCATTCTCTCCCTGAGTTGTAAACAATGTATGATCTGCCTCAGATTTCCGAAAACTATTCTCAAGGAAACAGCCACTAAGCTTGTGATACCAAGCCCTAGGTGATTGCTTAAGACCATAGATTGCCTTCTTAAGTTTGCAAACCCTGTTCTTACCAATGTTCACCCCTTCTGGTGGAACCATATACACTTCTTCTTTCAACTCTCCTTGAAGAAATGCATTTTTCACATCCATCTGCCACAAGTCCCAACACAAATTAGTAGCAATAGAGAGAAGAACTCGTACCGAATGGAGCTTGGCTACCGGCGCAAAAGTTTCTGTGTAATCCACTCCATACTTCTGTGTGTAACCCTTGGCCACTAACCTCGCTTTGTATCTCTCTATTTCTCCGGTGCTAGTATACTTGATGGTATACACCCAGTTACAGCCCACTAGCTTCTTCTTGTCAGGCTTGTCAATCTCTTCCCATGTACCATTCTTAACCATAGATTCTATCTCTTCCAACATAGCTTGAACCCACACATCATCCAAATAAGCTTCTTCATAGCTTTCTGGGATCCTATGTTGATCAATCTTGGAGATAAAGGCTTGGTGCTCTGGTGGAAACTGATCCATGGTACAATGATTCTGAATTGGATGAGCTACCGCCTGGTTATTGTAGTATACCCTTGTGTTCTTCCAGTTTTCAGGAGGAAATCTCATCTGTGTACTTCTTCTCAGTGGAGGTACAACTTCTTCTTCTTCAGGATCTGAACCTTCAGATTCCTCTTTAGCCTCTGTTTCCACTGAGTCTTGATCAGGAGCAACACTTGGTGATTCTTCATCCCCAATGTTACCCACTGTTTCTGCTTCAGAGTTACCACTGTCATTCTCCTCAGCCTCAACATGTTCCATAGAATCAACTCGAGGAGCTATCCCCTCCAAAATAACCCTTAGAGTTAATGCGCTCTCAACTGGTGTGACAAGGTCTTCTAAGTTATTCCAATCCCGCCTATCAAAGTAACCCTTCTCTTCAACAAACTTAACCTCGCTTGAGATATACATCCTCTTTGTAGTGGGGTTGTAGCATTTATATCCCTTTTGTGTAGTAGAATATCCAATGAACACACACTTGACACTCTTTGGCTCTAGCTTGTTCCTCAGAGCATCTGGAACAAACACATAACAAGTACAACCAAAAACACGTAGATGATCAAGGGACGGTTTAGTTTTGTTCAGTACCCCATGAGGTGAAACACTTTCAAGAGAAACACTTGGTAGCCGGTTAATAAGATAGCAAGCTGTCATTACTGGATCTCCCCAATATTGTTTGGGTACATTTCTATCAAACAACATTGTTCTCGCAACTTCCATGAGATGTCTATTCTTGCGTTCAGCTACTCCATTTTGTTGTGGAGTATAGGCGCAAGAGGTCTGGTGCACAATTCCGAGCTTCCCAACAAATTCCTTAAAGGCATTACTCGTGTACTCTCCCCCATTGTCACTCCATAAACTTTTGATCTTAGTTCCAAACTGAGTCAGTACATAGTTATAGAACTTGGAGAAGGCATCAAGAACGTGACTCTTTGAAGGCAAAAGCGTAATCCATGTGTACTTCGATTTCTCATCGATAAATGACACAAAATATTTATATTGATCATGAGTTGCACAAGGTGCTGTCCATACATCAGAATGTACCAGATCAAAACACTCATCATACAAAGTTGAAGATTCCGGAAACACATTTCTACAATGTTTTCCAAAAATGCAAGCTTCACACTTTTGATGATCTTGAACTTTCTGATTAGGAAGAGCAAGCTGAAGGACTTTGAGATGAGGATGTCCCAGCCTTTCATGCCAAAAAGAGCTAAGAGCCGACTTATCAACATCTGGTTGTTCCTTATCCAAAACATAGAGACCACCCTTGGAGCAACCTTCCCCGATGGTCTCCCCAGACTTATTGTCCTGAAATTTTACATCATCAGAACTAAATACAACCAAGCAATCAAGGTTCTTAGCAGCTTGCTGAATAGATAACAGATTATTGGAAAAATCCGACAAGTATAGAGCTTTCAATTTCTTCTTAAACAACTCTAAATTCCCAATTCCTCTAATCTCAACATCCTGTCCATTCGTAATTGTAACCTTTCCACCATGCGGCTCAACATCAGACAACAATTCCCTATCACTAATCATGTGATGAGAAGCACCTGAATCTACAATAACCGGTTTGCGAGTTCTAGAGGAAAAGAATCCCTTACCAGAATCTGCAAGCTTGGTGATGCTCTTGATGAGAGCATCTAAATCTGATCTTCTTACCAAGTCGTCTGAGTTAGAAGTAGCTACTCCAGCCACTCCCCTTGATGTCTGACCCGTGCCCTTGAAATTCTTGGGCCTTAAACGTGGATAGAGTGTCCAACACTTGTCCTTGGAGTGCCCTTTCATCTTGTAGTGATCACAAACAAGGTTCTTCTTGTCGACAGTCCATCCGACCTCCTTTCCTTTGCTCACATGAGCAACTTCACTTTTCCCTTTAAAGAGACCCTTGGAGCCTTCCTCCTTCTGAATCATCATGCAAACTTGATTGAGAGTAGGCAGCTTCTCAAACCGTAAGATGTGATGAACTAGTCCAAAGTAGGACTCATCAAGAGCGAGAAGCAAACCAAACACTTGGTCTTGCTCTCTCCTCTCTATCATCTCTTTGATATCTATAGTAGGAGGTCTTAGCACTTCCAGCTCGGCCCATAACCCCCTGAACTCACCAAAGAAATCCTTGAAATCCTTCCCTTCTTGTTGCAGATTGGCGAGAGCTTTCTTGATCTCGTAAATCCTACTAAGGTTGGATTCATTTCCATACACTCCCAAGAGTGTATCCCACAACTCCTTAGCTGTCTCTATATAAGAATAGGAAGCTAAGATACTCGGATCTAAAGAGCTCTGAAGCACAGCCAGCACCAACTGATCTTCTTGGACCCACTTAGAATCCCCTTTACTTGAGCTAATTTGGGCTGGAGACTCTACCTTCCCCTCCTTACCTTTCCCGCTGCTTCTTTCAGCTCCATCTGAGGTGGCACCACCTTCTTCTTGACCCTGAAGCATCTCCTCAGCCGTCAGACAGTGGATCCACACTCCCCGGCTCCTCAGCGCCGTCTTGGTGGTTCTAGACCACAAGAGATAGTTGTTCCCCTTGAGAACAACCGGTAGAGTAAAATACTTGAGATTCTCCATCCCAAAGACTTGGTTCAACGAAAATATTTGAAGAAATAAGGTCACAAGGAACTTATTGCTCTGATACCATGTAGAAAAACAAAGAGAAATTTGTAGAAATACCAAAGGAAATTTTTGGAATGTAGAGATACAAAGAAGAACAAGATGGGGAATTTTTCTCTCTTTTTTTCTCTCTAAAAATCCGATCTCCTCCTTAGTTCCAAGAAGAAAAAATATCTCAAGTAATAAAGCCAAAACATGTGGCCAAGAATAATTAACATGTGACTAAAACACTAACCACAAATTAATTAAATGATTTTCGCAGGTACTGTTCATCAAGCCCAAATCACACTCTTCTTGGACTTTTGGTCTCTTGGGCTTCAATGATAATCTCTTGGTTTTCACACTTGATCTTCTGCTCAACAGATTTTACAAGAGTTCACCAGCGTTTACAAGAGTTCACCAGAGTTCACAAGAGTCCACAAGAGAAAGAGATAAGAAAATCAACGAAGCACTTAGCGGGCTGATTCAAACGCTTATGGAGAAGAAGAATATTCAGAATTCATTTGGGGATGGTAACTATCAAGTCCAACCCATTTTAGGCCTACTTACAAGTCAAAGAAGCCTAAAAGAAGTCACTTAATTTTCAGGTCAAAGAGAGTGACGAAAATAAGTTCAAGATGCATGGGGGAGTCCAAGGGTTGAATCCACATTCAACTTATTATCTTTATTTTATTTTAGTTCCAAGACAATTTATTATTGACTTAGCTTAGTTTTCAAGTTATCTTTTTATTTAAATAGATGTAATCTCAATTGAAGAAGACACTTCTTTTTTATATAAAATAATTTCGAGAGTGATTCTCTTTTGTTCTTCGTGAGCATTTTTGATCATGGTGTGTAATATCCATTGATCAATGTGGCTTGTCTTGGTGTGTCATATCTAAGGAGTCGTCAATCCATCTTAGTGCGTCATATCAAAGGGATCAACTGGTAAATCAGAAGCCTTCCGCAACTTCTGTGCGACCATTCGTTCCACATCCTTTGACATTTGAAACTTTACGGTTTCTTTGATGCAAAGCCTATCCATCTGCCAACTCTAGAGTGCCAATTTATTGGGAGGATCATATCATGTTCCCTTTCTTCTTCCTCTATAGCTGTTGGATACCTAATCCCGAATCGAAGAACAATCATTCAGGATATGCAGACACGTGTCAGCGACATCACGAAGATAAAAAAGAAATGACCCGGACCGAAGGCATCGAATCTGCAAACTGTCAAAAAGTTCGGAGGAGCGAAGTAAAGGGTTCGCGGGGCAACCAACATCCAAGAAGTTGAAGAGATAGTAGCCCAAGGAAGGCCCAAGTAAAACCTAGTCAAATTCAAAATCAAAGTGTTATGACAATGAAAGCAAAATCAAAACCGACATATTTAAGGAGAATCAGAAGGATTAATTAGCCGCAGTTAAGTCCTAATTATGTATAACTATAGACCCCAAATACCATGTAAAAGTAGGGATTACTTTTCAATCATTCCGAGCAATAATACACATTTTTCTTATACAGTTCATATATTAGCAACACGTTTCTTTCTCAAATTCAATATTATATTTCAAGTGTTGGATCCATGATCCACAGTAGCCATTCCAAAAGTATGTTTCACAGCATTACTCGTGCCCATAGCCATCTGCTTCGCATGCTCAACAGTCTCTCTCAAAAACCCACTGGTCTTCTCTCTACTGGCTTCAGCAGTATCCTTCGTGTATTGAGACACGTCTTGAGCTTTGTGCTTTGTGGCTTCGCCTGTCTCTTGACATGTAGCTCCCAGTCTTGTCCTTCGACTCACGGGCTTTGTCTTCAGACAATTATTGTATTTGATATAATAAACAATTATTAATACTTGCCACGCTCCAGTTCATAGTATTCCAACCAATCTAGCAGTTTAAATCGAACCGAGCTATGAATCTTGTCATACGAGGGAGATGTTTATTATCAGAGCCTAAGAGGTGAGGGTTGCAATGAAAAATATGTCCAGTACAATCTTTTTTTTAAAGCAATTACTAAAGTTCATTTATTTGATTTCTGCAAAGCCAGAGAACCAAAAAACAAAACTGAATAAATATTTATATCTAAAACCGATCAAATCAGATAATGAACCAAGAATTAAGAAGTCAACGGACAAATGCTTTTGGTGTGACCATTACAAACGACACCATATAAACACTTAGAAACAATTTTAAATGATTCACGGTGGAAAAAAGAGCAAAACGGATTGAGCAAACATCAGATAATATTAATCAAAAAAAGAGTTAATGAGAGAATCTAACAAATCGGCTAGAACAAGCAGCTTGTAGAGTAATGATTATTTTTAGAAGTTTGCTAGATAAAGAAGCTGCAATCTCTAAAAGAATGTTCTGAGATTTTGATACAGATAATCCGTAGCTTTGAGGAAGAGGACGGAGCAGAAAGATGTTTTGTAGGGCTTAGATCTCAGAAAAATTGCTACGGTCTGAACTTCTCTCTAGAGATCTTTACAATGTCAAGAACACACGATATATCATTAGGCTCTTGTAATGAACATCTCCCTAATGTTGTAAGATTCATAGGCCGGTCCGGTTTGAACAGCTTGATAGGTTGCAATACTAATGCTTGAAATCCATTATATGAAGTGGAGTGTGGTAAGTATTAATAAATGTTAATTATATCAATTTAAAATATAAATTGGACGAAGCAATAGTTTTAACATGATCAACTCTAAACTTATTGGCTGGAAATTTGAAGTCTACCGCATATCACCATCTCAACTAGCAACACAAACAGAATCACAAACACAAAGAGACAGCGGAAATTACAAAAGAAAGCACAAATTCAAAGGACAAACAAACATATATAAAAAGATTTTCATCCTTATCATTTTCCTCACTTCATGTGATAAGTTTGATGAGTATGATCAATAGTTGTCGTAGTACTGCCTAGATAATAATCCCTGTCTTCTTCCTCCGTAGCCATTCTAAAAGTATGTTTCACAACATCAGTTGTGCCTGTAGCCATCTGCTTCACATGCTCACCAATCTTGCTTGAGAACCCACCGGTCTTCTCTTTACTGGCTTCAGCCATATCCTTTGTGTATTGAGCCACGTCTTGAGCTTTTTGCTTTATGGCTTCCCCTGTCTCTTGACATGTAGCTCCCAGTCTTGTCCATCGACTCACGAGCTTTGTCTTCGGCCTGTTATTGTATTTGATATAATAAACAATTTTTAATACTTACCACTCTCCACTTCGTATAATGGATTTGAAGCATTAGTATGGCAACTAATCTAGCTGTTTAAATCGAATTGGCCTATGAATCTTGTCATAGAAGGGAGATGTTTATTATCAGAGCCTAAGAGGTGAGAGTTGCGACGGAAAAGATGTCTGTGCAATATTTGTTTTTTGTAAAAAAATTACTAAAGTTCATTTATTTGATTTCTGCAAAGCTAGAGAACCAAAAAACAAAACTGAATAAATATTTATATCTAAAACCGATCAAATGAGAGAATGAACCAAAAATTAAGAAGTTAACGGACGAATGCTTTTGGTGTGACCATGACAAACGACACCATACAAACACTTAGCAACAATTTTAAGTGATTCAAGGTGGAAAAAAGAGTAAAATGGATTGACCAAACATCTGATAATATTAAACAAACAAAAGAGTTAATGAGAGAATCTAACCAATCTACTAGAACAAGCAGCTTGGAGACTACCGATTCCTCTTAGAAGTTTGCTCGATAAAGAAGCTGCCATGTCTAAAAGAATGTTCTGAGATTTAGATACAGAAAATCTGTAGCTACAAGGAAGAGGACGGAGGAGAAAGATGTTGTTTTAGGGCTTAAATCTCAGGAAAATTGCGACAGTATAAACTTCTCTCTAGAGATCTTTACCATGTCAAGAACACACGACCGCTTCTCTTCCTCAAGTGACCGATCCCAAATCAATGTCATGTCGTAACTCATAACTGTAAGTTTTTATATTGCACTGGACATCTTAGGCTCTTATAATGAACACCTCCCCAGTGTAATAAGATTCATAGGCCGGTTCGGTTTAAACAGCTAGATAAGTTGCAATACTAATGATTGAAAGCCATTATATGAAGTGGAGCGTGGTAAGTATTAATAAATATTTATTATATCAAATTAAAATACAAATTGGACGAAGCAATAGTTGTAACATAATCAACTCTAAACTTATTGGCTGGAAATTAGAAGTCTCCCGCATATCAACATCACAACTAGCAACACAAATAGAATCACAAACACAAAGAGACACCAGAAATTACAAAACAAAACCCAAATTTAAAGGACCAACAAACATATATAAAAACCTTTTCATCATTCTCATTTTCCTCATTTTCTGTGAAAGTTTGGTGAGTAGGATCAGTAGTGGTCGTAGTACTCACTGGATAATGTTCCATGTCTTCTTCCTCTATTTGTTGGCTACCGGATCTCGAACCGAGGATTAATCATTCAGGATATGCAGACACGTGTCAGCTACATCACCAAGATAAAAAAGAAATGATCAGGACTGAAGGCATCGAATCTGCAAACCGTCAAAAAGTTCGGAGGAGCGAAGTAAAGAGTTCGCGAGACAATGATAACATCGTATTTTTACCTATTTTTACTATCATTTTCATATTGTTTTATGAAAGAGTTTGGTGTGTTTTCAAGGCTAAATAGGCTATTATCGAATATTTCTAGTTTCAAAGAGGTTTTACAGGTTTTAAGGGAAAATGAACCAAAACTGACAAAAAAGAGCAAAACCCGTTTTAAGGCAGTTTCAGAGCATCAGAAGTTTGACATTCGTTTATGACCTTCCCGTGGACCAAATTCAAAGATATTTATATCCCTAGAAATATGGAAGAGTTAAGATTCACCTCGAACAAGAATCAAAGCAATCCATTCAGCCGTTTGGAAGATACAAGCCGAAGAGTGACGACCTATCAACCTCGGTCACAAGGAGTGTGACCGAGGCCAAGCTTCTTGGTGACCTCGGTCGCAAGTCCCGTGACCAAGGCCAGCCTTCCTCACCACCTCGGTCACAAGGCCCATGACAGAGGCCCACTCTCCTGCCTCGAAACTTACCAAAATGATGAGTTTAGCCTCCAAAACCCTAAAACCGACCTCTTGGACCCCAAGCCTTATAAATACTTAACCTAATCATTAGGGTTTCGTGTGCCTTCTTACTGCCTTGAAAGTGCTTCTACATAGACTTAAGAGAAACCCTAGAAACGAGCAGCGGAGCCGCATCAAGCCTCTCTTGCTCGTGGAAGCCCTAGAATATCACCAACTCTTTTCATCTTCAATCTCTTGTTACTTTGTAATCTAAACCTTTTCTTCTATATTTTATGCAATTTATGAATTACTTAAACCTTGCTTTGATGATTCCTTTAAGTATGCTTGAGTAGTTTACTTGTTGGATTTAAAGGGTTAAATCAAAGGGGAGAGATGATCTAGTTAGTTTGATTGGCAAGTTTATTGTCTATGCATCATCGTTTGCACTGTCTTTTGTTCTGAGCTTTCTCTTAATGCATGTAGTTAGCGTCATGAACTAGTCACTGATTCCAAGCATCTAGGTTTTGCTAATCGCTTGCTTAGTTTACTAGAACCTAGTTTGGATGAGTATCGCGTCATAACAAGCACATACCCCTTAGTTATGGAGTTTTATGGATTAGGATTGAACTTGATATTAATGCTTTGATATATGTGTTATTACCTGCGTAAGTTGAGTAATATGATATATTGATATCAGCCTGTTTTCTCTATGAATTATAGGTTAATCGATCTTTCGTGTTTCATAGTCCGAGACTTAGGAGTACACATGCATTTACATAAACTTATTTTGAATGAACTGATCATCGAACCCCGGCGACCCCTTGAATGCCCAACGCCTTTCTCTTATTGCTTTACACTGGTTTTATTTGCTTTTTAGTTTACTTGTTGCGTGACACAACAAAACCCCCACTTTTATATTTCAGTCCTAGCCTTACTTGTTCATCTAGATTCGTAATACAACTTCTCTCTCTGTGGGATCGGTATACCTTAAGTACTACAATTGATTTGGCTGTGCAGTTGTAGCTATATCATTGTGTTGTTTGAGGAAAACTTGACTACGCATTATTTACACCTCACAAAATAGCACACATCAAGTTTTTGGCGCCGTTGCCGGGGAGAGATTGTTTGTTTACAAATCTAAGAACTAGAGTAACATCTAGGACACTTTGCTTTTGATTTTTCTTTTTGATTTTTACTGTTTCAGGATACCTCAAAGATGAACTTTGACGTTCTACCTGAGGAGTTTCAGAACCTTACTCTTGCGCAACTCATGGCGCATTACAACACTTTGGACGGAGACACCTCTGGACCACTCTCTAGCTTACCCTATGGAGCGTACCACAGCCACTCTCGGCCATCTCGTGGTACATCATTGATGAGGCACTCTGGTTGTCCATCACTATCTCGATCCTCTGGAGATCGACCTATGAGACTAGCTTATTCACATCGCAATGGAGCAGCTCATTCACTTACTCCACACCGCGCGGAAGGATTTTGTTTTGCTATGGATCAAGACATTGATTCACAGGAAGTTATGAGAATTGATGCTTATGAATACTATGAAGTACTACACTTGGATGCTTTTTATGAGAAGATGGTGAAATCTCTACAGCAACTTGCCTCGGAGCAACAAAAGAACTATGAAGAACTTGAAGCAAAGTTTTCTAAGATGGAAGCTGACTTTGGTTTGAAATTTTCTACTCTTGTTAGCCAAGTTCAGCGTATGGAAGACCGGTTACACAAGCTTAACAATGAGTTGTTTGATTTCAAGGAAGCCATTCGAGATCGCAGCACCAAACTTCACAACATGGTGTACACCATCAACCAAGTAGTAGACCATCTAGAGTGGAAGATTGAAGCTTTGCAACAAGGATTCAATGACCCCAATGACTATGATAAATGGAAGAATGATCAAGCGTAGCTAGCCTATGATCAAGAAGAAGAGGAAAAAGCTACTGGAGAAAAGCTCACTGCACCAACCAAGTCATTGGAGTGGACTCACCAAAAAGACTATCAAGCCGATGAAGAAGAAGCTTACTTTGAAGAACAAGCAAATGAAAGCCGATATGGAGATTTGACAAGAGAAAATTCTGAGTTCAATGATTTATCTACTGGAGGAGACGAGGAAGAAGACCAAGGAAGAATCCATTGCTACATGACTACTCGGATCCCTTATGAAGAAATTCCCGAAAACCACAGTTTTCATCAATTTCGTAATAAAGGAGAAGCTCATCACCGAGCCAACTTCAGACCATCTTCAGCATCTCACCATGTTCATCAGAACTTGGAGCAAGCCCCACGCCATCCCCAAAGACAAGGAGACTGGCCTTGCAATGCTGCAGCAATTATAGAAAAAGTAGAGAGCTTAGAGCTAGAAGAAGAACCCGAGGAAGAAGAAGCCGAAGAGGACTATGAAGCTGATCCTATGGAGGATGAAGACCAAGAACCCATAAATCTTGCTGAGGTAGAAACAGTATCACACTTTGATAATCCCCCAAGAGAAAAGTTCCGAGTTTTGGTAAGAGCAATTCCACTGCACATCCCTTTCGAAGAAGCATGGGCAAAGTTTCCACTTAAGCGTTTCTTCATGGAAATTTACATCAATGAGGAACATGTTGAAGAACACTTTAAAAATGCGAGACTCTCTCTTTTTCCCGATGCTCCATCTCATCTCAAGGACCTGTGGCGTAGGAGACGCATAAGGAAAGATGACTTGGAAGAATTCAACAAAACCGTTAAAGCTTTACCACGAGGTACCTCTTTCATGAATGCTTGGATTGATTACAATATAAATCATTTCTTCAATGACAGAAAGGAGTCGTTAGAGGACATAAGAGACTTGTTCTTGAAAGCTTTAGAGCCTAAAGATATGAGGACTTTACACAAAGTGGACAGCCTCGGAAGATTCCTTATATCTTGTTCTATAAGAGGAATTGAATTCAAGGATGCATTGTGTGATTCCGGTTCATGCATCAACCTTATGTCTATGAGAGCTGAAGAGAAGATTGGTTTAGGCACCCTACAACCTTCAGAGATTCGCATAGGACTTGCAAACTCTTCATCTACAACTCCCGAGTGAATGGTCTCGGACATTCATGTGAGGATTGCAAACTGCAACGTTCCAACAGACTTTCAAGTGATCCATGTCGAGAAAGGTAGACCTACACAACTCATCTTAGGAGGAGCTTTCCTTGCAACAACTGGAGCTATCATTGATTGGCCGAACATAAGGTTGTCTTTCACCAATTTAGACCGAGAAGTCTTCTACGAAGCCATACCTTTCGTACCAACATCTCAACGTCCAAGGAGGGAGAACAATGATCCAACAAGGAAGCCACCAGAGCTGAAGAGAACCAAGAAGTTTTATCTAAGGACAGAGGACCCATCTCACCTCACATAAGGAGCGAACCAACCGTCGAGCCAACGACGTTAAACAAACGCGCTTAGTGGGAGGCAACCCACTTGTAAGTTTTTATTTAGTTTTAATTTCCTTTGCTTTTGATGTTTTTCATGTTTTATTTGAGGTTTTTCATAAAAATACAAAAAGAAAATAGAAAAGAAGAAAATTAGAGTCTTTTACAGGTTTACACGTATTTGGAGATTTTTGGACCTTTTAGAGCATTTTGGAGCATTGATGCATCATTCCACGGACTACATCACATTGTTCCACAAACCGTAGCGCATCGTTCCACGGACTACATCACATTGTTCGGAGTATCTGGAGCATTATGGAGCATTATGGAGTCTCTGTGGATTCGACGCCTGTATACTACAATTGTATATATGTGCACTTGCGGTGTAGCTCTAGGGTTTAAACTTTGAGCATATCTCTACTCCACGACCAAGCCGCAACCTTATCAAGACCAATCATAGGAGACTTAAGTCACCACGGAAAAGATCTCAACCGTGGCCGATACGATATCAATGAGACATGACCAACTTTCATTTACTTTTCTGCATTACTTTTATTTATCACGTATCTTACTTAGCTTAATTCGAAACTAAAGAATCTATTGTGAAATATTGTGTCTCTGTTGATTCGACCCCTGTATATTACAATTGCATATATGTGCACTTGCGGTGTAGCTCTAGGGTTTAAACTTTGAGCATATCAAGTTTTTGGCGCCGTTACCGGGGCCTCTTGTTTCCAATAGATTTAAGTGTAGAATTTAGATTAAATTTTTATTTTTCTGTTTATCTTACTGATATTGGTATTTTTACTCAGTACTCAGCCTGTAGTCAGGGGAGACCTAGCAATAGGAACTTGTCCTATTGGATGCGAATCCCTTGTCCTTGTTGCTTTTCCTAAGTAAAAATACAATTTTAAATGTGTTGTGTGCTGTGAGAAAGCAGTAAACTATGGATATATCAATTCCTTAGTCTAACATGTCATTGTAGTACTAAAGTGTCAATTCAAATGGGTGTGATGCTAACAATCAGGATGAGATCAGATATACAATTCAAGCCAAGCAAGTTGATGTTGGATTGTCTAACAACCTAAGTGAAACATGAAATATGCAAAATAAATGCTAAGTAAAAATACTAGGGAGGCAGGTGCAGGTGCTAGAGAAGCAGTGCACAAATGCTGTAGGAGTAATGCAGCAAGTGAAAATGACGAAATAAAACTAAGTGTAGAGACTAGCAAGCGAAAATGATAACTAAGACAAGGTAAAATCAACTAAGACAAACAAGCTCTCAAGAATGGGGTAATTGGTCAGTGACTCCTCTGAAATCTATCTAAGGCGCTGAAAAACTCAAACAGAGTTATTCCCTAGACAACGGGTTCACAAGCAATCAAATCCACTGTCGTGACAGATGACCTCAAACTAGAGCAGTTCCAGACTCAGATGTCTCTGATGAAATCTACCGTAACAGGCACTAAGACTCAACCCGTTCTTGTCAATGAACACCCTAAACATCTAATCTCTTAGGCTAGGAATGCAAATCTCTGGCACTAGTTGTTCAAGCGTTTCATCAACCACCTTTTGAGTGTGGAAACACTTAAGATCTAGTTGCAATTGATCAGAGAGAAACTAGCATGAAGAACAACTAAACTCAAACGCCTTAGAAGATCAAAGAAGGGATTAAGAAGGGATTCACAAATAACTAAACTCAAACACCCTAGAAGATCAAAAATTCATCACTAACCTATCCCATTCTCAAGAACCCTAAAAAACTACTCAAGCATAGTGAAGAACTCAAACCCAAAAAATCTAAACATCTTAGAATTCATTGCAATTAGATTAGAATGATAGATTATTGCAAGAATAACAAGACTGCAAAGAATTAAAGACAACTAACAAGTGGATTAAAAGAAATCTGGATTCAAAGTGAAGAACTATGATGAACAAATGAAGAACACTCAAGAACAAGAGGGAGAAAACCTAAGAAATAAAAGAGCTTGCACAAAAACAACCGAATATCCTTTGGACAAAACCCAAAAGGTGTATTTATATAAAAATACGGAAAACCCTAAAAATGGGTAAAGATAAAATAAACGGCTAAGTCTTCAGAGGTCGATGCAGCTTGACTGGCGTGTGTGTAGTTGAAGGCCTGGTCGAGCACTCTGCTCAAGCATGTGCTCAAGCACTTCTTGAAATCTGCTCGATGTGTGCTCGATGGAGCTGCTTGACGTGTGCTCGATGGAGCTGCTCGACGTGTGCTCGATGGAGCTGCTTGAGGTGTGCTCTATGGAGCTGCTCGAGCGCCTTGTAGAAATTCTGCTCGACGTGTGCTTGATGGAGCTGCTCGACGTGTGCTCGATGGAGCTGCTCGAGGTGTGCTCGATGAAGCTGCTCGAGCGCCTGTCCCTTTTTTGCCCGAGCACTCGTCAATCTTCTTGGAAATGTGCTCGAGCACGCTGCTTTCTCTTGCTCAAGCATTTTGTCTTTCCCCTGCTCAATCACTTTGATGCAGCTTGCGGCGTGGAACTCTCCGAACGTCCAGGATATCGTCCAAGTACCTGAAATCAAATCCCAAAATGCATATGTATGCAATGCTAATGCGAAATACTAGTATTGATGCTAAATGTGTGAAAAGACTATAAATGGGGTGAAACATATGATGAATCTAGTCCTAGATGATGATAAATTCATGCTAAACACATGCTAAAATAGAGAGACATCAACTCCCCCCAAAC
Source organism: Cardamine occulta (assembly GCA_028015245.1). Classification (NCBI taxonomy): domain Eukaryota; kingdom Viridiplantae; phylum Streptophyta; class Magnoliopsida; order Brassicales; family Brassicaceae; genus Cardamine; species Cardamine occulta. Next base: position 15,992,395 of record CM051388.1, on the reverse strand, counting down.
TTAGTCTTTGCTTGCCCTCAAGAAAACAATTCATAAGAATGGAGAGAGGTTAGAAAATGGAGATTCAAAACCTAAGCAATGCAGTTTTAAAACTTGATCAATTCCCAAGAAGCTATCTTGAATGCGATGCTAACAAGTTGTACTTTTAAAGCTTTAGCCATGCTCGTCACATCACTTACTTAACAATGATTTGGCCTACGTAAGCATTCAGATTCTTCAAACCCTTTAACATTCATTAAGCAGAAACCATGAATCAAGTTTATGCAGTCATTGAACTCATTTGGCTAAGGAAATGGTCAAAGGACAAGAATGGTCCTTAATGTAACTGGTGACACTCATTCTCACTCAAGGGACTCTCAAAGAAAAAAACTGAGCTTTAGAAGAAGGCTAAAGGTTAGGCCAACCGATGCATACAACGATAGACTCCCATCTACCCAAACATATACATAATCGAAACCCAAACCTCTAAATCTAATCCCAGGAATGATCCTATTACTACCCTTTGGCACTTTTCTGCAATGATTCCCTTTTTGATCAAACTTTTCTTTTTCTTTGTGTTCTAAGGGCGGTTTACCTTAACATTTGCTTAGTCTAGCGGATTGGGTGTCTATCTGAGGCTCTATCTTTAATGTATTACATACAAGTTTCTCTTTTTCTTTTCATGAGCCTATACATATTTTTTTCTTTTCGTACTACCCAATCCTTTACTAGAGCTTTAATTATGCACATCTCTCTACTTAGAAGTTTCTTTTTTTTTCCCTTCTCTTTCTATTTTTTCATTGTTCAACTCATCCCGCTTAGAACATCCTAATTCGTTTCTCCCCAAAATCATGATCCCACCTAGTCTTAGCTAGTCCATACCGTGAACTAGAGCTAAACGAGAATTTATCCTTGTCAGCTCCAACCTAACACTTTCTACCAAGCTCAGTCTATAATAAGGCCTCACACACACAGAAAATAATATTGGCTTGAAAGAAAGGTTGGTTCAATGGTGGGGAAACTGTTCCAGTTATGGAAATCAGCTACTTGGATAACAAGGGTGGTAAAAAGATGAAAGATAATCTAAGTATGTATATAGGTATCCATGAATTCAAGTTCAATGCGTAAACATGATAATTATAAGTCAGGTTATGGTCTAAATAGATAGGGAATGAATGCACTTCACAACAAGCTTCAGCCAAAATCAAATGTCAAGCAATGGATTCAAAGGATGGGGCTGCCTTATGCTTCAAACTTAATCAACATGCACAACAGAACAACTAAGTGGTTCACTAACATTTTGTACTGCATGTTGGGCTAGGCAAGAATCATCATTGTCCCCTATGCAGAGATCCTAGATGAAATGCAACTATACTCAATACTAAAATGCTAATGCAGCTATATGGACACTCTGTTTTTGTGAAATGATTTTCAAAAATTTTTTAAATTTTTAGGATTTTCTATGCCTTAGAAGTATGCATGAGACTCAAGATATGCGAGAGGAAAAATAAGATTCATAGAAGATATGTTAGACACGTCTTGAACTCTCCCCCAAACTTAAATTACACGGGCCCTTGTGTAATAAAAATTTTAGAGAAAGTTCAAGCAAAAACAAAAACAGAAAACTAGCAATGGTATATACAATGATGGTTTTGGGATTGGTACCTCAGGAATTTGAGAAGTAAGAGTCTATGGACTCTTCCATGTTTTGTTGATGGAGTGCCAGCTCGTTCTACATTTTTTGTTTTTGTTTTGAACACCTTTGCGTTGTCGGTGGAGCAACAACTCGAATGTGTTATCGAGCGCTTGCTCGAGTTCACCATCGAGCATCTGATCGAGCTCTACATCGGTCTTCTGCTCGAGCACACCATTTTGCATTTGCTCGAGCACACTATTGGAACCTCTGCTCGAGTTCCTCATCGAGCACACCAATTTGCTAGAGCACACCATCAGAATTTTTGCTCGAGCTCCTCATTGAGCACACCCATTTGCTCGAGCAGCTTTATTTTCCTTCTTCCTCTATTCCTTGCGTGCACCTTAGACATTAAGAAAAACTACAGACATACTAAGGGAAATAAAAAAATAAGAATATATACAAAGATAGACATGGGACTTCCTCCCAAGTGAGCTTGTTTAAAGTCACTGAGCTTGACTTTGTCAACATATCAAGATTTAAGGGGGGGGGTTGAGGGTAGGAACTGGCGTCCGCTCTGAAATTTTCTGAGGTAAATTGTAGTAGGATGAGGCTCTCGTTGCATTAGCAAAGGCTCTGCTCATTCCCAAACCATTTAATACTTGCTTATCCTTCCAGGATGAAGAGTCATCAACCTTGGCTTGAAGTTCCTTAATTTGAACCGACATTCTTTTCACTTGGTCTGTGAGTTCTATCATTGCCTCCGTGAGCGACCTGACGGTTGATGCATTGTTGCACTTATCTGGTGGGGCTTTGGTACACTTAGCAAAATCATCAAGTTGTAATTGCAAGTCAAGTGGGATCTCTTCTCCCTCAGTAATTGGATCATCGAATTTGGCATTATCTCCTGCCCAATCTGCAGCTTGGTTCTCAATAGCTTTCTCCTCCATATAGGCCTCTTCCTCAGGAAGTTCTCCTAGCGGTTTATCCACAAGCTTAACTAATTCTTCAGTATGGAAGGTTTGCCTTTCTATAGTGGGTTTCTTCATAGGATCTTTGATATCAAACTTCATTTTGAAACCTTCTTTAAGATGAAGATCAATCATCCCTTACTTAACATCTATTATTGCACCAGCTGAAGCTAAGAAAGGCCTTCCTAAGATTAAGGGGTCTGTAGGTTCTTCATTCATCTCACTACAAAGTCAGTTGGTACTTTTACATTCCCAATCTTGATAGGCAAATCTTCTAATACACCTTGAGGTAGTCTAGTAGATCCATCAGCTAAGACCAAGGAGACTTTGCAGGGTTTATATTTACTGAACCCTATCCTCTTAGCTACAGAAAGCGGCATTAAGCTTATCGATGCTCCAAGGTCGCAGAGGCAGTTGTTGAAAGTTAGTGGACCAAGAGAGCAAGGGAGAGTGAAAGAACCAGGATCATCAATCTTTTCTTGGACAACTTCCTTATGTGTAATAGCGCTGCATTCATGGCTTTGTACTACCATTCCCTGCACTTCCTTGATTCTTTCCATAATTGCATCTTTTATCCAATTATGAGATTGAGGTAGAAGTGCCAATGCATCAAGTATGGGCATCTTGACCTCAATTTCTTTAATGTGTTTGTCGAATATAGCTCTGTATCTCTCCACTCTATCCTTGTAGAATCTCCCTGGGAAGGGGAGTTTAGGTTTGTAAGGAGGAGGGACGAATGGTGCTTTGTTCTCCTTGGCAGGTGCAATTTTTTCAACTGGGGAAGGTTGGACTCGATTGGCAGGTCGAGTTGTTGTGTCGAGTTGGTCAGACGAGTTCATGTTTGTCTGCTCAGCTTGTTGTTCGCCTTGACACAAAATCTCCCCATCTTGGTTTTCACTGTCCACGGTGATAGGAGTAGTTCCTCCCGTTGCTGGTAATTCTTTCCCACTTCTCAAGGTGATGGCATGGACATGGGCAAAATCCTTAGGATTTTGAATTACCTTTGAGTTGTCCAGGATGCGTTGTGGAAGATGTGGAGGCAGACTTGTTCTCCATGTATTTAATTTTGGAGTTCAGTGTCTCAAACTTGTTGTTGAGGGTGGCGAAGGTGTAGTCCATATGATTCTTGGCTTCAGCAAACTTCTTTGCAGTTTCCATTGTACTGGCAGCTTGACCTTGGAGTAGCTGCTGCATCATGCTCCGTAGGTCTTGATCGAGGGCGGTAGATGTTGGAGCTTGCTGTGGTGCAAAACCAGGTGGTTGACCGATGTTGCCCTGTTGGTTGTACCTTCCTTGGAAATTTTTCTTAGGAACAAAATCTTGAGTTTGATTGTAGGGGACAAAAGGTTTGTTTTGTTGCGGTGGTGGCAGAGGATAAACCTGATCTTGCGGGTTTTCTACGTTGGTACATCTGTAAGACAAGTTAGGGTTATTCTTGTAGTTGATAAAACCATTGTTATAGCCACCTTGATTCTGAACATAGCTAACTTCTTCGATTTGGTCAGCCTCCCCATCTTGAACATGAAAGAGTTCCTCTTCATTTGCAAAGTGAACGTGTCTCTGCTGGCTGAGGATGAATTTATCGAATTTTTCATTCAGAGACTTGATCTCTTTCCTAGTCCTCTCATCAGAATCAACACTTCCCCTTATGTTGCGGTCATAGTCCACAGTGTAGTTCCCATCGGATTGAGCAAGATTTTCAACTAGTGCCAGAGATTTGCATTCCTAGCCTAAGAGATTAGATGTTTAGGGTGTTCATTGACAAGAACGGGTTGAGTCTTAGTGCCTGTTAGGGTAGATTTCGTCAGAGACATGTTAGACTAAGGAATTAATATATCCATAGTTTACTGCTTTCTCCCCGGCAACAGCGCCAAATTGATATTGGTATTTTTACTCAGTACTCAGCCTGTAGTCAGGGGAGACCTAGCAATAGGAACTTGTCCTATTGGATGCGAATCCCTTGTCCTTGTTGCTTTTTCTAAGTAAAAATACAAGTTTAAATGTGTTGTGTGCTGTGAGAAAGCAGTAAACTATGGATATATCAATTCCTTAGTCTAACATGTCATTGTAGTACTAAGGTATCAATCCAAATTGGTGTGATGCTAACAATAAGGATGAGATCAGATATACTTAATTCAAGCCAAGCAAGTTGATGTTGGATTGTCTAACAACCTAAGTGAAACATGAAATATGCAAAATAAATGCTAAGTAAAAATACTAGGGAGGCAGGTCGGTAGAAAGGCACAAATGCTTGTAGGGAGTAATGCAGCAAGTGAAAATGACGAAATAAATTGATGAGATAAAACTAAGTGTAGAGACTAGCAAGCGAAAATGATAACTAAGACAAGGTAAAATCAACTAAGACAAACAAGCTCTCAAGAATGGGGTAATTGGTCAGTGACTCCTCTGAAATCTATTTAAGGCGCTGACAAACTCAAACAGAGCTACTTCCTAGACAACGGGTTCACAAGCAATCAAATCCACTGTCATGACAGATGACCTCAAGCTAGGGCAGTTCCAGACTCAGATGTCTCTGACGAAATCTACCCTAACAGACACTAAGACTCAACCCGTTCTTGTCAATGAACAACCTAAACATCTAATCTCTTAGGCTAGGAATGCAAATCTCTGGCATTAGTTGTTCAAGCGTTTCATCAACCACCTTTTGAGTGTGGAAACACTTAAGATCTAGTTGCAATTGATCAGAGAGAAACTAGCATTACGAACACTAGTCCAGAAGGGATTCACAAACAACTAAACTCAAACGCCCTAGAAGATCAAAGATTCGTCACTAACCTATCCCATTCTCAAGAACCCTAAAAAACTACTCAAGCATAGTGAAGAACTCAAACCCAGAAAATTCAAACATCTTAGAATTCATTGCAATTAGATTAGAATGATAGATTATTGCAAGAATAACAAGACTGCAAAGAATTAAAGCAAACTAACAAGTGGATTAAAAGAAATCTGGATTCAAAGTCAAGAACTATGATGAAAAAATGAAGAACACTCAATAACAAGAGGGAGAAAACCTAAGAAATAAAAGAGCTTGCACAAAAAAAACCGAATATCCTTTGGACAAAACCCAAAAGGGGTATTTATATGAAAATACGGAAAACCCTAAAAATGGGTAAAGATAAAATAAACGGCTAAGTCTTCAGAGGTCGATGCAGCTTGACTGGCGTGTATGTAGTTAAAGGCCTGGTCGAGCACTCTGCTCGAGCATGTGCTCGAGCACTTCTTGAAATCTGCTCGACGTGTGCTCGATGGAGCTGCTCGAGGTGTGCTCGATGGAGCTGCTCGAGGTGTGCTCTATGGAGCTGCTCGAGGTGTGCTCGATGGAGCTGCTCGAGCGCCTTGTAGAAATTCTGCTCCACGTGTGCTTGATGGAGCTGCTCGACGTGTGCTTGATGGAGATGCTCGAGGTGTGCTCGATGGAGCTGCTCGAGGTGTGCTTGATGAAGCTGCTCGAGCGCTTGTCCCTTTTCTGCCTGAGCACTCGTCAATCTTCTTGGAAATGTGCTCGAGCACGCTACTCTTTTTCTTGCTCAAGCATTTTGTCCTTCCCCTGCTCAATCACTTTGCAGCAGCTTGCGGCGTGGAACTCCCCGAACGTCCAAAACATCGTCCAAGTACCTGAAATCAACTCCCAAAATGCATATGTATGCAATGGTAATGCGAAATCCTAGTATTGATGCTAAATGTGTAAAAAGACTATAAATGAGGTGAAACATATGATAAATCTAGTCCTAGATGATGATAAATTCATGCTAAAACATGCTAAAATAGAGAGACATCACTTACATATTTTCTTTTCTTTTTTTCTTGCGTGTTTCAGGTGTATGCCTAAGCGTGCCACCAAGAGCAGCAAAGACAGTCAGCTTTTGTCTGTTCCGAATCAAGAGCTTGCAAAGTTAGAACGAGAAGGAAGGAAAGCAAAGAAATCAGCAGAAATGGCGGAATGAGTAGTATTACTTAAGGATGAAGCTGGTGTTCTTAGGGACCAAGAGGGTCATGTGTGCAACAACCAAGGGCAGAGACTTGATGATAATGGGAACCCCATTGTGCCAGTAGCTGTTGCAGGCGTAGAGAATACGCAAGAGAATGCGCCAGCGTGCGTGGGATGAGGAATAACACTTGGAGATTACAATAGACCTGATGAGTTTTATGCAAATAAGTCTGCAATTCGACTTCCTACTTTCCAGCGAGCTGATTTTGAGCTGAAGCCGTCCTACTATACCTTAGTTGGACAGCATCCTTTCCATGGGCTTTCTCATGAGCACCCCATCGATCACATTGAGAGGTTCGAAGATCTGTGACTAGCATGAAACATAACGGAGTCAGCTATGACTACCTCTTTTGTAAGCTTTTCCCACACTCTCTTAGTGGTGAAGCAGCTTACTGGTTGAAGCAATTGCCTACAGTAGATTTAAGAGAGATTACCTCGCTGCAGCAGATTTGGAAGACAGTTGCTGCTATACCTCGCTGTGGTTGCACCCAACCCGACCGTCAGGAAGCCACTGCTTCTTCCCCGAACCCAGACACTCCGCCTTCCACTTCAGCTGCTGCTACTTCTGATTGGGATGATGAGGATTAGTCTCCTCATGCTTTTCATTTTTCTGGTTTTTCTTTTCTTTCCCTTTTAGCTTTTATGTTTTTGTTTCTTTAGCTTTATGACATTTTTATGTTTTGTTTTAGTTTTATCTTTGTCTTTTAACTCTGGGAATGGATTATGATATTATGTTGCAGTTCTTATGATGGTTTTGAGTTGTTTATCGTAGCTTATAGGTTTATATTCCACCTGTTTGCGAAAATCCATGTTGATGCATATGGCTGGTGTTGATCGACACCAATCAATGTGTCGGTCGACACCACCACCTAACTCAAACCACCCTTGTTAATTTAAGCCTATGTCGATCGACATCAGGCTGTGTGTCGATCGACACAGGGACCCTGCATAGGTAAATTTTCCCATATTCAGAGTTTTTTATTTCTCTTTTCACCGAACTCATGCTTCTATAACACTGGGGACAGTGTTGTTTAAGTCTGGGGGAGGTAGTTACTAACATTATCTTTTCTTTTCTTAAGAGTCAATTGAGTCCTTGTTTTATCGAGTCAAATTCTGTATGAAACTAGGATTTTTTGAGGAAACCACCACATTTTGCAGTAGTTTAAGTAACCATTTGGTTCAAACTTGACTGACATCCGAGACTAATGAAAAAACCAAAGTCTGACCGGTTTACTAGAGACATCCATATTTCCAGCAGAAATCCACTAAAGCCTGAGCTAATTTCTGATTTTTCCTTTTATCTCATCGATGTGATTGATGCTCTTAGCGTTTGACTCCTCATTCATACTTGATAGCAGAACAACCTATGTATACGAAACAGTACTCCTCTCCCTTATTCTAAAATAATAATAAAAAGAAGGAAAAAAAAGAAAAAGATGAGATGACTTTCTTTCGAGTAAAGGGGTAGGAAAATTTCCAATGACCCCATTATTTTACTTCGAAAGAGACGATCACACGAAGGTTGGAAGCGAGGTTAGGAAGATTTCCCGTGATGCTATTATTCGCCTACACCTTTGTCAAAATAAAAATAAAACATTGAGAATAAGGAAAATAATAAGTCTGGGGGAGAGAAAGAGTACCAAGTAGTTATGTATGGTTGCTGCGTCATTGTATAGTATGGGAATAAGTCTAGAAGGTCCTTGACATCGAGGTCAGAGATGAGACCCAGCGATGAAGGAGGAAGCGTAGAGATTGAAGAGAGACTTATCAATAATTCGGTTTATTCTATGGTCATCTCCACTCTTCTGAATTTATCTTTCCTCACTTTTTGTATAATGCCACCACTTTTTCAATCTCCATTTAATTATTATTACCCATGGTGTATGTTTTACCTGAACATGTCCTTTGAAATAGCAAATAAAATGAATTGATGGATCAAAACAAAAACATTATGAAGCTCTAAGGAATTGCAGAGTTAAAATAATATCAAATCAATAATGGCCATAGGCTAGAACTGTAGCATTTATATCCTTTAAGCAGTGCGCCCACATGTGGAGGAACAGACTGATCATAGATCTCCAAACATGGGTAGCTAGCACTGCAATGCACGAAATTGTATGCAAAAATACATGAACTTGTTCAAGTCAGAATAAATGCAAAAAAAAAAAAGCCTATAATAAACTTGAACATATAGAGCGAATATGTGTGTGGCAACACCCAGCTAGATTTTCTATTCATGCGACGACTTCACCCAGTTCTGAAACTATCTGAGAAACTGGTTAACAAATATCCTGATACCATAGGTTAGCATCACAAATAGCTGAATTCCAGATAAATGTTAATAAGAGAGACAAAATTGAAAGCTGTATCATCAAGGAAGTAAAAGTATGTTAGAAAAAGAAGCCGGTGATCATATAGTAAAATATAACCTCTATTATTGTGGTCATTAACACTTTCTTTCTCCATATCCTGTATAAGTATCCCTGTGGAGAGTTTAATGAATGCTTGAAAACAACTAGAAGAATATAACCAAACTACATATCTATAATCCTTTGTTTACCTAAAAACAACAGAAATCTAAAACTTCAAAGCTCGAACAAGGTCTGACTTATGGACATGACTGGAAAAAACATAGAATTCCCTGGCTGGATGACTGCAGAGAGCTTTGATTCTGTTGTAAACAGATCTTTTCATGTTCCTAACCATAGATTCTCCAACAAATCAATCTACCAAAACAAAACGATACATGAATAATGCCCAAAAGACAATATAATATGTAGCTCAAAAAAATGTTTTGGTTAAATAATCAATCAAATGAAATTACTAGGTACTACGTTGGTGCCACAGGGATACAAATGAAACTACAAGCAAACACATCTGCAGCAGAATATTTGTCAAAGAGTTGTTGGTATATTAAATACATAAAAAGGAGAAACTTCTTTCATGGTGCCAGAGAATTTATGAGGCTCATGGTTGAGAAGCTGGTTGCAATTTCAAATCCTGGATAATTAAAACCAACAAATAAAAGATTTGGATCAATAACGAGATCACCTTGCATCAGTGGTTAGGAGGAGGGTACATGATGCAACAGATGTTTACTACTCATATGTCACAGATGAATTCTACATTTTATACTAATCCTTTTTTCTTTTACCTTTGCATTATTTAAAATCGGAGTCTAGAAGAATGCTAGATGATTTAAAATCTCTGCGAACTACCAAAGGATGGCAATGCTCGAGAAGATACACTAACCCTCTTTATTAAAAAAGAAAAGAAAACTTTGTAAGCATAGAAAAGTACTTGGAGATCACAGGATACTGCTACATGTTTGAAAGTATTATCGATGAATGAAACTTTTACCTTGCCATATCAGCCGCTATCTTCATCCTAAGCTGCCAAGTTAAACCTGAACCATGAAAGTATCCGAAAGCAAAAAAAAATAACAAAATCAGATGTGAAAGGAAGGAACAAAAGATGCCTAAACTTGGGTCATATCCCTTACCATGCAACTGACTCAATCTTAGCTAACCAATCTTCCTCAGTCTGCAAAAAAATTAACAAGAAAAAAGGATAAAAACCGAGTTATGGTTTATCGACTGAGATGGTTGGATATTGTGGTCACCGGGTTTGGTATCTGCAGTTTGTTGCTCAACTAGTTTTCACCTAACAGATGTTATATTAATCAAAAGATAGTGATCATGTAGGAGAAAACAAGACAAGACCATTAAGTAGAGAGTTAACTGTAAGTAAATGAGTAAGAAAGTTAAGGAAAGGATGAAAAGAGGTTAAAACAAGTTCAGCAGGTAAAGTAAATTAAGTAAGCATGTAAGCAAGGAGCGAGTAAGAAAATAAGCAAGGAAGCAAGTAAGAAAATTAAGCAAGGAAGCAAGTAAGTAAGCAACTAAGCAACCAAGGAAGTCAACAAGGAAGCAAGTAAGTAAGCAAAAGATCACAGAAAAAAATACGAAAGCAAGTAAGGAATCACAGAACTAAGCAAGGAATCAAGGAAGAAAATCAGAAAACAAACAAGCACGCAAGGAACCAAAGAAGGAAACAAACAAGCACGTAAGGAACCAAGGATGGAAATGAGAAAACAAACAAGCACCAAGGAAGGAAACAAACAACTAAGCAAGGAATCAAGGAAGAAAATAAGAAAACAAACAAGCACGTAAGGAACCAAGGATGGAAATGAGAAAACAAACAAGCACCAAGGAAGGAAACAAACAACCACTACAAGAAAACATAGGAGTTGCGACGGAAATTTACATCGAAATTTTTCCGTCGTAATTTAGCAACGGATTAACGACGACATTACAACGGATTTCAGATTCGTCGTAAATTAGTCGTAAAATTACGTGTAAACTATTCGTCGTAAAATAGTCGTAAAATTACGTGTAAACTATTCGTCGTAAAATATATGTACATAAACGACTATTTAGCGACACAATTACGACGAATACTGTATTCGAGATAAACTTTGTATTCGTCGTAAATACGTTGCAAAGTTTACAACGTATTTACGACGAATAAATTTAACGAGGAATTTACAAGGTATATTTATTAGATAAGTAAAACGTGTAAAACTAGGATTGGTACGATGGAAGTTTACCTCGTAAATCAGTCGTAAAGTCGATGGTACCTCCTCGTTAACATGATTTGTTGTAAAATCGTTGTAATATTTCTACCTACCAAACACGAAAAATTCCTGTAAATACCACACTTTCATTATCTCAACATCACACATCACAAACAACAATCACATTGAAACTAAACACGAAAAAATGTCTTCTGCAGATGATATACGGAAGCAACGAAGATGGATGTATAAGCATAGAGATTCTGAGGGAAACGTAACCGAAGAGTTTATGAATGGGTTGGAGCTATTCATGTATAAGGCCAGACAGACTCCACTCACCATAGAAACTGGTAAAATGTTCTGTCCTTGTCGAAAGTGTAAAAATACAAGATTTGCGCTTATTGAAAATGTTTGGAAGCATTTGTTGAATAGAGGATTTATGCCCCAATATTATATTTGGTTTCAACATGGGGAAGGTTATGGTCAGAATGAAGCAGAAAGTAGTAATAATAGTAATTTTGAAGCTGTGGGTACAGATGAACCTAGTAATTTGCATAACTATGCCCATTCTTATCATGTAGATCAGGGTGATGTACAACATGATAGGGTTCATGACATGGTTACAGATGCATTTAATCAAACCACTTCATCATTTGCTGATAATACAATTGAGGAACCTAATTTAGATGCGAAACGGTTCTATGAAATGTTGGATGCTGCAAATCAGCCAATCTACGAAGGATGTAGAGAAGGTTTGTCAAAATTATCATTGGCATCTAGGATGATGAACATTAAAACTGATCATAATCTAGGGGAGGTTTGTATGGATGCATGGGCCGAATTATTCAAAGAGTATTTGCCAGAAGACAATTTGTCTGCTGAATCATACTATGAGATTCAAAAGCTGGTTTATAGTCTTGGGTTGCCTTCTGAGATGATAGATGTTTGCATTGATAATTGCATGATCTATTGGAAAGATGATGCTCAGTTATTCTAGGGAATGTCGATTCTGTAAGAAGCCAAGATTTAAACCTCAAGGCGCCGGAAGGAATAAGGTACCGTACCAACGGATGTGGTACCTACCAATAACAGAAAGGTTGAAAAGATTGTATCAGTCTGAAAGGACAGCTGCATCGATGAGATGGCATGGAGAACATTCACAAACAGAAAGGGATCACACACATCCATCAGATGAAAAGGCGTGAAAACATTTTAAAACGGTATATCCTAATTTTGCTAGAAACGTCAGAAATGTCTATCTTGGATTATGCACTGATGGTTTCAGTCCATTTGGGATATCTGGTAGAAAGTATTCTTTGTGGCCGGTAATTGTCACGCCTTACAACCTTGCGCCAGGGATGTGCATGGAAAAGGAATTTTTATTCCTTAGTATCCTAGTTCCTGGTCCTAAACATCCGAAGCGGTCACTAGATGTATTTCTCCAACCTCTAATACACGAATTGAAGGAGTTATGGCATTGTGGAGTTCGAACCTATGATTGTTCGGTAAAAAAGAATTTTACTATGAAAGTTGTGCTTATGTGGGCGATAAGTGACTTTCCTGCTTATGGGATGTTGTCAGTTTGGACAACACATGGAAGATTATCTTGTCTGTGTTGTCTTAGGAGAACTGATGCATTTCATCTGAAGTATGGAAGGAAAACTAGTTGGTTTGATTGTCATCGTCGGTTCCTCCCAATGCACCATCCTTATAGAAGGAACAAGAAGTTGTTTCGGAAAAATGTTATTGTACGTGCTCTTCCACCAGTGTATTTAACAGGAGAACAAATTGAAGCGGAAATTGATCACTATGGTGCTCAAGAAACTGTAAGGCGTGGAGGTAATTGGCATACTCAACGTAATATGCCAGACGGATACGGAGAACATCACCACTGGCACAAGAAAAGCATATTATGGGATCTTCCATATTGGAAGAATCATCTCCTACGACACAATCTTGATGTCATGCATATTGAGAAAAACGTTTTCGATAATATCATGTACACAATATTAAACGTGGCAAAGAAGACAAAACATAGCAAAAACTCAAGGATGGACTTACCTGCTATTTGTTCTACGAGTGAGTTGGAGATTACAGACGAGGGGGAAGTGCCATTTCCAATATTTAGGTTGACGGGAAATGCAAAAATAGCGTTATTCAAATGGGTGAAAGAAGATGTGAAGTTTCCTGATGGTTATGTTTCTAATCTCTCTAGATGTGTTGAAGAAGGAACAAAATTTTCAGGGATGAAGAGTCATGATTGTCATGTGTTTATGCAACGACTACTTCCATTTGCACTTAAAGAGATAATCGATGAAGATGTTAATGAAACACTTGCAGGTATATACATATATATATATATTGGTGTATTTTTCTGGGATCTTAGTACACGTACCTTGATGGAACAAGACATTCAACAACTTGAAGCTAACATTCCCATATTATTGTGCAATTTGGAGAAGATTTTTCCCCCAGCATTTTTTGATGTTATGGAGCATCTTCCAATCCACCTTCCTCATGAAGCGGCACTAGGTGGACCTGTTCAGTATCGATGGATGTATCCGTTTGAGCATTTCATGAAACATTTAAAAGGGAAAGCAAAAAACCTTGCCAGAGTAGAAGGGTCAATTATTGCAGGGAGTTTAACTCAAGAAACATCTCACTTTTCGTCATACTATTTTTCGCCGAAAGTTCGGACACGGAAAAGAGCTCCTCGACGATATGACGATGGAGGTGTGGCACAAACTTATGCAGTAGAAGGTGTTCCAAACATATTTTCGCAAATTGGACGCCTATCTGGACAAGTAAAAGAAGTTTGGTGGACATCTCCTGAAGATCGTCATTGCGCACACACATATATTCTCGTAAATTGTGAGGAAATGCGGTCATTTGAAAGGTATATATATAACATATAAAATGTTTTAGATAGTAATGTATGAGTTTTGTGCACACACATTTATCTTATAATTTAATAATTGCAGCTTATTCGTGGATCAAGTACGAGAATCAATTGAGGGAATATCAGATGATGAAATCAACAAGTGGAAAGATCAACACTTTATTACGTGGTTGAAAACTCAAGTACGATCTTAAATTTCATTATTTAATTAGTCATTATAGACTAATTAATGATAAAGATAATAATTTTTTACTTTGAATTTATCAGGTTGATTATGATGATCCATATTATCCACCATGGTTTCATGACTTGCTTCAAGATCCAATCAGTAAGATAACCACTGCTCCAATGTATTTTACTCAAGGATATGCGTTTCATGCTTATGACTACGGTAGACATCGTACATCCGTTGAATTTGCTGGGTTAGTGGGGATGAAATGTGTACTCTTCAAATGTGATTGGTTCGATCCAACAGTTGGCATAGGTGTTCGTTTCAATAAACTTGGAGTTGTGGATGTTAACGCGGTAAGACGGTAAAACAAGTTTGAACCTTTCATCTTAGCATCTCAAGCAGACCAAGTAAGCTTCATTTCGTATCCCAGAGTTAGGACCACGGGAGTCACTTGGTTATCAGCTATTAAGGTGAAGCCTAGAGGTCGAATCGTAGGAGAAGAAGCATTGCAACAAGATTTATGTAGTGATATTTCGACACCGATTCAAACTACAAATGAGATCTTACTTATAGATCGCAACAATCAAGTATTTCAAGACATCCCATATGATGATGAAGAAGAAGACAACGGGAATGAAGAGTTTGCTGAAAGTGACAATCTAAGCACAGATTCAAGTGAGGCATCAGACAACTTAGTTGATGAGAATAATTAAATGTTTATAATATGTGTTTTGTAATAGTTAACATTTCCAATATAAAATATTATTCAATTCAATTTATCAACTAAGTGGTTTATGTTTATGGTTGGTTCTAAGTTTCAAATAACATTTATAAATTTTATAAATTATTAAAATTTATAATTTTAACTATTACAATTATAATTTATAATTTATAATTTATAATTTATAATTTCTAAACCACATATGTTTGTGGTTTAGGTTCATGGTGTATAGAGAATTTAACGATGGAGTTACAACGGATTCGTCGTAAAAATGTTGTTAAAAAATTAAACATTTACGATGAATTAACGAGGCCGCCTCGATAATTCGTCGCAATATTTATGATGAATTAACGAGGCGACCTCATCATTTCCTCGTAAAGAAACACTTACAAGTTCGAATATTTCTATAAATACCACATCCTCTCATTTTCTATTTCAATACAACAAACGTTTCTAAGTAACAAATTTATTCGCAAAACACTAATTAATTATGGATGATGATAGATCTTTTGTTCCTGGTCCAGCAGGTGTGAGACAAGCTGATGAACGAGCAAGAAGAAAACTTGAACGATCAATGCTTCAAGAATGTGCTGGTATAAGCGAGTCTATGTTTAATTCTTATGAGAGACATGTACGGATGGTTAATTGTGTTGTTGAGCCAGAAGATCCTTCTTTCATGGGTGTCCCTTGGAAGACTACAATTGAATACCTAACACAACAAGGTAAATTGCAATGTCATGCATTAATTATTAGTATACAATGTTCTTTTTAGATTGCTCAATAAACAAATATATATATATATATATATATATATATATATATATTTGACTTATTTTATTTTGAATATAGGTGGACATACATGTAGGTGGACACTGGTAAAAGAGCTGCATAAGATTTGTGTACCACAATGGTATGACATTCCTTTTGTGGTAGCTGTGATTCATAAAATGGTTCATAATGGATTGGGGGATGCGATGGTTATAATGAAGGTAAACTGTATTATAAGTTTTAGTCTTTAGATATTCTTAATTAATCAATTTGATATTTAGTAACTATTAATTGTACTTTTTGGTGTTCTTGTAGGATCCGACTGGTACTGTACAAGCGAGCATTCATAGGTCCGCTTTATCTGATAACAAATATGGGCCGCACATAAAGGAGGGTTCAGTGTTGCTTCTAAAGGAGGTTGTAGTTGTTAAGTTTGAACAGGCGACAACATATCTTAACATTACTCTGAATAACATAACCAATGTACGTTACAATTTTGTTGTTAAAAGTATATTATTTATAAGTATTATCATTAACTTGTTAATTTTGCAGGTAATATCTATAGAAAACGTTGCTACAGCATTCATACAAGAAAGTGGTCCCAGTGGTGTTAATCGAAATCCAAACAATTGGTTAAACCATGAAGATGAGGTTGGGTCGGATGATACTGAAGAAATTGAGTAGTTCATTACGTCATGATAAATGGAAAGAAACAAATATTTATGTTTATGTTTAAAATGCTTCCTGTTTATTTGTATGTTTAATTTATGTTAAACTATCGTATAATATTAAAAACTATGTATGTTTAATTTTGTATCCAATATAAAATTAAATGTTTCTATATATTTTCAATTTCAATTTATGAATTTTAAAGTTTTTCTACATTTCTATAAAGGTTAGGGAATATGGGAATTAGTAACGGATTTTTAATTTACTCGTATTAAATAATATTACGACGAATTTACGAGGCTGCCTCGTTAATACGTCGTAATGGTTCCGACGTATGAACGAGGCCGCCTCGTTATGTTACGACGAATGTTTATTTTACTCATATTAAAGAATATAACGTCGAATTTACGAGGCCACCTCGTAAATTCGTTGTAATTGTTACGACGTATTAACGAGGCGACCTCGTAAATTCGTCGTAACGTTACGACGGATTAATGAGGAACACAAAATCTATATATATGAGGACGCGGCCCCCTCTTTCCGAGGTTTATTCAATCCAAACTCACTATCTCTCTAGATTTTCTCTCTCTACATCCGAAATTGAGGTAAAATTTTTTTTTTTTTTTATTTAGTTTTAATTGTAGATTTGTTAAGTTGAATGGTTTAAGTTAGATAGAAGGAATTTAATTAGAATTGTTAAGTCGATGCTTTGATAAGTTAATTAGAATGATTATATTTTAATTTAAATTGTTAACTAAATTAATATTATTTATTTCAAATGTATGTGTAGATATGGTTAGGAGTTCCGCATTAGCTAGACGACGGGGCGACCGTCCACATTACAGTGAGACGTTTTTAGGTTCCGATACGACCACTACTAGAGCAGAAGTATCATCTTCTGCTACCGCATCTATTGACGTACCATCTACTTTAGCCGCCCCTTCTACAGAGACGGTACCAGAGACTCAGCAGGGTCAGGACCCACCACCTCCTGTTGTACCAGAGACTCAGCAGGGTTAGGATCCATCACATCCAGATTTATTAGTTCCTCCTACAGCTCCATATGCACGGTATACCGTCGAGGATCTTCTTGTCCAACCAGGACGAGAAGGATTGGACAAGTTGGATCCTAACCGGCCACCGAACACATTCTGGTATGTAAATTATAATTCTTTATTTATATAATTATTAAATTTTAGCCATTAATAATTAATATTTAATTACTCATACATATTTAATTTTACATTTGTTTAGGTTTGGTGTGGATAATAAGGTCGGACGCAGCGTTTCTGATATCATCAAGGGATACTTCATTGAGCCTCATCCCAACTGGACTCTCGTACCTGATCACATCAGGAAAACATGGTTCAAATGTTTTGCGGTATGTTTATTAAAAATAAATTAAATTTTTAATTTATAATTTTATTTTATATGTTTTTACTTAACTTTTTTAATTAATCTTTTTGTAGCAAAAATGGAATTGGGAAGTTTCCATAAACGAGAGAGTGAAGAAAGAGTTCAACATAAAGGCGATGAAGCGACTTGCTAACACGGTCTCCGACTGGAAGGAGAAATGGCAACTAGGAGATCCAAAACCCATCTACATCACCGATGTTGTATGGGAGGGACTTGTACGGTTTTGGAATGCCCCGGATTCTGTTATCAAATCCGGGAAGTGTTCAAAGTCCTGTCTTACCCTTGGTCCGGATGGACTATTACCGACTCCCCATACATCCTGCCAAACACCTTTTGCGGGTGCCCGCATCAAGCTGGTAAAAAGTTTTTGAAAAAAATTAATTCGTATATTTTTTAAAATTTAGTATTATTTAAATTAATATATTTTATTTTTATAATTTCATTTCTAGGCTAAGGGAGGACCGCTTCCTTCTCTTCCAAGATTGTTCGAGCACACCCACAAGAAAAAGAATGGAGCTTTTGTGGATGTCAGATCCGAGAGGATCCAGACCGAGCTCACCACGAGGATCACTGAGCGCGAGACACAACATTCTCAGCAATCCGAGGATGGGACTCCCGTGGAGATAAGTACGGTAGAAGCTGATCAGATCTTCGAATCGGTAAGATTAATTTTCAAATTAAAATTTTAAATTTTTTTTTTATATTTTGTTTATGGACGATTTTTTTTCCAGGTTGTTCCGAAGAAGAAAGGTCGCTCTTTAGGTATGGGTTCGGTTCATGACGTCCGAATTGCTTCTTCTTCGCATGTTCGTTCAGTCGTAGATGATCCGGTCCAGCTTCGTTCTGAATTAGCAGCTGCAAACGCCGAGATTAGTTCTTTGAGGGCCGAACAAGATACCATGAGGAACCAAGTTCAGGGTCTTAACGCCTTGTTTGGAATTTTGGCGGCCACTAATCCCGACCTTTCTCGAGAATTGGAGCGGCAACAACAGCTTCGAGACCTACATGCACAGCAACCACCCCAGCCGAGTGCACCTACCGAGCAGCCGCCAGTGGGCAATTCTACCGATGCAGACGATGATCATTATTTTTCGGATATAAATTTGGACATTTAGAATTTTATGTTTTGTATAAATTTGTAATTTAATATAAGTATTAGAACTTTTTATTAATTATATCATAATTTTATTAATTAAATTATTTTATAATTAATTAATAATTCAATATTTTAAAAAATAAATTCTATATTTAAAAAAAAACAATCAAAAATTAATTATATTAAAATTAAATTTTATTAATTTCTAATTAAAATTACGATGCATTAACGACGTCTATATTTAATAATCATTGGGAAATCGTTGTAAAGTTACGTCGAATTAACGACATTTATATTATAGAATCGTTGGTATTTCATCGTAAATTACCGTCGCAGTTACGACGAACTTCCTATTTGCGTTGAATTAACGTCGAATTTTCTTACGACGAATTACCAACGACTGTTGTTCCTCGTTATGTTTTACGACGAAATTACATCGAATGTGCCATTACGACAACCTGTTTACGACGAATCGTTGTTCGTCGTAAATCCGTTGTAATACCATCTTTACGTCGAATTAACAACTGATTCTTCCGTTGTTATAAATGTGTTTTCTTGTAGTGAACTAAGCAATGAATCAAGGAAGAAAATCAGAAAACAAACAAGCACGTAAGGAACCAAGGATGCAAATGAGAAAACAAACAAGCAACAAGAAAGGAAACAAACAAGAACGTATGGAACCAAGGAAAAAAGCAAATAAAAAAAAGAAAGAACCAAACAAGCAATGAAACAAATAGGTACGAAAGAATCAAATGAGTAAGCAAAAAAAAAAAACAAAAAAGAAGAAAGAAAGTAAGTAAACAAGCCTTAGCAATCATGCAGAACTAATCATGTATTTTATTTTTAGGTGACAACAGTTGAAAGAGATACTGAATATGAGGAGATACTCCATACGCTAATGTGTTACGGTTCTTGCCTATGCCCAGGTTTGATTTGAGGTTCTCTTAACTCTACAACTTTTTATTACAGATATCTTGGTAGAACTGATGTGTCTGACTCATTTTAATAAAGTTATGAATACTTGTGAATAAATATGAAATCTCAGTATAGTCCATCACATCTGTAAAACCAATATTACCTCTGTTTGGTCTTTTGATTTTCCTTTCATAGGTCGAAGTTGTGTCTCTTTTCCTCTGCATCAACAGAGTTCATCCGAGACCAATGAATGTTATATGGGTTCTTCTCAATCCCTTAGAGAACGCATACACACATCACATAAATACATACATACATATTTCCATGCTTTGTTGCTTACTTACTTTCTTTCTTTCTTTTTTTTTTTTTTCTTACTCATTTGATTCTTTCGTACCTATTTGTTTCATTTGCTTGTTTGGTTCCTTATTTTTTATTTGCTTTGTTCCTTGGTTCCATGCGTGCTTGTTTGTTTCCTTCCTTGTTGCTTGTTTGTTTTCTCATTTCCATCCTTGGTTCCTTACGTGCTTGTTTGTTTCCTTCTTTGGTTCCTTGCATGCTTGTTTGTTTTCTGATTTTCTTCCTTGATTCTTTGCTTAGTTGTTGGTTTCCTTCCTTGGTGCTTGTTTGTTTTCTCATTTCCATCCTTGGTTCCTTACGTGCTTGTTTGTTTCCTTCTTTGGTTCTTTGCGTGCTTGTTTGTTTTCTGATTTTCTTCCTTGATTCCTTGCTTAGTTGTTTGTTTCCTTCCTTAGTGCTTGTTTGTTTTCTCCTTTCCATCCATGGTTCCTTACGTGCTTGTTTGTTTCCTTCTTTCGTTCCTTGCATGCTTGTTTGTTTTCTGAATTTCTTCCTTGATTCCTTGCTTAGTTGTGTGATTCCTTACTTGCTTTCTTTTTTTTTTCTGTGATCTTCTGCAGACTTACTTGCTTCTTTGTTTGCTTCCTTGATTGCTTAGTAGCTTCTTGTTTCCTTGCTTAATTTTCTTACTTGCTTCCTTGTTTAATTTTCTTACTTGCTTCCTTACTTATTTTCTTACTCTCTCCTTGCTTACATGCTTACTTAATTACTTTACCTACTGAACTTGTTTTAACCTCTTTTCATTCTTTTCTTAACTTTCTTACTCACTTACTCACAGTTAACTCTCTACCTTGATTTCTCAACTGTATGTTATTTAGATGGCTCTAGGTTACTGTTTGAAAATAGTACAGATGGAGAATCCGGAGCACCTATCTTGAAGAGTCCTCGTCCACGTCCATGTCGCTGCCACGTGGACCATCCCTTTTCTTATATATGTGTACCAAGGGATATATTGATGCAAGGTGGTCTTGTGTGTATCTAAATCTTTCATTTGTTGGTTTTAACTGTTCAGGATCAGAGATTGCAACCAGCTTCTGAACAAGGAGCCTCATAAATTCTCTGGTACCAAGAAAAAATTCCTCTTTTTATGTTTGTACTATAGAAACAACTCTTTGACAAATATTGTTGTTCATATGTGTTCTTTGCTATACCTTGCTTTAGTTAACTCTTTTGAGCTGTCTTGGGACTATTATGAACTAGAAAAGATGCATGCTTACTTGCTTAGTTTTTTGCATGTGTTCATCGAACAAATGCTCTGCAGAACAAGCTCACTCTACAAATCTCTAGCAAAACTAGTTGGGATGGCAGACAAAGTTGAAGACAGGTTGACTCAATAACATAAGGTATCACTTCATAACATTGTGATGTAATCGTCTTGTCTTGTTTCCTCCTACATGATCACTATTGTTAGATGGTCCCTCCTCAAAGCAAGAGTTATGTACTAAGAACACAAGAACAATTCTCTTTAAACAAATTTTTTTTTCTTTTCTTGTCATTTGATATCTCAATCTTCCTTAAATACAAAAACTAAAAGACATTAACTACCCCACTAATACATGAAAACCACTTACGTAAGTAACTACCCTCCTCACTACTTGTATCTCATCAATACTCCACCCTCCAAAGAACCTTGTCCTCAAGGTTCATAACAAAAGCTCGTCCACGATCAAAGGGATGTTTTCCATAGGTACCAAACGAAATCTCCTTTAACACAACCAATTTCCGAGGTTGCACAGAACCAAATCGAGATCCATTCATAGACGAGTTGTATCGATCACACTTTTCTGGTTTTCTAGTCCGAGCAGTGTGATGGTGGCGTCTAACCGGAACAGTTAGACTCCGTTGTTGTTTCGGTGGTGAAGCCGGTGAACGTTTGAGTGATGAAGTCACCAATGGCCGAGATTTCACCGAAAACTTCATGTCGATGGCCATCTCCATGATTTGTTTAGCCGGCTGGGTTGGTTTCTTCACGGTCTTCAACGTTTTCATCTTCTTACTCCAAGTTGCTGCCCACTCCTTCCAATATTCCACCATCTTCTTCATCTCTTCCCGTAGCTCCTCTTGAAGATGAACAAACTCCTTCTTCATGGTTGCACGTGGAACCGCCAACGATGGTTCTTCATCGCCGTAGACATCGAAGATGGGAGCTCCATAGATCTTGTTATAGAGTTCCATGGATCAACTGCTCTGATACCAATTGTTAGATGGTCCCTCCTCAAAGCAAGAGTTGTGTACTAAGAACACAAGAACAATTCTCTTTAAACAAATTTCTTTTTCTTTTCTTGTCATTTGATATCTCAATCTTCCTTAAATACACAAACTAAAAGACATTAACTACCCCACTAATACATGAAAACCACTTACGTAAGTAACTACCCTCCTCACTACTTGTATCTCATCAACTATCTTTTGATTGATTTAACATCTGTTAGGTGAAAACTAGTTGAGCAACAAACTGCAGATACCAAACCTGGTGACCACAATATCCAACCATCTCAGTCGATAAACCATAACTCGGTTTTTATCCTTTTTTCTTGTTGATTTTTATGCAGACTGAGGAATATTGGTTAGCTAAGATCAGGCATCAGAACATAATTTCCATATTGGGTTTTTTTTGAAAATAGCCAAAAAAGATGTATTGTCTATGAGTTGATACAGAATGGATCTTTGGAGAGTCAGTTGCATGGTAAGGGATATGACCCAAGTTTAGGCATCGTTTGTTCCTCCCTTTCACATCTGATTTTGTTATTTTTTTGCTTTTGGATACTTTCATGGTTCAGGTTTAACTTGGCAGCTTAAGATGAAGATAGCGGCTGATATGGCAAGGTAAAAGTTTCATTCATCGATAATACTTTCAAACATGTAGCAGTATCCTGTGATCTCCAAGAACTTTTCTATGCTTACAAAGTTTTCTTTTCTTTTTTAATAAAGAGGGTTAGTGTATCTTCTCGAGCATTGCCATCCTCCGGTAGTAAGTTTAACAGGTCATCGATGGATCATAAAATAACTCCAGTTACAAGCATAGTAAGGTCTTAGTTGTAACTCATATAAACCATATGAGTTTTGTCAGCATCATGTTATATTTAAATTATATATTTTTTTATGAAATGGAGAGAAGAGAAATTAGTCTAATATAACACACTTTTTCTTTTGAATAGCTAGTATAACTTCCTTTAACTTTTATTGCCTACATAATTTAATTATTCTCTAACAAATTTCATAATTCCAAAATTGTTCTTTTGATTGTTTTTTTTAAGAAAAATAGTAAATGAGTTTTTGAAAATTGATGATTTCATATCAGTTTTATCATAAATATATTTAAAATTTATGTAACTAAATTCTTTTATACCTAAATAATTTTAACATTAGTAAAAGAAAAATAAAATAAACTAAAAAACCTAAAACCTACTTTAAAATGATTTTATATCCATAATATCAAAATTATCCTTTCTAACTAATACATATTTTTGAAGAGAACTTATTAATAAATTATTCTCTTTTAATTCATATTTATAATTAAAAGTGCAGTTTTTAATATTTATTTTAACTTAAAATATTTGATTAAGTTAAAGAATAATGTTTTTTAAAAAACTTAAAAATCATTACAAAAGTCAGCTAAATATTAGTAAAGTTTGTCAAATGTCCGCAGAGTCTGTCATATGTTCGCACAGTCTGCCAAATGCTCGCAAAGTCTGTCAAATCCTCGCAAAGTCTGCCAAATGCTCGAAGACTCTGTCAAATGCTCGCGGACTCTGCCAAATGCTCGCAAACTCTGGCAAGTACTCGCAGAATCTACCAAATGCTTGCAGACTCTGTCTAATATCTGCAGAGTCTGTCAAATATCTGCAGAGTCTTCATATTATTCTGCATAATGTGTCAAACTTCTGTAGAGTCTGCCAAACATATGCAAAGTCTACTAGTTATTCTGAAGAGTCTGCTAGATATCCGCAAAGTCTGCCAGATTTTTGCAAAGTCTACTAGTTACTCTACAGAGTCTGCTAATTACTCCGCAGAGTATGTCAATTACTCAACAGAGTCTGCAAAATATCTGCAAAATCTGTCAAATATGTGAAAAGCATGTCAAATATTTGCAGAGTTTGCCAGATGTTAGCAGAGTTTGCCAAATAATCGCAGAGTCTGCCAAATGCTCGCAATATCTGGCAAAATTGTTAGCGGAGTTCGCCAAATATTCGCAGAGTCTGCCAAATGCTCGCAGTATCCGCCAAATGCTCGCAAACTTTGCCAGATGCTCACAGAGTCTGCCAAATGCTCGTAGAGTCTGCCAAATGCTCGCAGACTTTGCCAAATGCTCGCAAAGTCTGCCAAATATGTCATTAAGGGTATTTGAAAATTATTACATTTGAAACTTTAAAAGTTTTGATAAACTATTTTGGCTATTTCAAAAATAAAGTAGGTTATTGTGGTAAATATCTCTCGAATGAATATATAAAGAAATTTTGAGGCCGCACAACTACATAGAAACATTATGCGCTACTATTGTAATTATACGTTCCAAACTTAAACCATATTATTATTAACAAATGAAGTAAAAATTATTTTATAGGGTTATTTAATTAAAAGAAATTATTTGATTTCAATCGAGTGATATATGTTGACGGTAGTAACTGGTGTTAGTATAGTTGAAAACTAGATTTCATTTGATCTTTCTTAAGCATCGTTACTTTTGCAGTTACATAGCCGGTCTTGAGGGAAAGCAAGTAAAACATTTGCTTGCAACCCTCTATACAAAAATTTAGTTTTTGGGCTAAGTTTGGGTAAAATATGCATTAGGTGAGTTAGCTAATGTATAAATGTCAAGACGTCGAACCAAATTCTGATCTCATAATTTTATTTAAATTTTTTTAACTTGCTTTTTCGTTTAATTATATGTAGGCCCAAAAAATTTCTTTTTTCTTCTAACCCATATATTTTCGTTGTCGGCTTCAAGTAATCTAATGCTAATAGTACTTTTTTGTCATTTGAAAATTTATTAAAATTTTATAAAAAATTGGCGAAACAAATTAATTTTTTTTGGATATAAAGCAAGCGTAAAATGAGATTTTCCAGAAACAAAACTATATAAAAGAAAAACATATAAAACTGAAAACCAAACGCTATTAGTAATCAAAACCCATAACTGTAAAACAAAAATCGACTAAAAGGGAAACCATTATTATCAAGAGCTTCTAACTGCAACAAATGATTCACACCAAACCTACAAATGTTGCATTTTTCTTGGAGATCTTTTGAAAGAAATTTACTCAAAAAGTTATGAACTGACCAAAACTTTGGTAATATATTCATCTTCTAGTGATGTAACTTCACAAATTTTTATTTCTTATCTCTTTATAATCCAACAAGACATGACTTCAAAAAGTTTCTTAACTTTATTCTGGATATCGGGGATGTCGGTGTAAACACAACTTTGAAATATCTAAATAGAAGCTTTCCAAAAAGATCATATATCGATTATATCTGTTTCATAAAGACAAGGAGCGAAATCGATCCAGTCGCGTATAACTATTCTCATCTACTTGAGAAAGGCAAAAGATTGAGCTCGTGAGAATCCAAGGTAACTTCCACCTATGAAAAGAAAGAACATGTAAACTTTGAGACAACCCACCAAAAACCAAGCCGGTCTATGCAATTGCTAAAGTTGGAGTTTATCAAAAAACACATCTAGATCTAGAAATTCATATCTAAAAACAAAATATATTTTCTTGATCAACAAGGAAAAGAGACGCTTAGAGAAAAAAATATGAACAACTCAAAAGAACGAGAAATCGAAAAGAGCGAAACCAACATCACACATACATTATGAAGACATTGTTTGATTCCCTCAGCCACCAAACAAATTAGGGTTTTTTTAGAACTCTCTCCTGAACCTAATGTTTTTAAAAGAAAACTAGAAATTTCACATAATGTAAACCCTTAGCAAAAAAGAAGTTCTAGTAAATGCATAATTTAATTATTCTACATAACATACGTACAAACGGATAACAATTTTCCATTGGCTGAAAGATGGATGTGTCACGTGTGGGTGACTTCCAAGTGAAATAAGAAAATCAAAAATATATTTATAATCATTGTAATACCACAACCAACTCAATTTACTGGTCCAATTTTTGTTTAATATTTTTGAAAAATCTAGAAAAGAACACCAGTTTCTTCCAGAATCATATAGAATAGTAGAAACAAATAGATGATGAGATGAAAGAAAATAACTATATATGGAATGATACATATCTTTTTATCCCGGACTTAATCAGAATGTATTGGGTACCAAGCAACATGATTTCCATATCTCTGTATGACACGATATGTCGATACATCAACCCAAAAAAAGTAAAACTTATGTTAAAATAAATATACGAAATTACAAATTATGAGCTTTGTGTTCAACCTATTAGCTTTCTTTTTATTTTGCCTCAAATGATGTATAACAGTAAAAGTTTTTGTTTTCTTCCTTTTTCAATTAATATAATTTTTTCCGTCGGTGATTGATGGTAAATCATAGTGTTTAATTGTATACTGAAATTTGAAACCTTGAAATGTGACCTAAGCTCCGAGACCGTGTTGGGCCTAAAAAGCCATATGGCATATACTAGACCCAAAAATGATTCATGCACAACATAATAGTTTGACTGGTGTTGACTTGATTTGAGTGTTTTTTTCTTTTTTTTGGGTTCAAACTGGTGCTGAACTGTTGATATAAGTAATACGTGTAGTTTGTAAATTTTCGATTTAAAAGTAAAACACAAATATGGCTTTCAAACTCAAAATTTATAATGCAACGGTGAGTTTAGATTGTAAATATTGAATAATCAGGATATGCCATCTAGTTTGTGGATAGTTTAGGAAGAACTAAAACTTGATCGGATATTCTATCTACGTTATTATTTTGCACTTCATATTTATTTTGAGCCACATACTATATTTTGTTACCCACTTGTAAGTTGTAATTAACTAATGCAGCATCCTTATTTATACTATTAAATGGAAAGCACACTTTGTAAAAAAACATTTCAAATGTAAACAATTATATGTAATGCCATTGGTTTTTAGTGTTCTTAAATAACATTTCTAAGGGTACAATAATAATCACAAAATTAATATAATTAAAAAAAATCATAAAAAATATTTTCAATAATTATTAGTTTATAAAAATTAAACTCACTTTATCTCTCTTATTAATTATGGACAAAAATTAAATTAATTTTTTAAAATTTTTGTTAACCAATTAAAATTTCAAAACTAAGATTTGATTATACCATATTATTTATTTTAAGTCATTATAATTGAAAGTTTTGGTTAAGATTTAAAATTATTATTCTTCTATCATCTTTGTTTTATTTTATTTTCAAATTATTTTGAATTATCATATAATATTTATAGTTAATAAAAATATAGTTTTTTCGACATATGTTGTGAATCGAATTTTTAGAAACGGAGATATATTACTCAATTGATGAAAAAATATGTGTTCAAAATCCCACATTGGTTAAAAAAATTTGAACAACGCTTCTAAGTCATATTATAAAAAGGATAAAAATAATTCAAAATCTGAATGAGAAAGAACATTGTCTTATTAGGCTTCCAAATTTAAAAGTTTATTAGTTTAATCTGGTTCTTCAATTAAATCAATAATTTTACTAAATAAAATAAATAAAAATATTTTAAATATTTAGTTTCAAATATTATAAATATTAATAATATTTAAAATCTATAAAAAAGTGTCAACTAAACATAAATGCCCTTTTTGACGAAAAAAACATAAATCCCCAAGAAAAATCATATTAAATCTATTTTCATATGTATATAATTTGATTTTTCTATATTATACTAGTTTTTAAGTAATTTATTTTATTAACTACATATACTACCAAAAACCATAATTAAATTTTGATTACTCTAATATCGTTATTTGACGTAATCAATCCGTTATTTTAAAGATCAGTCTATTTCTGGTATTGGGACAGGAAATAGTGGGTATGGAGGGGAATAGATAATTTGGTTAACAATTATCCCAAACAATTATCGATTAAAAACGGGACAAAAATTTTGGGTAACGATACGGGATCGAAAAAATTAGGTAGATAAATTCAGATCTCAAATTTTCACTAATTTCTGGTAAGATTTGACTATGGGATGGGTTATAGAATCCACATCTAGACGGGTAGTTTAGAAATTTTGGGTAATTTTTGAAAACATTTAGAGAATATTTGAGCATTATAAAGTTTTTTTGGATAATTTCTATTAATTCGATAAAAATTAAATATTCAACCGGGAAATATATATATCCCGTTTAAAACTCTTACTCAATCTTTTATGATAACATTGTCAGACGAGTAATTTTGTTTGGGTTAAAATTGTCGAACGGTTAATTAATTAAAAAGGAACGATTATGAGACTGATGTCTCTGTATTTTACCCCATTTTAGCATACATTTCTCATCATTTAGGTATAGTTTCATCACATGTTTCACCCCATTTACTCTCCTTCTTGATCATTTAGCATTCATACTAGGTTTTGCATTAGGTTTGCATACATATTGCATTTTGGAGTTGTTTTCATGGAAGTTGGAGAATTTTTGGAGATTTGCTGAAACTAAGGAAGAATGATGGAATAGACTCGATGAAGCTACTCGATGTACAGCCAGAGTCCACCACTCGATCACAAGCTGAGTCACATGTCACGACAAAAACATTTTAAGGATCACCACTCGACCAGAGGACTCGACCTTGTGACCGAGCTGAAGCTTGAAGATGTCACCAACTCGACCACACCACTCGACCTCAGACCTAGTCCTCCCACCGCCTTAATCAGATTTAGTCATTTTGTCTTTTTGTGTTTTAGGGCTTCCTATATAAAACCTTCCCTCGAAAACCCTAGTTTTTATCTTTAATCTTCTTCTTAGTTCTCTGTAGCCACCTGAAACTCTTGTATTTTATATTTCAGATCTAAACTTTTCCTTTATCTTTTTGTATCTAATTTCTTCACAATCCTTCTCATCTCATCATCCTGAATCTGAATATGCACTTTATTTCATTTTCTGGGTTTGAGCATTTTAGGATGATTTTCTGAGTAGTGAACTAGGGTTCTTGAGGAATGGTTAGATCTGTGTAGGAATCATAATCTCCCAAGATGTTTAAGCTTGTAATTGCATAGATCCCTTTTGGATTAGGTGTTCTTAATGCTATTCCTTGCTAACCCCTTGGAATTAGATCTCAGGCATTTCACACCCGGAAGGTGTTTGATGAAATGCCTAATCCACTAATACCAGAGATTTATGAATTTTCACCAAGGCATTGGTAGTTATAGTTGTACTTTGGCATTGATAGTCTGGTTCTTAATGCTTACTTATGCTGATTTCCATTGATACCTGCTCCTTGTTCTCTTTGAATAGGTATTGAGTTAGGGGATAGAATAGGTATGTTTGTGTCTACCGCAAAAGCGGATTCTCCTTTCTGTGATGACTATCATCTAAGGATATCTTTAGTGTGAAGTTGATTGAACATCTAGGAGAGATTAGGAGGACTCACAAATCCAGTAACCCATTCCTCATGGCCTTTCTTCTTATTGATTGCTTATCACCATCTGCTTTGTTTGCTTTTGTTTTCATCTGTTATTTACTTTTGATCATCTAGGGATATCTTCAGTGTGAAGTTGATTGAACATCTAGGAGAGATTAGGAGGACTCATAGATCCAGTAACCCATTCCTCATGGCCTTTTTCTTCTTATTGATTGCTTATCACCATCTGCTTTGTTTGCTTTTGTTTTCATCTGTTATTTACTTTTGATCACTTAGGTTGTTAGTTTACAAACTCTCTATCTGGCTTGAATTAGGAGTATTTGATCACATCTTGATTGTTAGCAAACACACTCATTTGGATTGACACCTCAAATGCTACAATGACATGATAGCCTTGAGGAATTGAACCTGAGTGAAAATCTTCTTATCAGGGACGTAAGATTTATCATGAATGCTAGACGAGACAGTTTTTCGTTCTAAAATGGATATGCCTAGATTATATATTGAAATAAGAAAAACTAAAACCGAATCCAAATCCGATTTAACACCCCTAATCAAACTGGTAGAAATGTTTTAATTAGTTTAGAAATTATACATGTTTCAGTTAAATTATATCTTAAATTTAAATATTAAATAAGTTCATTTTACAAATATAGTTTCGCACGGATGTGCAGTTTCGGTTCTAGTACTTATAAAAGTGGCAACATGGTTTACGTAAAACATTGATTAAATGTACACACTTCTACTTAGACAATGGACCTCGTTTTCCTTAATTATATTTGATCGTAGCCATCCTTTTATCTTTAAATTGATCTATAGTCGTTGATTTCATTCATTCTTTAGAAAGTGGTCTTCCACTCTTTCCGGCTGACTCTTTATTTTTCTCTGTAATGTAAACTTTTATCAACCAATACATGGAGTAAATCGCTCGCTCACCTTGATCATCAGGGCGAGCTGGACGTCTACACTTTCTACGAACTTCCGAAGGAAAATAATATTCAGCAAAGTGTGAAGCTTCTTCATTAATACTCTGTGCGACACTAGATCCCTCTATTTTTGGTTAAATTTTTAACCTTCTTCTTTATATGAAACATGTACCGCTCAATAGGATACATCCAACAGTATTGAACAGGATCTCCTCGTGCTGCTTCTCGTGGAAGGTTGATTGGAAGATGTTCCATAACATCAAAGAAAAATGGTGGAAATATCTTCTCAAGATTACAAAGAATCAGCAGTATATTATCTTCTAAATTGCGGATACCGTCAACTGTAAGTGTTCTCGTACATCAATCCCGAAAGAAAGCACCAACAGCTGCATATAAAATATTTAAAAAACTAAGATAAATATATATAATCCATGTTAATACTTAAAGGATGAACATAAGAATATATACCTGCAATTACTAAGTGGACATCTTTATGAAGAAGATGGGCAAAGAAAAATGGAATGAGCTGCTGCATCACAACATGACAATCATGACTCTTCATCCCAGTAAACTTTCCTTCATCATAATCGATGCAATTCCGTAGATTAGATGCATAACCATCAGTAAATTTGACATAATTCTTAATCTAATCAAAAAATGCTTGATTCTTATCAGCTCCCTATGGATACGCAGGAAAATGATATTTACTAGTTAGAAAAACTTCAAGAAAATCCCAAGCGCAATACAATGGCAAGTATAATCTAGAATTCATATTGTCTTTCGTTTTCCCTTGGACATTTAAAACCGTGTTCATGATGTTGTCAAAGAAGTTCTTCTCAAAGTGCATAACATCTAAATTATGTCTCAATAAATGGTCCTTCCAATAAGGCAAATCCCACAAAATACTCTTCTTGTGCCAATTATGAACTACACCGACACCGTCAATAGGCTCATGCACATTACCCCCACAGTAAGGAGTCCACTCTGCACCAAAATCTCTTAACAGGTCCAATAAACTAATTCGTTCTATCTCAAGAGGTGGACCATCAAATACTTGCTTATTCTTCATCAACAATGTCATAGACCAACGATACGGATGATCACTCGGTAGAAAACTTCTATGACAATCAAACCAACACATATTTCTTCTGTGCGCCAATTGGAATGCATCAGTGTTGTCTTGGCAATATGGGCACGATAATCTTCCATGGGTTGTCAATCCAAATAACATACCATATGCTGGAAAATCGCATATGGTCCACATTAGAACTGCATGCATCTTAAAATTCTACTTCCAAGAAACATCATATGCTTCGACACTATGATTCCAAAGCATTTTTAACTAATAGATTAATGGCTGGATGAATACATCGAGAGATCTCTTTGGATGCTCTGGGCCGGAAACAAGAATGAAAAGGAACAAAAACTCTCTATGCATGCACATAGATGGAGGCAAATTATACGGTGTTATGATAGTGGGCCACAACGAATACTGTTTTCCATACTTTCTAAATGGGTTGAAACCATTTATACATAACCCAAGATACACATTTCTTCGCTCATATGCAAAACCCGGATACAATGATTGAAAATGCTTCCACGCTTCTGCGTCTGAAGGATGTGTAATCTCTCCATCTTGGCGATGCTTTGCATGTCATCTTATTGGCTCTGCCGTGCGCTGAGATTGATATAACCTCTTCAACCTTGCTGTTAGCAGTGAATACCACATTCATTTAAATAGAATTGGAACTCTGCCGCTAGTTTCCTAATATCACGGTTTACGATAAAATCGACATCTTTTGCGGTTTTCATTTTCTCTCCAATATATCATACAGTTGTCAATGTACACCAGTACAACCAGTTGGTTCAATCACTAGCCAAAGACTTCGCCACGTTCGAACTCGTCAAAATACCCCGCTCTGACAATAAATCAGCAGACGCACTAGCCAACCAAGCCACCAAGCCAAATTCTTTCAAAAGAACGATACCGATCGAAGCAATCAACACACCAAGCATTGATCTTCCTCGAGGAGTGCTGATGATATCCGGTCAAGATGATGAAACCTGATATGATCCTAGATGAGGATCAACGTCCCTGAATGTTCTCCAATGGTTGTGATGAGTAGAGTGAACGGATATGAGTGCGAAAGTGATGAAATGGAGTGAATGGTGATGAATCGGATTGAATGAGTGATATTCCAAAGGTGATGAGTAGCCTTTGAACACTCGGGCTTGCTCCACGAGTGGGTGAAAACCAAACTCGGAAAGAACAAGAGATGGATTGATGTGAAACGTCAAAGGATTATGAAGCGATCCAATGATTTCAAACTTGTCAAGGTGTGGATGATGATCATTTACACCAGAGAACAAGGCGATCAAACAAGAGAGAATTTGAGAATAAAATGTTTGATGATTAAAATGTAGAGTTTAGATCAGAATATAAAAGGGGGAGAAGGAGAAGACGAGGAGGTGGTCATCTAGACATGCATCAAAACACCACTCCTCGGAACACAACAAAACTAAATACAAAGTTTGAATAAAACATAGAAATAAAAGATAGATTTTGGGCCTGGTTTTATCAAGAAGCCTTGTGAAAGAGTAATAAGGCTTGCCTCATTAAAAACCTTGTTTGGAAAACCCATTGGGACAAAACCAAACGAAGGGAAAAAGAGTGCAAGTCTTATCACCTCTCTTGATAAATGTCTAGGTGGCTTGGATCACAACTAGGGTAGTTGGATTAGCACATACTAAACTACCCCGGATGGTGTTGAGAAGATGTTGTAAAGATGTCTTGAATTGTTAAAGTAATCCTCTTAATATTCTATGATCAAACGTTGTTGTTGAGCTAATCCATTTCTTCTTAGCTTCCTCGGCTACAAGCTGCTCCGGTTCAAGCTGCTCTTTCATTGTGCTTGGCATGATCACATCAAAACTGAAGTCACAGACGATGCTCGACCTGCCGACCTGGCCGATGCCTCTATGCTATCTGATTGGCGAATTCCCATCATGATGTACCTTGCGGATGGAGAAAAACCAGATGATAAGTGGGATGCAAGACGACTAAAAGCCCGAGCTGCACATCCTTGCCCTTACCGATTATTTCACCAAGTGGGTTGAAGCAAAAGCATATCCCTAGATCGATGGCAACAACGTGGTAAAATTTTTGTGGAAATATGTCATATGTCGCCACGAATTACCATACAAGACTGTCACTGATAATGGTACTGATGCGATCCTGGATTGCTACATGGACCCGAAACAAGAAGCCACCCCCGAGCTTGAAGATATTGGAAAGCAAGGATCAAGGAACACATCGGAAGTGCCATTTGGAGTGATGACTTGTTCGAGGGCTAAGGAGCTTTCTCAAGAAGTTAAGACATTACTTATTCAAGCTATGAACCATCTGGATAACTTGAGCTATCACGAAGGTATCAAGAATACGCTGGTCGAGATACACGCCCAAGACACTTAGCATATGGTGATAACATCGTATTTTTACCTAATTTTACTATCATTTTCATATAGTTTTATGAAGAGTTTGGCATGTTTTCAAGGCTAAATAGGCTATTATCAAGTATTTCTAGTTTCAAAGAGGTTTTTCAGGTTTTAAGGGAAAATAGACCAAAAAGGACCAAAAAGGAGCAAAACCAGTTTTAAGGCAGTTTCAGAGCATCAGAAGTTTGGCATTCATTGAAGACCTTCCCGTGGACAAAATTCAGAGATCTTTATATCCCTAGAAAGCTGGAAGAGTCAAGATTCACCTTGGCCAAGAATCGAAGCAATCCATTCCGCCATTTGGAAGATAAAAGCCGAAGAGTGATGCCCTGTCAACCTCGGTCACAAGGAGTGTGACCGAGGCCAGCCTTCCTCACCACCTCGGTCACAAGTCCCGTGACCGAGGTCAGCCTTCTTCACCACCTCGGTCACAACGCCCAACTTATCAAAACGCCGAGTTTTGCCCTAAAAATCCTAAAACCAACTTTTTGGACCCCAAGGCCTATAAATACCCATTTAAACCTAATTTTTTAGGTGTGCCTTCATAATTTCGTGGTGTTTCCTCCTGTGCCTCCACAACCCCGAGCTTTAAGACCTAGGACAACTCTACAGAGCCTCCTTGTCACTTTCAAACCCTAGAAGTCCACCACTGAAGCCACCACCTTGTTCTCTAGCCTATTCTCTTATGTTGCTTATGTTTCCTACTTGTATAAGGGAGAAGTTTCGTCTACTTTGTATCACAGAGAAGATCTCTAAACCCTTTTCTTATACTCTTAATTGTTTATGCAATCTATTATCCATATGGTTTTGCTTTGCTTGAGTATGTGTGAGTAGTTCTCTTTGTTGGGTTTTATGGGGTGATTCAAAGGGATTCATGTGGTCGATTTTTAGGTTGTTAGATCTGGAATTATTCATCATTGTTCTTCGTTCTAGGTTTGTCCTTAATGCATATTGCTTGTGTAGGTAACTTGTGATTGATGTTTGGCGATTTACACATCAAAAGTGTTGTAAATTTGCTTGCACTAGCCTAGATGAGTATTGTGTTATAACCTGCGTAAGTTGAGTTATAGAGCTTTACGAACTATAATCGAACTCGTTTTTAATGCTTGGATACATGCGTCGTTGCCTACGAAGTTGAGTATCGGAGTATGTAGACTTTAGATGATTGATATTGTGATTTGCATATCTTTTGTTCATTCGTGTTTCGTAGTTCATGAACTTCACATCATTGATATTTCTTGTTTGATTTCCTATGCATGCATTTGACCTATGAAACCCCAAGAATTCCCTGCAGCCAACATTCCGTTTATTGATAGTTACATCATTTTATTTTGCATTCATTCATTGCTAGTTTCCGTGACAAAAACAGATACCAAACCCCTTTTTATTGTTGTCTTAGCCATATTTCTCTCCAATAAATTCGTAACGAGATTTTTAAGTCGCTGTGGGATTCGATCCTTAAATACTACAACCGATTCACTGTGCACTTGCAGTTTTCGTGTGGTCTTTTGAGGTAAAAGATTGAAGTGAAAATTCACACACATCAAGTCTTTTTGGCGCTGTTGCCGGGGACTTATTAAATTGCTTACGAGTTTAGGACTTGAATATTAGTCTAAGACGTTTTACTTTTTAGTTTTGCTTTAATATTTTTCTTTTTATTTTCAGGTACTCTTGAGCTTAGCTCAAATGGAGGACCAAAACCATATTCTAGGAGATCTTGACGATCCACCACCTCGGAGGGACGATCAAGAATTTGCTGGAGATGATGGAGCACACAAGCAGGATCATCTGGATCCACTAGCTAAGAAAATTGCTGAGTTTGACACTCCCGACCAACACGCTTCAGCCGATGAGACCACAGCATGAAGATTTCAAGATTAGCCCTCAAGTTATCATTTTGGTGAAGGAAAACCAGTACCATGGTTTTGCTACGGAGCACCCAATGATCATATACAATTTTTCGAGGAGGTGTGTGATGCCACCAGTTCGAATGAGGAGTCTAAAAACTACTTGAAGTGCACACTATTCTCGTTTTCTCTTGGAGACAAGGCGAGTAAATGGTTGAAGTCATTACCTCAAGCATCAATTTTGACTTGGGAAGATTGTAAGGCTGCCTTTCTTAACCACTTTTACACCAAATCTCGTTCCAACCTCTTAAGGGACAAGATACAACGATTTCAACAAGGAGCCGAAGAATCGATTCTTGGAGCATGGGAGCGATTTCAAGACTATGAAAGGGACTGTCCTCATCATGGTTTTACTGACGGTAATATGATGAATACATTCTACCGAGGAATTCATTATAAGTACCAGGAGTTGCTTGATGTTGCAAGCAATGGAGATTTTTCTACAAAAACTATCGAAGATGCCCGTACTTTGATTTCTAACCTTGCTTTAAGCGACAGCTACCGTTCCAGCCACTATGATGAGGACATCAAGTCACCATCAATCAAGGAGCATGGAGGAGACATCAACCAGACGACCAATACCTTTGGAGAGAACCAGCCTGAGCGTACCAAAGACATATATGCCTTTATTGAAGCATATCAACCTAACCAGTGTTGGAAAATGACTGTTGCACTCTTTTTCCCTTGTCTAGGGTTTTTCCCAATGGGTTTACCTAGAAAGGTTTTTAATGAGGCAATATTAAGTCATCAAGGAATCACAGAGAAGTTGATTTGGTTCAAAAGCTTTTCACATGAGGAAGTTATTCAAGTTACAAGTCAGCAGACTTCCAATGAACCCGATAGAGACCAACGGCTACTATTTGGAGGATTACGGCCGAACCACAAGGAATTAAGTTACAAACCAACTTGGTATGTATTCTTTACTCATCATAGAAGCTCAGTAAATTGGATTCGTACCAAACCGATATCAGATGAGGAAGTTATTCAATTTCTAAACCGGAACACTCTAGACTTGCCTTATATGGAGTCTTGCGGATTTGGGAGTCTTCAAACGTATCTTTGGCGACCTGGAGACCTTCCCCATCATCCAGAGACTCTACAACACGTATTTGTTTCAACCAAAACGCACAGGATCAGGCGGATCCTCCCACACCTTCACTTCCCATATCTGGAACCGAGCTTGCCTTATTTGCCTTGATTGGAGCCAAAGGATATCATTCAGCAACGGCTCTTTTCCTATTCACTTGTGTGCATTCTGGAGCCTTATTCAGTGAACCTGGACGTCCCAAGACACCACCAATTCGCACCTAAGCTTTCAAGAATAAAGGCGCTTCACAACTTGCCTTATTTGGCCCGATTTGCTCATAATGGTCCAACGGCTAGTTTGTATTTAATTTTGTGATTTCTTTCTTGTTTCTAACCTTCTAGAACGTTAGAGTACTCATGTAAGAGCT
Organism: Cardamine occulta; assembly: GCA_028015245.1. Taxonomy (NCBI): domain Eukaryota; kingdom Viridiplantae; phylum Streptophyta; class Magnoliopsida; order Brassicales; family Brassicaceae; genus Cardamine; species Cardamine occulta. The sequence continues at coordinate 15,954,899 of CM051388.1, read as the reverse complement.
CTATATAAAGCTCATTTCGTCCTTTGTACAAATCACCTTTCAATCATCTAAGAAATATACAAGTTTCCTTTTTATTCAAAGTCTGTCTTTGTTTAAAGTTTGTCTTTAAGTTTCATTTGAGAGATTCATTTGATTCTTGAGATTATAGGATTAGGATTGTTTGTGTGATTCAAACAAGTCTAGTTCTCCACCGATTGAGCGAGTCAATCAAGCCCACCGATTGAGAGAGTCAATCACAAAACATCACCTCCATCTCTACTTACAATTCCACCTTCCGCGAGTCAAAGCTTGGAATTCTTTGATCATCAAGTGATCTAAGCTTGGTGTGATTCCGTGCTTGTATCATCTGGTATCAGAGCTTCAAAAGCTCCTACCCATCAGGTTGTATTCATCCAACCTCTATCCCTTTTAATTTTCTGTTTTGTTGTTTCAATTTTCATTAAAAAAATCGAAAACATATAAAAAATCATTTTTCTTTCTTTTTGCTCTTGCTAGTTTGCTTCAGTATCTTTCATAAAAACAAAAAGAATAAATTATTTGCTTCAGTTTGTTATTTTTTTCGATTTCATAAATAAAAACCCCATAAAAAGTTTCTGATTTCACAGTTTAAGTTTTTCGTCAATTTTGTTGTGTCAATTTTATAAAATCCATAAAAACTCAAAAAAATTATTTCGTCTTTTGTTATGCTTTTCTTAGAGTCTTGAAAACCCATAAAAATTTTATCCCAGAATTTAGAAGTTCGTTTGGTATTTGTTTGAGAATTAAATCTCAGACATATCAAAAAATCGCTTCTGGATTTTGATCTGTTTTGTTTGAGTCGTATAAAATCCGAAAATTTCCAAAAAAATATTTTTCTTTTTGATTTTGTTAATTTAATCTCTTAAAAAGATTTATCAAGTAGAATTTCAAATTTTGGAGTCCATTTAATATTTTTTCGAAGTTGTTTTCCAAACTGTGTCCAATTGGCTTAAATTGTCTAAATCGGTTCTTTTAGTTGCTAGAGCTTTGATATTGTGTTGAATCTTTTGCAGGAACCATCCGCCATGGACTATGAATCTGATGTAGAGGATGAAAGAAGTGAGTTTAACACCTCAGAGATCGATTGGGGTGAAGAACTGGACCCCTCATGGAGTGGAGACGAAGGATATGACCCCAACTCGTGGGAAGGAGGTGCTGATTCTGAATTCAGTACTGGAGAAGGCTATGAACGTAATGAAGAACACTGGGATGATGAGAAAGAGTCAGAAAGTGTGCTCTATGAAGAAGAAGACATTGGAGTTACTAGCTCTCAAATCGGTTTAGAGGAAGAAACTAATGTGCATGATGAAGAAAAAATCAGAATCAAGTTTCTGTGAAGAAGTTGGCTTTCATGACAGTTTGGAGGATCAACACCACGAATTTGATTTGCAAAACAAATCAAGAGATGAACAGAGGCTCAAGAAACACGCCTATGAAGAAGTGTCAAGTTTTGCTGAAGATGAATCATGCCATGATGAAGAAGAAAACTATGAAGAGACTGGTTCAGAACGTGAAGAAGAGGATAGACCATGGTGTGAGACTCCTTACTTCAACCATGAAGATGAGACTGAGTCTCAAAGGTCTCCAGAAGAGTTTGTTGAAGAGGAGGAAGTCAAAAGTGAGGCTGGAAGAGATGATTATTGGGAAGACCTATCCAGAGAAGATGAAGGTGTAAGTGAGGCAGGAAGAGATGGTTATGATTATTCCAATTACATCTATTTTTCAGGTTTTCAACAAGGATCTGAGGCATACATTCAATGGGAAGAAGACTTAGAGCATTGGTTCCGTTCCCATCACATACCCTAAAGAAGAAAGGCTTTCCTATGCCTTAGACACCCTAGTTGGAGAAGCACAAGAATGGTGGCGACAAGAAGAATTTTGGCATCAATATTCCCAGCCAATCAACACTTGGGGACTACTCAAACAGAGCATGTATCGAACCTTTGTGCCAAAATCCCTAAACAAGAATTACACTCCCAAGAAGTTGTTGTTCCAATCAGCTCCAAAGGAGAGGTCGGCTCCAAAGCAACCACACAGTTCTAAACTGAAGAGAAGGACGACACAAACACCAATTAAGAGGACTGAGGCCACATTAGTCACTCAAGGACATGAGGAGAAGCCAAAAGCAAAAGTCGTAGCTCACAAGCAAAGTCCGAGCTCAAAGCTTGAGCCACACGGCAATGTAAAGCAATGTAAGCCTCCTAAGCTATCTAAATCTAAAGAAATAATCTGTTATAGATGTCATAAGCAAGGTCACTTTGCTGCAACATGTCCTGAAAGACAAGTAGTTAATGTAACAACACTTGAACCAAAACCGAGTTCATCTAACTCAAGTGATTGTTTAGCACAATCTGGTTTTGAAATGTCCAATTCTAGTATAATGTGCTTGTCTTCGCCAAGGGTTAATGATGCAGGTCTCGATCAAGTCATGGAGCACACGGTGAGGAAAGTAGGCCCTGAGAAAGATGAAGTTTCCCCCAGCTTCATTCTAATGCAAGAAGAGCCACCGGATCACACATTTACTCAATATGACGTGGCATCAAAAGAAACAAAACTCATCGAAAGTTTTGGTCAGGTAAGTGCCTCATTGCTTCAACTAATCTCTGATGATTCTAAAAGTGTGATGACAGACCTATTAAGTCTAGAAGAGTTTGATGAAAACGTTGGTGCCCCACGGAAACACTTGATTCAAAATAATTGTTTTACTACACATTTAAAACCTGAGCAAAAATCTATATTGAATAAACCATGTTTACCTGTTTATAATAATTCCATGACTGTATTAATTCACTTGATTTGTGCCAAAGGAGTTGGAAATATTGCAGGTACAAAGGAAGAACCACCAGACTTAGAAATTGAAGACCATGTCCGAGGAAGAGTTGAGCCAATGATACCACCACCTACTAGGAAAAACAGAGGAGTAGTCCCAATACTCCAGTTCAAAGATGAACCGCCAGATGCACAACACATCAACAAACAATCACCATACCAGGATTATACAGTTTGAGGTCGAAACGTTTTTGGAGAGGGAGGGTATGATGAGGACATCAAGTCACCATCAATCAAGGAGCATGGAGGAGACATCAACCAGACGACCAATACCTTTGGAGAGAACCAGCCTGAGCGTACCAAAGACATATATGCCTTTATTGAAGCATATCAACCTAACCAGTGTTGGAAAATGACTGTTGCACTCTTTTTCCCTTGTCTAGGGTTTTTCCCAATGGGTTTACCTAGAAAGGTTTTTAATGAGGCAATATTAAGTCATCAAGGAATCACAGAGAAGTTGATTTGGTTCAAAAGCTTTTCACATGAGGAAGTTATTCAAGTTACAAGTCAGCAGACTTCCAATGAACCCGATAGAGACCAACGGCTACTATTTGGAGGATTACGGCCGAACCACAAGGAATTAAGTTACAAACCAACTTGGTATGTATTCTTTACTCATCATAGAAGCTCAGTAAATTGGATTCGTACCAAACCGATATCAGATGAGGAAGTTATTCAATTTCTAAACCGAACACTCTAGACTTGCCTTATATGGAGTCTTGCGGATTTGGGAGTCTTCAAACGTATCTTTGGCGACCTGGAGACCTTCCCCATCATCCAGAGACTCTACAACACGTATTTGTTTCAACCAAAACGCACAGGATCAGGCGGATCCTCCCACACCTTCACTTCCCATATCTGGAACCGAGCTTGCCTTATTTGCCTTGATTGGAGCCAAAGGATATCATTCAGCAACGGCTCTTTTCCTATTCACTTGTGTGCATTCTGGAGCCTTATTCAGTGAACCTGGACGTCCCAAGACACCACCAATTCGCACCTAAGCTTTCAAGAATAAAGGCGCTTCACAACTTGCCTTATTTGGCCCGATTTGCTCATAATGGTCCAACGGCTAGTTTGTATTTAATTTTGTGATTTCTTTCTTGTTTCTAACCTTCTAGAACGTTAGAGTACTCATGTAAGAGCTCTATATAAAGCTCATTTCGTCCTTTGTACAAATCACCTTTCAATCATCTAAGAAATATACAAGTTTCCTTTTTATTCAAAGTCTGTCTTTGTTTAAAGTTTGTCTTTAAGTTTCATTTGAGAGATTCATTTGATTCTTGAGATTATAGGATTAGGATTGTTTGTGTGATTCAAACAAGTCTAGTTCTCCACCGATTGAGCGAGTCAATCAAGCCCACCGATTGAGAGAGTCAATCACAAAACATCACCTCCATCTCTACTTACAATTCCACCTTCCGCGAGTCAAAGCTTGGAATTCTTTGATCATCAAGTGATCTAAGCTTGGTGTGATTCCGTGCTTGTATCACACTAGAACTCCTCAAGCTCGGACAAAGATTCAGTCATGTCTACAGATATTAAGGAACTTACAAGCGCAGTAAGTTTAATGACGAAGAACTTTCAAAGGTTTTTCGGCACTTATGACCTAGAAGAAGAGTTTGATGATCAAGAAGAAGATATGAATTACATTGGACTGAGGAGAAGCCACCAAGGAAGATTTGTCAATCATAACTTCAGAGATCAAAGGCGTGATTTCAATCGAGGAAATTTTTGCCAAAGAGCCACATTCACCGATGTTCAAGGATTTCAAAGAGGATTTCATGATCCTAACCCGATGGATCAGCATTCAATTTTTGAAGACTTAATGGAACTCAAGGCTAACTTTCAAACTTTTGCAGAAGATATTCACAGGAAGGTTGACAACATATACAAGGAACTCAATGGTAAGTTTGATTCTCTTTCAGCCAAATTGGAGTGCATTGACGAGCAGAACAAGGAAACAGCATTTGCTGTTGAAAAATCTATGGAAAATGTTCTTGAGGAACCCGAGCAGCCACTGAAAGTTTCTCACATGAATGCCATTACCCTAAGGAGTGGAACAGCTTACAAAGAACCAGAGTATCCAAAGGAAGTTCACTCCCACCACGCGGAAAAGGAGACGATAGAATCCAAAGCCGCACCTAATCAAGAAGTGGAGACCGAGAAGGAAGAAGAACCAAGCCGTGAAGAACTCACCAGAAGTACTCCACTTCCTCCTCCACCTCTAGGACGTGTATATCAACCTAAGGTACCATATCCTAACCCTAAAAAGAATCTAAAGAAGGAAAAACTGCAGGTTAAGCTCAATGAGATCATTGGACAACTATCAGTGAATTACCATTTTTCGAAGCATGTGCAATGATTCTACCTCTTAGGAAGTACATGAAGAGTATCTTGACAAATAACATTGTCATGGATGATGGAGTGATGATGATCACCCAAGAATGTAGTGCAATTGAAACGACCCATCCCGGAAACCCCTAAACCGGGACCGATTTACTAACACAGAAACTGCGCAGAAACAACAAATTTAAAATTTCGAACAACTTAGACAGTTTATTTATTAAATTCACCAATTAAATAAATAAATAAAGTCTAGCAACTTAGCGGAAGCAAAACACCAATTAAACCAGTCTAACAACTTAGCGGAAGCAAAACAACATACTACAACGTCTAACAATCGACATAAATAAAAACAGCATAAATCACCCAGACTCTGGTCATGTCATCCACCCCACAGCCTTGGTCCCACGAGCTCCAGCAAAACTCAGCCCTTACCTGCATCACATAACGAGATGCCTCAGTATAAAAGATACTGAATGAGGCAACAACTACACCAAAGCTAACATTCACCAATGTCAGCAATCAACAATCAATATCATATCAACAAGCAACACATGCCATAAATAGCAACAATAAACATCCATCACTCCTAATGGACCAACAACAAGAACTACAAAAATGAGGACCACTCCAAGTCCTCAAACTAACCACAGTATAACACACAAGCACTCACCTTTGCTCACAATGATTTCTTTGTTGGTACTTTCCTTTTTTAGAAACTTTCCTTTTCGTGAAACTTTCCTTTTCAGGAAACTTTCCTTTTCAAGAAAATTTCCTTTTTAGGAAACATTCCTCTTCAGGAATTTCTAGGGTTCATAATTATCATAGCAACACAACCGCAACCTCCCTTCTTCACCCTACATCCAACCACAACAACAACTCAACATTTAACCTAAACTGGAAAAATAACAGAAATGATCCACCTCAAAGATGGGATCACAAATCCAAATCTAACCGTCCACATTCCAATCCTAACATTGAAAATCTTCCCCTAGATGTCCTGAAGCTACCTACGAAATTTTGTGACGATCTGACGAAAGGTTAACTCGTTATCCCTCTTTGAATACACACTGGTCCAAATCGTGTCTGAAATAGAACAGTTCACAAAAACGCACATAACTATTAGAATATTGACTCAAATCAATATCCGCAAAAGATCACATCTAGATATAGGTCTGAGCTACAACTCCATAAAATTTCCTTACCATTAGAGACGATTTGCTAGGTCGAACCTTTGTTCTACCACGACATGTCGGAAATATCTGCATCTCCTTCATTTGCAAGCTTCTCCTTCATCTCTTTCAGCCACATTCAACATCTCTTTTCTCTCCCTAAAGGTGGCCACGAAAAAGAGAGAGAATAACTAGGGTTTCAGATAATTTTAGGGTTTAAATAGGTTTAGGGTTTTATTCTCCAAAATTACCTTTAAGTCCTTCAACTTTTTAGTCTTCCCAATTCAGCCGTACAACTCTTTAAATTATCAATTAAACCCGACTATAACTCCTGGATATCATCAAATCAACCCTTAATTTTTGAATTCAATAATTACACCCCCATTACTGGTTTGCGGATGTTACAGCAATACTGCAGAACAAGAAACAGGTCGATCCCGACAGTTTTGTGTTGTTATGCGAGATTAAGTCAGAGATTTTTGAGCGTTCTCTTTGTGATTTGGGATCAAGTATCAATATGATGCCCCTTACAGTGGCCAACCACCTGGGATATATCAACTTCAAGCCAACAAGGATATCTTTAGTCCTCGCTGACCGTTCTATCCGACATCCCGTCGGAATTCTCGTCGATGTACCGCTTGTTATCTGTGGATGCGAAATTCCTACAGATTTTGTTGTCTTAGAATTTGAGAAGGAACCTAAGGATCCTTTGATTCTTGGTCGCCCCTTCCTCTCTACAGCTGGAGCTATCATCGATGTTCTCAATGGAAAGATTGACCTACGCTTAGGCGATTCCATTATGAAGTTTGATATGAACGAGACTCTGAAGCATAAGGTATGTGATAATCGAATCTTCTTGATTGATGACTTGGAAAGAACTACAGCTGGAGTGTGTGAAGCACTCACCCTTGAAGATCCTATGGAGATTGTTTTGACAAGAGATGAAAGTGAATGTGATTCTCTAGAAGAATCCGTAGAAGACTGCACCAAGATTCTTGATTCAGCAGAAAGTTATGAGAAACTTGGTGCATATCTCGGTTTAGACGAGAAGGGTATTACCCCAGTACCTCATGAAGACACTCCAGCCGCCATAGCTGATCCATGGAGCGAGCTTAGAGCACCCAAAGTTGAGCTTAAACAGCTCCCCATCGGTTTAAAGTACTCTTTTCTCGGACCTAACTCTACTTATCCTGTTATTATAAATTATTATTTGAATGAGTATGAGACAGCCATGCTTCTCACGGAGCTGAGGAAGCATAGAAAATCACTTGGGTATTCTTTGGAAGATATTCCAGGGATCTCCCCGGACCTATGTATGCACAAAATTCATCTTGAAGAAGGTTCCAAGAATTCTATCGAGCATCAAAGGAGACTAAACCCAAATCTTAAAGAAGTTGTCAAGAAGGAGATTATGAAGCTTTTGGAAGCTAGGATTATATTTCCTATTTCAGACAGTACATGGGTTAGTCCTATCCTTGTCGTGCCTAAGAAAGGAGGCGTGACAGTTGTCAAATCAGAGAATGATGAGCTCATTGCGACGAGGAGGATCACATGCCACATAATGTGTATCGACTACCGGAAGCTCAATTCTTCCACGAGAAAGGATCATTTTCCTTTACCCTTTATCGATCAGATGCTGGAAAGGTTAGCCAATCACAAATATTATTGTTTTCTAGATGGTTATTCAGGTTTATTTCAGATTCCAATCCATCTCAAAGACCAAGAAAAGACGACATTCACATGTCCCTATAGTACGTTTGCTTATCGTAGAATGCCTTTTGGTTTATGCAATGCTCCAGCCACTTTTCAACGTTGCATGATGCCCATCTTTAAGGAGTATATTGAAGATTTTATGGAAGTATTCATGGACGATTTCTCAGTCTATGGTCCATCGTTTGAAGCATGTTTATCAAACCTCGGGAAAGTTCTGCAGAGATGTGAAGATAAGCATCTAGTTCTTAATTGGGAAAATGTCATTTTATGGTGAGAGATGGCATAGTACTTGGGCATAGAATCTCTGAAAAAGGAATTGAAGTTGACAAAGCAAAGATCGAAGTTATGATGAGCCTACAGCTGCCCACAAACGTGAGAGGAATAAGGAGTTTTCTCGGGCATGTTGGCTTCTATAGGCGATTTATACAAGATTTTTCCAAGACCACAAGGCCCCTTACACGGCTGCTATGTAAGGATGTCACTTTTGAGTTTGATAAAGATTGTCTTGTTGCTTTTCATAAGATCAAAGACGCACTAGTCTCAGCCCCCATCGTTCAACCGCCGGATTGGGAGCTACCTTTCGAGATTATGTGTGATGCTAGTGATTATCCAGTAGGAGCAGTGCTTGGACAAAGGAAAGATAAGAAGTTGAATGTTATCTACTATGTGAGTAGGACCCTAGACGAAGCTCAATGCAACTAGGCAACCACGGCGAAAGAGCTTCTCGCCATTGTCTTTGCATTTGAGAAGTTCAGATCGTACCCTGTGGGCTCTAAGGTAATTTTTCATATTGACCATGTCACCATTAGGTATCTAATGTCGAAGAAAGATGCCAAGACACACTTGATAAGGTGGATTCTCTTGCTGCAAGAATTTGATATAGAAGTTAGAGATCGGAAAGGTGCCGACAATGGAGTTGCAGATCACCTTTCACGGATGAGAATTGAAGAATCCATTCCCTTAGACGATAGTCTACCTGAGGAAAATGTTTATGTCATTGAAACAATACCGAATACAGAAGTCACAGCCCCACCGAAGCCTCAAATGACGAGATCACAAGCCTACAACACCCCTTGGTTTAGGCACTATGCGAACTACCTTGCTGCAGATGTTGAACCACAAAAGTTCTTTGGCTACAACAAGAAGAGATTCTTGCGAGAAGTTAAGAGATTCGATTGGGATGAGCCTTACCTCTACAGGAAGTGCTCGTACAGTTTATTCAGAAGATGCATTCCAGAAGAAGAAGTCGAAGGAGTTATATACAGATGTCATGGATCTTACTACGGAGGTTATTTCACAACCTTTAAAACTGTTTCTAAAGTTTTGCAAGCAGGTTTTTGGTGGCCCACGATGTTCAAGGACGCACAAACATTCATATCCAAATGTGATGCTTGCCAAAGAATGGGTAACATCAGCAAAAGAAATGAGATGCCGCAAAACTTCATACTCGAAGTTGAAGTTTTTGACGTATGGGGAATTGATTTCATGGGACCATTCCCAAAGTCTAATGGTTATGAATATATTCTGGTTGCCGTTGATTATGTTTCTAAGTGGGTGGAGGCGATAGCCAGTACCACCAATGATGCAGGTGTTGTTGTGAAGATGTTCAAGACGAATATATTTCCAAGATTTGGAGTGCCAAGAGTAGTGATAAGTGACGGGGGATCTCACTTTATCAATGGAACCATCAGAGCTCTTTTCAAGAAGAACAGGATAACGCATAAGAGCGCATCCCCGTATCATCCACAGACGAATGGGCAAGTTGAAATCTCGAACTGAGAAATCAAGTATATCTTGCAGAAGACCACGTCGAAGACAAGGAAGGATTGGTCAACCAAACTGGATGATGCTCTTTGGGCATACCGAACCGTGTTCAAAACACCATTAGGTACCACTCCTTTTCACATTGTCTATGGAAAATCTTGTCACCTACCTGTTGAATTAGAGTACAAAGCCGCATGGGCCGTCAAGGAGCTGCACTTCAACTTGAAGACGGCTGCCGAAAGACGTCTAATTCAGTTGAACGAGCTTGATGAAATCCGTTACAATGCTTATGAGAACTCAAGAATCTACAAGGAGATAACAAAAGTTTATCACGACAAGAAGATTTTTCCGAAGTCATTTGCTCCGAACGACCAGGTTTTACTCTTCAATTCGCGACATAAACTCTTTCCAGGGAAGCTAAGATCGCGATGGTCGGGACCATTCACGATAAAAGAAGTCAGGCCATATGGAGCTGTTGTTCTTTTAAATGATAAGGGAGTGTCATTTACCGTAAATGGTCAACGTCTTAAACCCTACCTAGCAGAAGTCGGCAAAGAAAGAAGCGCATTTATCGCTTTAATCGTTGCTCCAAAAGCCTAATCCTGATCCTAACCGTCGAGCCAACGACGTTAAATAAGCGCTTAGTGGGAGGCAACCCACTTGTATATTTTTTATTTTAGTTTTAATTTCCTTTTGCTTTTGATGTTTTTCATGTTTTATTTCAGGTTTTTCATAAAAAATACAAAAAGAAAATAGAAAAGAAGAAAATAGAAAATAAGAAAAAGAGAAGAAAAATGAAGAGGAGCCGACCTAGGTCACAGTAGCTGTGACCGAGGTCAAAAGAAAGGACGACCTAGGTCACGGAGCCCGTGACCGAGGTCATGAAGAAGGATGACCTAGGTCACGAGGCTTGTGACCGAGGTCATCAGCAAAGTCAAGTCTTTGCCACTTCGATCATTACCGGACCCTATAGAGCATTCCCAAAGCTATCTCCTCATCTCCCTAAGGACACAATGCTTGCAAACAGTGGCAAAAAAATCCCCTAGACCGGCCAACCCCTTGGCCGATGTACGCTGAAGGCGACTGATCGATGCCGAGAGTCCCCACCAAGCCATGCCATGTGTCCTTGACCATTCATATCTCACGTGACCGGTGCCACATGAGTAATGATCAAAGACATTTTGGAAAAGGAAGCTTGGATCGCAAGATTGGCAAATTTGAAGATTGCATTGTTCCACGGACGTATATCGACGTTCCACGGACGTAGATCGATGTTCTGCAGATGTAGATCGACGTTCCACAGACGAAGATCGCATCGTTCCATGGAACGCATTACATCATTCCACATACCACATCCCATCGTTCCATGGACAACAGCGCCTCATTCCATGGACTGCACCTCAACCATTCCACGACTGTTCCACGGACTGTTCCATGACCAAACTTTGACCTTGACAAGACCAACCAAAGAAGACTTAAGTCACCACGGAAAACATCTCAGCCGTGGCCGATACGACATCAACGAGACATCACCACCACCATCTCACCAGCACTTCCACCACCAGTCTATCTTTAGGTTTGTTTTTATTTTCTTTATTTATCAAGATTATTGATGGTTTTTAGGTTTTTGTCTCAGGAAGGATGCAATTAGAGATTTATCAACAAGAATTCAATAAACTAAACCGAGTTCATTTGATGTCAAGCAACAAAAAGAAAGAAACACCGGTTAGTCACCAACAATCTAATTCAAGGTGACATTTTTCTTAAACTTAACTCTTTCTTTATGATTTTTCATCCTCGTCTCTTTCTTATTTTCCCACCGAGGACGGTGTGATTTAAGTCTAGAGGGGAGGATGTTCGATACTTTATTAATGCTACTTTCTATTTTGTTGACTTGAGACCTTTTTCACTTTTAACATCGATAATTTTGCCATTTTATCGAGTCAATTGTTTTCATTTGTTTTATTGAGTCAAAACTTTGTAGGAAATGATGACCCTATGATATGATGATTTCGACCTTATATATGTTTTGATCTATTTCCTAAGGACAAGTTTTACAGAATTCGCTAAAGAACGGACAATACCTAGAACCTCACTGCAGGACCTCTCCCCTGAAGTTTCATCTTACGGAGACTTGGTTTAATCTGATGTTAACTCCATTTTATTTGAACTTTAATACTGACCTTAATTCTTTCTCATTAGAGGTATTAAATCAGGGAAACGAGCAGCACATTCAGGACTTCTTATCCTTTTTACCACTCTCTGTTGATCCTGAATGGCCACTCATTTTTAGTGGTTCCCACCCTTAAACCATAACCTTTCTTTTCAGACCTCACATTGTTCTCTTTTTCCTTCTCGTTTGGCAGATGTGTCGTAGAAACGCGAGAGAGAAATTTCCGACACAGTTTTCCAGCCACTGAAGACGGAGGCTTTGGAGGACTGAAAAGAGAATGTGACAATTTGGTCTAGAGGTTATTCTACCATGGAATTCGATATAAAAAGGTACCTATTACGTGCTTATGAGACTTGTGTCAATACATACCGTTTCCTCTTTCGAAAAAAAAACAAAAAAAAAAGATGAAATGACTTTCTTTTGAGTAAAGGGGTAGGAAAATTTCCAATGACCCCATTATTTTACTTTGAAAGAGATGATCACACGAAGGTTGGAAGCGAGGTTAGGAAAATTTCCCGTGATGCCATTATTCGCCTACACCTTTGGTAAAAAAAAAGAAAAAGAAAAACGAAAGGAAAGGAAACGGTTACGAAATAAAAGAATCTCATAGCACAGGTAATCCCAAGGAAGATAGATCGCTTTTAAAGAGGATATGGAGTCATTTGCAAAGAACCCCGCAGAAAAATCTAAGTCTGGGGGAGCTAAAGGAAGAAAAAGAAGAAAACGAATGAGGTGTTGTACGAAGAAGTGGTTGGAAGCTGTGAACATCAAAGGGTTCATACTCTCTTGCGGTTTTGCGACATACGCTGCACTTTCGACTCATTGGTAAGCCTTAAACACTTTAACTCCACTACTTAAACACCAAAAAGACCTTTAATACCAAGCGCCGTCCACCCTGAATGATACCTTCTGATGAGAAAGCTCACACAACTCTTAATGAATGTAAGAAGTTAACTAAAGTGAATTATGAGTTCTTTTGTAGGTTTGAGTTGGACGGACAAGAGTTGAGAATGTTGTGAGAATGTTTTGATGTGAATCTTTGTACTAATGAGTTTGCAGGTTATCCAAACCTCTCCACCGGTTTAGCTTTCTTATTTGCTTGAGGACAAGCAAAGTATAAGTCTGGGGGAGTTGATAACATCGTATCATTTTCATATATTTTTATGAAGAGTTTGGCATGTTTTCAAACCTATTATCAAGTATTTCTAGTATCAAAGAGGTTTTTCAGTTTTTAAGGGAAAATGGACCAAAAAGGACAAAAAAGGAGCAAAACCCGTTTCAAGGCAGTTTCAGAGCATCAGAAGTTTGGCATTCTTTGAAGACCTTCCCGTGGACCAAATGCAGAGATCTTTATATCCCTAGAAAGCTAGAAGAGTCAAGATTCACCTCGGCCAATAATCTAAGCAATACATTCAGCCGTTTGGAAGATACAAGGCGAAGAGTGATGCCCTGTCAACCTCGGTCATAAGGAGTGTAACCGAGGCCAGCCTTCCTCACCACCTCGGTCACAAGGCCCATGGCCGAGGTCACCCTTCCTCACCACCTCGGTCACAAGGCCCATGGCCGAGGTTGACTCCCCTGCCTTCCAAATTATCAAAACGCCGAGTTTTGCCCTAAAAACCCTAAAACCAACTTTTTGGACCCCAAGGCTTATAAATACCCATTTAAACCTGATTTTTAGGTGTGCCTTCATAATTTCGTGGTGTTTCCTCTTGTGACTCCATAACCCCGAGCTTGAAGCCCTAGAACGTCTCGACAGAGCCTCCTTGTTGCCTTCAAACCCTAGAAGTCCACCGCTGAAGCCACCACCTTGTTCTCTAGCCTATTCTCTTCTGTTGCTTCTGTTTCCTACTTGTATAAGGGAGAAGTTTCGTCTACTTTGTATCACAGAGAAGATCTCTAAACCCTTTTCTCATACTCTTAATTTTTTGTGCAATCTATTATGCATATGGTTTTGCTTTGCTTGAGTATGTGTGAGTAGTTCTCTTTGTTGGGTTTTATGGGGTGATTCAAAGGGATTCATGTGGTCGATTATTTAGGTTGTTAGATCTGGAATTATTCATCATTTTTCTTCGTTCTAGGTTTGCTCTTAATGCATATTGCTTGAGTAGCTAACTTGTGATTGATGTTTGGCGATTTACACATCAAAAGTGTTGTAAATTCGCTTGCACTAGCCTAGATGAGTATTGTGTTATAACCTGCGTAAGTTGAGTTATAGAGCTTTACGAACTATAATCGAACTCGTTTTTAATGCTTGGATACATACGTCGTTGCCTGCGAAAGTTGAGTATCAGAGTATGTAGACTTTAGATGATTGATATTGTGATTTGCATATGTTTTGTTCATTCGTGTTTCGTAGTTCATGAAGTTCACATCATTGATATTTCTTGTTTGATTTCCTATGCATGCATTCGACCCATTAAATCCCGAGAATTCCCTGCAGCCCAACATTCCGTTTATTGATAGTTACATCATTTTATTTCGCATTTATTCATTCCTAGTTTCCGTGACAAAAACACAAACCAAACCCCTTTTTATTGTTGGCTTAGCCATATTTCTCTCCAATAAATTCGTAACGTGATTTATAAGTCTCTGTGTGATTCGATCCTTAAATACTACAACTAATTCACTGTGCACTTGCAGTTTTCGTGTGGTCTTTTGAGGTAAAAGATTGAAGTGAAAATTCACACACATCATATGGCCATGAGGACCATGCATACTTTTTTCCCTTATCCTCGGTTTTTCCCAAGTGGTGATCAGGGAAAGGTTTTTAACGAGGTGCATGGGTCTCATGTTACCCTTTGCCATCTTACTAGGTTCGATCCATCAAGGCCCATCTTCACATATCAAGACTTGGCCATTTTCTTTCTCTATCTCTTTTGAATTTTGAACTTAGTCTTTGCATGTTTTGAGTGTGATTTTCCGAGGCATGTCTCGAAACTCACTACTCTTTAATTCTTGTCTCTTCTCTGTTCGTCTCCTCCTCCTCCTTTATAGGTTCTCTCAAGATTTCTATGTTTCTCATCAATCTTTTTAATCAAATAAACCTTTTCTAAGATTTGATCATTGTTGGTGTGATTCCGAGAAACCGGATCTCTTTGGTGTGATATCAAAGAAATACATCCGTCTTATCAAGTGGACTTTCCACATCCTCTTGTGGCGACATTCAATCCATTAAACCGCTAGTGCTCAGTAATTGGGTCTAGCATCATTCTATCCATGTTCTCAAAATCTCGGTGTTGATTTTGGGTTGTGATTCTAGCTAAAATCGCATCAAGTCGTATCAAAGCCTTCGTCAAGAAGTTGAGTGGTTTTTACTTGAACTTGTCCTAATTTTCATTAATTCATAGTTTGCGATAAAATTGAAAAATCAATTGCATCTGAACCTAGGACGATTCTAGTATTTGTTAAAATTGAAAGTGGAATTTTTGGAGTTGATTTGATAATTTTTGAGATCGTTTTTGATGAACAGTCGCGATTAAGGTCCTTTGGCGGTTGAGGGGTCATTTTCGTGTTCTTGTGTGTATCAGTCGGATTTCCTTCCAAAGAACATTTAACTGGTGTATTGTTGATTATTTTGTAAGCAGAGATGTCCGAAACTAACGACGCATCAAGCCACAATCAAGAGCAGTCCTTCTTAGAGTCGTTTCTCGCGAGGCTCGATTAAATGATGTCCGAACAGAGCACGACGAACCCGACCAACCCCATGCCAGATACTAATAACAACAACCTCGAGATGCAGCCGAGGAGAGAGCTACTTGTGACACGAAGAGCCTTGAGCATTAAATCCAAAACCGAGGATCAAAGAGAAAACTTGTTCTACACGCGATGTTATGTTAACGAAAAGGTGTGTAGTCTTATCATCGATGGTGGTAGCTGTACCAACGTAGCAAGTGAAACTATGGCTCAGAATTTGGGACTAGTCGTCAAGGATTATCCAAAACCATATCATATCCATTGGCTCAACGAAAATGGAGAAATGAAGGTCAAAAAACAAGTAAAGGTTCCTATCATTATTGGAGGTTATGAAGATGAGGTTTTCTGCGATGTGCTACCTATGGAAGTGGGACATATACTCCTTGGAAGACCATGGAAATTTGATAGGAGAGTCAAGCATGAAGGATTTCCAATCGATATTCTTTCGAGGACAAGGGAAAAAAGTCTGTTTTAGTTCCAATGACTCCACAAGAAGTGTGCCAAGATCAGATCCTATTGAAAACCAGAAAGGAGGATCGTGACAAGTCGTCTAACTTCTTTGCCAAAGCTAAGGAGATCAAACAAGCTAAGCATTCCGAACAACCTATCTTGTTATTTGTTTTTAAGGAACCTCTTTCGAGCTTAGCTAACCTTGCACCGGGTTTGCCGAGTGAGATGCTTAAATAATGTGTGTGCGTTTGTTGTGAGGTGTAAATAAAATGCGTAGTCAAGTTTTCCTCAAACAACACAATGATAAAGCTGCAAGTGCACAGCCAAATCTATTGTAGTACTTAAGGAATATCGATCCCACAGAGAGAGAAGTTGTATTACGAATCTAGATGAACAAGTAAGGCTAGGACTTAAATATAAAAGTGAGGGTTTTGTTGTGTCACGCAACAAGTAAACTAAAAAGCAAATAGAACGGATGTAAAACAATAAAAGAAAGGCGTTGGGCATTCAAGGTATCTCAGGGGTTCGATGATCAGTTCATTCAAAATAAGTTCATGTAAATGCATGTCTACTCCTAAGTCTTGGACTATGAAACACGAAAGATCGATTAACCTATAATTCATAAAGAAAACCGGCTGAGATCAATATATCCTATTACTCAACTTATGCAGGCAATAACACATATATCAAAGCATTAATATCAAGTTCAATCCTTATCCGTAAAACTCCATAACTAAGGGGTATGTGCTTGTTATGACGTGATACTCATCCAAACTAGGTTCTAGCAAACTAAGGATGAGGATAGCGAAACCTAGATGCTTGTAATCAGTGGCTAGTTCATGACGCTAGCTACATGCATTAAGAGAAAGCTCAGAACAAAAGACAGTGCAAACGATGATGCATAGACAATAAACTCGCCAATCAAACTACCTAGATCATCTCCCCCCCCTTTGATTTACCCTTTAAACCCAACAAGTAAATTACTCAAGCATGCTTAAAGGAATCATCAAAGCAAGGTTTAAGTAATTCATAGATTTCATAAAATATAGAAGAAAATGTTTAGAGATTACTAAGTAACAAGAGATTGAAGGAGAGAAGAGTTGGTGGACTTCAAAGGCTTCCACGAGCAAGAGAGGCTTGATGCGGCTCCTCTGGTCGTCTCTAGGGTTCCTGGAGTTTTTCTGGAGTTTCTGTGAAGGCACAGGAAGAAGCCCTAAGAAGGCACACAAAACCCTAATGATTAGGTCAAGTATTTATAAGGCTTGGGGTCCAAGAGGTCAGTTTTAGGGTTTTGGAGGCTAAACTCGTCGTTTTGATAAGTTTAGAGGCAGGAGAGTTGGCCTTGGTCACGGGCCTTGTGACCGAGGTGGTGAGGAAGGCTGGCCTCGGTCACGGGACTTGTGACAGAGGTCACCAAGAAGCTTGGCCTCAGTCATACTCCTTGTGACTGAGGTTGACAGGTCATCACTCATCGGGTTGTATCTTCTAAACGACTAAATGGATTGCTATGATTCTTGTCCGAGGTGAATTGTGACTCTTCCAGCTTTCCATGGATATAACGATCTCTGAATTTGGTCTACGGGAAGGTTTTAAACGAATGTCAAACTTCTGATGCTCTGAAACTGCCTTAAAACGGGTTTTGCTCCTTTCTGGTCCTTTTTGCTTGATTTTCCCTTAAAACCTGTAAAACCTCTTTGAAACTAGAAATATTCGATAATAGCCTATTTAGCCTTGAAAACACACCAAACTCTTCATGAAACCATATGAAAATGATAGTACAAATAGGTGAAAATGCGATGTTATCATTCAACTAATGTAGGATTTCAAGGACATGTTTCCGGAAGACAATCCTTCTGAATTACCACCCGTCTGAGGCATAGAACATCAAATAGATCTCATTCCCGAAGCTACCTTACCAAACCGACCAGCCTATAGGACCAATCCCGTGGAGACCAAGGAACTACAACGACAAGTGGAAGAGCTTATGAGAAAAGGGCATATCCGAGAGAGTATGAGTCCTTGTGCCGTGCCCGTGTTACTTGTTCCCAAAAAGGATAGGAGCTGGGGCATGTGCGTCGATTGTAGAGCTATCAACAATATCACCGTGAAGTATCGACACCCTATTCCTAGATTTGACGATATGCTTAATGAGTTGCATGGCTCAAGTTTATTTTCTAAGTTCGATCTCAAAAGTGGCTATCACCAAATTAGGATGAAAGAGGGTGATGAGTGGAAACCCGCATTTAAGACTAATCATGGTTGTACGAGTGGTTAGTTATGCCATTTGGGTTAACCAATGCTCTGGGCACCTTTATGAGATTAATGAACCATGTTCTTAGGGAATTTATAAGTCATTTTCTTGTTGTATACTTTGATGACATTTTAGTATATAGCAAGAACCTAGAAGAACATATCAAGCATCTAGGGATGGTATTGGAGGCTCTTAGAAAAGAGAAACTTTACGCTAATGCTAAGAAATGCACCTTCTGTACGGATAACCTTGGTTTCTAGGTTTTGTTGTGAGTGCAGATGGTATCAAGGTCGATGAGGAGAAGATTAAAGCTATCAAGGATTGGCCAAGTCCAAAGACAGTAGGAGAAGTGAGAAGTTTCCACGGCATTGCTGGGTTCTACTGACGGTTTGTGAAAGACTTTACTACCCTAGCTGCTCCACTTACGGAAATTGTCAAGAAGGATGTCAGATTTAAATGGGGAAAAGAACAAAAAGAGGCGTTCCAATGACTTAAAAGAGAGCTTATTCACGCACCCCTTTTATCTCTACCCGATTTTACTAAGTTTTTTGAAATTATGTGTGATGCCTAAGGTATTGGTATTTGAGCTGTCCTCATGCAAGAAAAGAGTCCTATTGCTTACTTTAGTGAGAATATAGGAGGAGCAACATTGAATTATCCCACATATGACAAGGAGCTCTATGCTTTGGTTCGAGTGCTTCAAACGTGGCAACACTATCTTTGGCCAAAGTAGTTCGTCATTCACACTTACCATGAGTCTCTTAAACACTTAAAAGGGACAACACAAGCTTAACAAACGACACGTGAGGTGGATCGAGTTCATTAAAACCTTTCTTTACGTTATCAAGTACAAACAAAGTAAAGATAATATAGTGGCCGATGCACTGTCTCGAAGGTACACCTTACTCTCTATTCTTGAAACAAAGTTATTGGGATTTGGAAAGTTGAAAGAGCTTTATCAAGAAGACCCTGATTTCAAAGGGATTTATAAGTCATATGAGAAGGGAGCAAGTGGACGATTCTATAGGCACAAAGGGTTTTTATTCCATTATAATCGATTGTGTGTTCCTAACTGCTCTATTCGAGAATTTTTTGTTAGAGAAGCGAAAACTCTCAAGGTGGTACAAGATCATTTCTATTGGCCGCGAATGAAAAAGGATGTCGAAAGAATTTGTAATAGGTGCATCATTTGCAAAAAAGCAAAGTCTACGGTCCAACCCCATTGTTTGTATACCCCTCTACCTATTCCTTATCAACCTTGGATTGACATTTCTATGGATTTTTTGCTAGGATTACCTATGACTAGAAACGGAAAGGATTCGATTTTTGTGGTAGTTGATAGGTTTTCTAAGATGGCTCATTTCCTCACTTGCAACAAAACCGATGATGCATCTCATGTAGCTGATGTGTGTGTTATTTGTTCTGCTTAAAGTTTTCCTTTAATAACAAAACTTCTAAACTGCAAGTGCACAATAAATCGGTTATAGTATTTATGGTTATCGATCCCACAGAGAGTAATAGCTATGCAGATTGAATTCAAAGAAAGAAATCTAACTAAGACAAAATATGAAAAGGGTTCGTTTTTTTTGGGTTTTCTAATGATTAAGCAATGAAATAAGAAAGCAGTAAAAGGAAATCGGTTGTAAACTTATGAATAAAGGCATTGGGTATTTAGGGAATCATCTTAGGGTTTCCATGGTTCTCAACAAATCAAGTGAAATATCATATGCATATATTTTCGTTCTAGGTTCTCAACTACGAACACGAATAAACAAACAAGCTACAGTTCATAGAATGAATGTCTAAAGTCTCAACACCCCGTTACTCAACTTACGCAGGCAACAGCATGCATCAACCAGCAAGCTAAACAAGTTCGATAAGTTCACAAAGCTCTATAACTCAACTAACGCAGGTTATGGCGCAAGGCTTCAGTAGCACTATGTCCGAGGAGTAGGTTTACGCAGGTAACACTCCAATCTCCTTAGATCAGTGCTTGGTGATCAATCCAAGCAACATGCATTAAGTAAAATATGCCCCAAGAGAACTCTAACAATAGATGAAAATCAGATCTAACAACCTAGATGAATTGAACCATGAATTCCCCTTCACCCCATAAAACCCAACACAGAGAACAACTCGCTCATGATGCAAAGAAACGCAATATATATCATAAAGAATAACATCATAAACGATTGAAATAATCCAAGGGGGTTCAAATAAATCTCTAGATGTCACAGTAGATAACTTGTCTCCCCAAAAGCAAATAAGAGTAGATAGAGATAAGAAACAATGAAGAACAAGGATGAAACTTCAAATGGCAGCTTCAAGGGCTAGGAGGAGACGAAGGAGGCTCTGTAGAGACGTCCTAGGGTTTCTGGGTCGAGTTCGGAGAGGCACAGGGAGTCACCATAGAAGCACACCACAAAATATTAGGTTAAATGAGTATTTATAGGCCTTGGGGTGTAGAAAGTCGGTTTTAGGGTTTTTAGGGCAAAACTCGGCGTTTTAGGCAAGTATGGAGGAAGGCTTCTAACCTAGGTCACAGCTCTTGTGACCGAGGTGGTGATGAAGGCTGGCCTCGGTCACGGGAGCTATGACCGAGGTCACGAAGAAGCTTGATCTCGGTCATACTCCTTGTGACCGAGGTTGATAAGGCTTCACTCTTTGGGTTGTATCTTCCAAACGGCTGAATGGGTTGCTTTGATTCTTCTCCCGTGTCAATCTTGACCCTTATAGCTTTCCATAGACACCAAGATAACTGGATTTTATGCACTGGAAGATCTTCAAAGAATGCCAAACTTCTGATGCCCAGAAACTGCCTTAAAACAGGTTTTGCTCGACTCTGTGACCTTTTTGCTCCAAAACTTCTAAAAGTCTCCAAGAAGTGGAAATGGTGGAAAATGGCCTTGAAGTGTCCATAATCACTTGGTTGTTCATTAAAAACCTAATAAAAACATATAAAAAGTGGGCGAAAATACGATGTTATCAATTCCCCCAGACTTAGAGTTTGCTTGTCCTCAAGCAAACAAGAAAGCTAAACCGGTGGAGAGGTTTGAAAATCGCGGAAACTCTTCTATGATCAGAGATCATGCTCAATAGATAACCTGAAAACTCATTAATACAAAGATTCACATTAGAACATTCTCACTATAGACTTACAACATTCTCAACCCTTGTCTGTCCATCTCAAACCTACAAAAGAACTCAGAATTCACTTTAGTTAACTCCCTACATTCATTAAGAGTTGCGTGAGCTTTTTCATCAGAAGGTATCACTCAGGGTGGACGGCGCTTGTTAAGAAAGGGCTTTTTGGTGTTTAAGTGGTGGAGTGATAGTGTTTAGGGCTTACCAATGAGTATGAACCCACTGATGTTCACAGTTTCCAACCACTTCTTCGTATAACACCTCACTCCTTTTCTTCTTTTCCTTCCTTTAGTACCCCCAGACTTAGATATTTCTGTGGGGTTCTCTGCAAATGACTCCATATCTTGTTTAAAAGTGAGTCATCTTCCTTGGGATTACTTGTTCTATGAGATTCTTTTATTTTGTAACCGTTTCCTTTCCTTTCGTTTTTCTTTCTCTTTTTTTTTTACCAAAGGTGTAGGCGAATAATGGTATCACGGGAAACTTTCCTAACCTCGCTTCCAACCTTTGTATGATCATTTGTTTCAAAGTAAAATAATGGGGTCATTGGAAATTTTCCTACCCCTTTACTCAAAAGAAAATCATTTCATCTTTTCTGTTTTTTTTTTGTTTTCAAAAAGGGAAACGGTACGTATTCAGACAAGTCTCATATGCACGAAATAGGTACCTTTTTTGTCGAATCCCAAGGTAGAGTAATCTCTAGACCAAATCGACACATTCTCTTTTTAGTTCTCCAAAGCCTCCGTCTTCAGTGGCTATAAAACTGTGTCGGAAATTTTTCTCTCGCGTTTCTAAGATATATCTGCCAAACAAGAAAGAAAAAGAGAATAATGTGAGGTCTGAAAGGTTATGGTTTAAGGGTGGGAACCACTGAAAATGAGCGGCCATTCAGGATTAGTAGAGAGTGTTAGAAAGGATAAGAAGTCCTGAATGTGCTGCTCGTTTCCCTGATCTAATACCTATAATGAGTAAGAATTAAAATCAGTATTATGGTTCAAATAAGATAGAGTTAACATCAGATCCAACCAAGTCTCCGTAAGATGAAACTTCAGGGGAGAGGTCCTGCAGTGAGGTTCTAGGTGTTGTCCGTTCTTTAGTGAATTCTGCAAAACTAGTCCTTAAGAAATAAATCAGAACATATATAAGGTCAAAATCATCATATCATAGGATAATCGTGTCCTACAAAGTTTGACTCAATAAAAAAAAGACTCGATAAAAAGACATTAAAATGACTCAAAAGAAATAAAAGTGCGTGAGTAACCGATAAACGTCCCCCTAGACATAAATCACACTGTCCCCAGTGTGAATAAATCTAGAAAAGACCGGAAAAATAAAATAAAATAAAAGCATAAAAGTAAAGATAGAACGAGTGAACCTTGACTTCTCAAGAGGTTATGGTGCTCGGTGGTGGAGTAATCAAGGTGTCCTGGATCTAAGCTCTCCTCTGCAGCTGCGCAATAAGAATGCGCTGCTCGGCTAACTCTTGCTCCAGCTCCATACGCCATGCTCTCTCTGTCTCAAGGGAGGAAGTGGTTGTGTCATATCCCATGGAGGCTTGTGTGACACACTGAGAGGCAAAAGAAACCATCGCCTTCTTCTTGATGAAGACGCCAAGTGTGAGTGTAAGTCAATCCTTTACTTGTGAGGAGTAAAACTCATGTGGTAAAGGGTTCCAGCTCGTGAATCCATCACTAAGGCGTGGCATGGTGTGGCACGGATGATAACATCTTATTTTTGCCCACTTTTTATATGTTTTTATTAGGTTTTTAATGAAGAAACAAGTGATTGTGGACACTTCAAGGCCATTTTCCACTATTTCCCCTTCTTGGAGACTTTTAGAAGTTTTGGAGCAAAAAGGACACAAAGTCGAGCAAAACCCGTTATAAGGCATTTTCAGAGCATCAGAAGTTTGGCATTCGTTGAAGACCTTACCTTGCATAAATTCCAGAGATCTTAGTGTCTACGGAAAGCTAGAAGAGTAAACTTTCACCTGGGACAAGAATATAAGGAATCCATTCAGCGGTTTGGAAGATATAACCCAAAGAGTGAAGCCCTATCAACCTTGGTCACAAGGAGTGTGATCGAGATCAAGCTTTTTGGTGACCTCGGTCATAGGTCCCATGACTTAGGCTAACCTTCATCACAACCTGGGTCACGATTCCCATAACCTAGGTCAGAAGCCTTCCTCCATGCTTGCCTAAAACACTGAGTTTCGCCCTAAAAACCCTAAAACCGACTTTCTACACCCCAAGGCCTATAAATAACCATTTAACCTAATTTTTTTGGGGTGTGCCTTCGTGATTTCCTGGAGCCCCTCTCTGTGCTTCTGCAACCTCGAGCTAGAAGCCCTTGGACGTCTCTACAGAGCCTCCTTCGTTGCCTCCAATCCTTGAAGCCACCCTTTGAAGTTTAATCCTTGTTCTTCATTGTTTCTCATCCTCTCTTACTCTTATTTGCTTTTGGGGAGACAAGTTATCTTCTGTGACATCTAGAGAAGTTTCCTTTGAAACCCCTTTGATTTTTTTATTCATTTATGATGTTATTCTTTATGATATCTATTTCATTTCTTTGCATCATGAGCGAGTAGTTGTCTTTGTTGGGTTTTATGGGGTGATTCAAGGGGAATTCATGGTTCAATTCATCTAGGTTGTTAGATCTGATTTTTGTCTGTTATTAGAGTTCTCTTGGGGCATCTTTTACTTAATGCATGTTGCTTGGATTGATCACGAGGCACTGATCTAAGAGGATAGAAGCGTTACCCGCGTAAACCTACTCTTCGAACATAGTGCTACTGAAGCTTCGCATCATAACCTGCGTGAGTTGAGTTATGGGGCTTTGTGAACTTATCGAACTTGTTTAGCTTTCTGGTTGATGCATGCCGTTGCCTGCGTAAGTAGAGTAACAGGGTGTTGAGACTTTAGACATTTATTCTATGAACTGTAGCTTGTTTGTTTATCCGTGTTCATAGTTGAGAACCTAGAACGAAAACATATGCATATGATCTTTCACTTGATTTGTTGAGAACCATGGAAACCCAAAGATGATTCCCTAAATGCCCAACGCCTTAGTCTCATTAGTTTACAACCGAATTTATTTACTTTCTTTCGTATTTAATTGCTTAATCATTAGAAAACCCAAAAACAAACCCCTTTCATATTTTGTCTTAGTTAGATTTCTTCTTTTGAATTCAATCCGCATAGCTGTTACTCTCTGTGAGATTGATAACCTTAAGTACTGATAACATTGCATTTTGGCATGTTTTTACTATTGTTTTATTGCAACTTAGCATAGGTTAGGCATTACTCTTATCACTTATCACATTTAATTGACATTTAGGATATTTAGTCTCTTTGCATTATTTTGCATGTATTTTGCATACATGTGGTCATTTCAGGTACTCGGAGCTGCAAGGAGTCATCACTTATGTGACCTCTCAGGCTATGAAGCGACGTAGGGATTTCTGCAAGGAATCATGACTCGAGTGACATGGAGCCATAGAGTTGAAGACTGCAAAGGAAGCTCAAGTTGCTCGAGGAGGCTACTCGGATGAAGACTCGAGGAGGCTACTCGACCAGACCACTCAACGTCAGGGTCGAGTGATGAGCACCGCTTCTAGAAGACTCTGCAAATTATGGCGAATTCTCATTATCCCTAATTCTTATGTATAAATACCGAGGATAATCATAACTCGTGGAGAGAGCGCTGACACAATTATAATTCCGTGCCGCTTTAGAATAATTAGTTTTATCTCTCTTAGTTTTCTCTCTCTAGTTTATCTTTAGATTTTGATTCGGAATTTTGCAACTCTTAGTAATTTTAATAAGATCGAGTTTTGATTTACTGTTCCTTTTTCGAAATTTCTTTCTCATCAGATCATCCTTCATTTATGACAAGTCTTAGCTTTTCTGGGCTTTTGGCTTCGATGATGATCTCGATGAGTAATTAGTCGTTTTAGGGGTTTTCGGGGATGGATTAGGTAGTCTCACTCGATCGCCATGGGTTTTTGCTGATTTATGCTGATTCGGTTTAAAACTCCCTCTTGGGTTCTCGTTTTTAATGCTTGTACCTCTCTGATCAAGAGGATCATGATTTTAGATGACTTCATGAGCAGCAAAAGTGCCTTGAACCATCAGATCTAGTTTTTCCAGGGATTAAGACACAATAGCGTGAGAGTTGGTGCATCAGATGTTGATTTACGTCACGACCCAACTACTCACTTGTTATGAGTCTTTCTTGGCTTTGACGGATCGATCCTTAGTCCCTTGTTGAGACCCTTCGCCACGAAAGTGGGTTGGGTTGGAAGTGAGATCCGTCGGCAAGGGATTCACCCTGAGTTTAGTAAATTAGCACCCATGGCGTGAGAGTGTAGATGATCCTATGAGTCTATCCCCAAGATCCCTTTGTCTTTTATTTGAACTAGTTGTCATTTTTTGATCTCTTGTTTACCGCTTTCATTTAGTAATTCAGCACCACTCGGCCAAGTCCACTCGAGTTCACCACTCGAGTGACCTACTCGAGTGCACTAATCGAGTGACCCACTCGAGCTACATTAGTTTTTACAACTAGTCTTTGATTTCGCATGTTTAGTTCATGATTTGTTAGAGTGTGACAGGCTCTGCATCTCTAGTTTAATTTTCTGTATTTTAGGATGTTAGTAAGAAAAACCCCTAAAATATATTGCTTGACTTGCCAGCTTAATCCACATGTTAAGTGCTACAGACATGCTCTAGATTAGGTTCGACATTTCACCCTTTATACTATCAATTGATTGAAACCGACTAAAAACACCAAGTTTCAAGTACTACGACTGATTCACTGTGCACTTGCAGTTTAGAAGTTGTGTTATTAAAGGAAAACTTAATTACGGCACATCAAGTTTTTGGCGTTGTTGCCGGAAAGTATACTAGCTGCCTTTGGATTCGATAAGACTTCTCGTCTAAGATACTTTGAAATTTTCATTTGAAATTTTCAATTTTATCTTTCTTTTACTTCTTTGTTTCTCGATAACCTTTGTTTTACCTTTTAGTTTTTGTTTTTCGATTTGCAGTGCATGACAAGGGGCCAAAACTCTGAAGCCGTGACTCCAATCCAAGATAATGACCGACTAGAACATGAACTTAGAAAACTTCGGTGACAACAACTTATGGCCAAGTTAAGGAACCAAGACTATGGTGTCCTTGACATCGACCAAAAAAAACAAGTCGCTGCCCTTGATTCTCATGGACAGCTGATGCACGATGAGGATGACAATCCCATCTACGAACCTACTGAAGCACAAGCCGACCCTCTGGAGGTCCGCAACCAAGCTCGTGAAGCTAATCCTCTATGCGTGGGAGATAATCTCAATGATCCTCCTCACCAGCCTCCTAATGTTGCTAACGCACAACATCATGCTAATGTTGGTGTTAGACAACCTGCTTATGTGCACCCTCTGAGACGTGCCAATCTTCATTGTACGATAGCTGACTTTGATACTCCTCAGTACCCTCAAGACTGAGCTGCTATACGAGTTCCTAATCCACCAAGACGTGACTATGAGATAAAACCTCAAATCATTTCTTAGGTGAAGCAAAACAAGTTCAATGGTCTCTCCACGGAACATCCTATGGATCACATCGATCTCTTTGAAGAAATATGCAGTATAACAAGAACAAATGGTGTACCCGAAGACTATTTGAAGTGTAAGCTTTTTCCTTTCTCTCTAGCCAACAAGGCTCATAGATGGTTAAGGTCTGTATCCCCTGGATCGATCACTACTTGAGAAGGATGCAAGTCAACCTTTCTTAACTACTTATACACGAAGTCGAGAACCAACTCTTTTTGGAACAAGCTTCAAAGCTTTCAACAAGGACCGGTCGAATCTTTCTATGAAGCATGGGAATGCTTTCAGGACTATGAACGTGATTGTCCACACCATGGCTTCAGTCAAGGTAATCTGCTAAGTACTTTCTATAGAGGTTTACACCCTAAATTTCAGCTTTCACTCGACACGGCCAACAATGGAGACTTCACTCTTAAGACCGTTCTAGAAGGACGCGCTCTCATTGACAACCTTGCTGCAAATAGTAGCAACACTTGCACCGACTTTGATAGAACAATTTGTTCTAGTGATTCTGATGCTAAGCAGATCACCGAGCTTAAGAACATGATGAGCCAACTTCTAAGAAACAAAAACCGCGTAGTCAATGCTTGCGAGACAATTGACTACAGAAATGCTGATGCTTTACAAGAGTTTGATGATTCATTCGATCAAGAAGAAGATGTTAACTATGTTGGTACTCAAGGCTTCTACCAGAACCGTGGATACAACAACAACTTGAACAACAACTTCCGGAACACTTCTAACCTTTCTTATAGGAACCCGAATGTGCAGAACCCTCAAGATCAGAACTATCCGCAGCAATCAAAGCCATTCCAAAACCGCTTTCAGAACAACAACTTTGGTGGCAACAACAACCTCTAGCCACGTCCTCCTTTCAAAAACAAGATACCCTTCCCGAACGTCCCAACTAGATTAGCTTAGGCGCCTCAACCTCAAGGTAATAACATTGAGAAAATGATGCAGGAACTGCTTGTTTCTCATCAACAAGCAACAAGGGATATCAACATAAAGATAGACAACATCTATGGTGAATTGAATGGAAAGTTCGAAAGTCTTTCTACATTTTACAAGGAGCTGGAAACTCAAGTCGCTCAAACTGCGAATGCTGTCGCTAGACCAGCCGGTGTACTTCCGGGAAAACCCGAGGAGAATCCAAAAGCTTATTGCAATGCCATCCCAACCGTACCAGCCCTCACTAGATGTGTAGTCGAGCATTGGTACCACCCTTTGATTCTCACGATGACATTGTCCGTATGACATGAACCATGGATGAAGATGAGCCAAAACGCTACCCTCTAAGGAGATTACCAAAAGTAGAAGACCCTGGACGTTTTGTCTGCTCTTGCTCCATAACAGGCATCAAATTCTCTAACTCTCTTTGTGATTCTGATGCTAATGTTAATGTTATGTCGAGAAATGTTGGTGAAAGACTTGGACTTAGAGACGTGTCTCCGTCCAACTTAAGTCTTGTTTTTGGAGATTCATCACAGAAAATCCCTGATGGATTAGTTCGCGACTTGCAACTAGTCGTAGAGGACTACATAGTCCCTACAGATTTTCACATCCTAGAGATGGATGAAAGGACTGAGAGACCTTTGATTTTGGGAAGGCCGTTCCTTGCAACAGTTGGTGCTATAAATTACCACAATAACAAGAGGACAACATTTGCCAACATCAACAAGAAGGTTTACTATCCAGCACTTTCCATGACAACACCTCAAGCCCCACCGTTTGATGAAGAATCAATGGATCCCAATATCAACAAAACCGAGACAAGAAGCAAGAGTGTTAAAAAGAAAACTCGGAAGCTACCATCCCAGCGACCCGAGCAGCCTCAAATTTCGAAGATAAAAATCATAGTTCCTCCTGAACTTAGCAAAGAAAGCAAGGAACAAATCCAATAAATGATAAGGCACACCAAGGAAGTTCTTCTTCAAACAGAAGTCTTTAAGACAGCCCTTAAAGGATAACTTGTGATAGAACTGGAGCTGACTATGAAGATATCAAAGGAACCGAAGGAACAACAATTCCTAAGGCTACTTCTTCTCAAGCCTAACCGGCTACCAAGGTTGAGCCAACAACGTTAAACAAGCGTGCTTAGTGGGAGGCAACCCACTTGTAAGTTTTCATTTCATTTTTAGTTTTAATTTCCTTTTTCTTTTGATGTTTTCATGTTTTGTTTCAGGTTTTTCATAAAAAATATAAAAAGAAAATAGAAAAAAAGAAAATAGAAAAGAAGAAAATAGAAAAGAAGAATTAGAGAAAGAAGCAAGAAGAAGCCGACCTAGGTCACAAGGCCCGTGACTGAGGTGGCATGAAGGGCCAACCTAGGGCAGAAGGTCTGTGACCGAGGTCGTGTGAAGGGCCGACCGAGGTCGTGTGAAGGGCCGACCAAGGTCACGTGACTAGTAACCGAGGTCCATCACAATGACAATTCCCAGCCATTTCAACAATCCCTTGATCTCATGGAGCATTCCTAAGTCATTTACGCACTTCCCCAACCTCACCAGACCACAGCCGGACCAAGGATAGAGCCACAGCCAACCATACTAAGCCACAGTCATATCTTTCGCATCTAGTTGACCCAAATCAAATTTTTCTGATCAAATGATCTATGATCAATTATTCAATGATAAATTGGAAATATTGGGAGTAATGGTCGACACAATTTTGACAAAAGTTATCTGGATTGAAAAATTGGTAACCTTTGTTCCACGGATCGTTCCGCAGCCATTGTGCGACCGTGAAGTACACAAAGGAGTGCCAAAAACCAAATCGGCTCGATCAAATAAGCTATGATAGAATATTCACCAATAAGTTGGTCATATTGGGAGTGCTCATCGAAGAAATTTTGGAAAAGGAAGCATGGATCACAATATTGGGAACTTTTGTTCCACGGATTGTTCCATAGACGTCCTAGATAGTGTCCAGGTCTCCAAATGTGGTTATGAGATGCATCACAGATGGGTGGTAGTCCAATGGGGTCATCCACTGGAAACACGTTCTTATGATTCTGCAAAAGACACATCATCTCACTCGGTAGCACCGGTGCAAGGTTAGATACACAATAGAATTTATCTAAAGAGACAAATATTTTATGATCCAAATATTCAGCATCATTAACCTTACTAACCATAGCAAAAAGATTAGCTTTACCTTGCTCTTGATTCCCTTTGAGTTTGATTTTGTCAAGGTAAAACTCATGAGCTGGTAATGGTACAAGAGTAGTTTTCTTATCTTGAAAAGGTTTTGAACTCAAAATTGTACAATCTGCGCCAAGAGAGAGCAAGTTAGCTTTCATTCGTTTTTGAGAGTCGAGATAATTACCTCGGGTTTTTATTTGTGGTGAGGCATCTGGTGGTTTCTCCTTGATCACAATGATGTGTTCAGTTCTTTTTACTCTCTCTGATGGATCCATTGTTAAGCTCCGTGTGGATGTGATTCCGCCTAAGCCATTGCACACATCTAAGGTACCTATATCTTTCTTGGTACTTAAGGGAAAAATCAAGTGCATTATACTTGAAATTTCAACATTCAAAACAGGTTGTTTGAAGCTACGAGTGAAAATAAAATTATTCCAATATCGAATAAACTCGCAAGCTAAACTTACCTGAGTACCTTGTAAGATGTTACCAAAAATTTCAGCTCGGCAAGCTTGTGAATGGGTTGACACTGCAGTAGGTAATTGATCGTAGACTAGAACTGCTTCAGCTTGAGTGAACCCTTTTAACACACGTGTTGTTGCTTCTCTATGTGATTCTTGGAGTTTAACTTCTTGTGGTGATCCTGGTGGTTCTTCTTTGTTCAAGATTGTGTTGATGACATCTTGACAATCTTTATTGGCTTTCGTATCAGCTTTGGTCTTCAACTGAATAAGATCTTCATAAACTGCCTGAGGTGTCATCGGAACTAACACAATCTTTCTTCCTTGATGTTCAAACAAATAATGGTTTCTGAAGCCTTCATGTTGTACTCTTCTGTCTAATTGCCACGGTCTTCCAAGGAGAATATGACTTGTTTCCATAGGTAGAACGTCGCACAATACTTCATCTTCGTATTTCCCTATGGACAGAGGCACAAGGACTTGGTTCTTGACTTCCAGCTCGCCCTCATAATTAAGCCATTGCAGCTTATAAGGCTTAGCTCTCTTAATGACCGCTAGTCCGAGTTTTTCAACCATGGACACACTCCCAACATTGGTGCAGCTACCCCCATCGATTATTAGACTGCAAACCCTTTCCTTCACTAGACAACGGGTGTGGAATAAATCAACACTTATCTTAATCTCTTCCGGATTTTGTTTTTGTGTTGCCGGTTTAGTCATTCCTTGACTTTCAAATGGCATGTCTTTAGTAACTTGAAACTGGGATCCATCAAATGGAATTCTAGCTTGACCAGAATCTTCTTTATGCATGGTTGGTCGAAGAAAATGTCCTCCCTCGGTTGATTTGATGATCGGGACCTTCAGTTTAGTTTTTGCAAGGTTGGCTTCGATCTTGGCTATAACATCTAAGGAAGTATCTCCAAATTTGTAGATGTGTTCTCCTCTCCCTTCCTTCACACTTCTAGGCTTTCTTTGACTGTCATGAGATGATTTACCATCAGGTCTACAGTAGTCATAGACTGCTTCTTCTCTTTGTTGTCTCGGCTTGTCTCTCCATGGCTCTCTGCTTGGTTTTTCTTTTAGACGACCATGCCATTGTGGATTTACTTCTTCAAATCGTCGGTTCCTGGCTGTTAATCTTTCACACAACTTATGAGCCCTCTTAGCCATCATAGCCTCAAATCGTTCTTGTTCAGCTTTCATAGTGGTCATACTCTCAACCATCATAGCTTTGAAGAAGTCAATAAGTTGCTTGTTGGAGTTGGAAGACTCTTGTTCGTCATGGCTGGTTCCCACCATGGTACCTGTTCAAATCCCACCAAGTAAACCAGTAAAATGCTCAACACAACAAGGAAAAACTTGGCAAGAAACCTAAACGACAGTTTGACCTGATCAAACAGAATAAAATATCAAACCATGTTCAAAAATTCCAGAGACAATTTTAACAAATACAATACTCAATCTAGGTTTCAATGCAACAGATTTCATGATTTTAGGGTTAACCAATGATTTTAAAAAATTCTAGCAAGTTAACACAAAAATAACTTTTCAAATTCCGAGAACCTCTAGTTGCGACTGTTCGACAAAATCAACCTCGAAAAATTATCAAAACATATTAAAAAATTCGAGAATCAATTTTAACAAACACTAGACTCGTTTTTAAAACATATTCAACTGATCTCACGATTTTATCAAACAAAATGAATTTATGAAAATTCTAGCAATCATCAAACATAATCGATTCAAATGATCTGTGGAATATCAAAGGGTAAAACGTTTTGAATCAACACAACCTGGTTTGGAGCGAGCTCTGATACCACTTGATATGATCCTAGATGAGGATCAACGTCCCTGAATGTTCTCCAATGGTTGTGATGAGTAGAGTGAACGGATATGAGTGCAGAAGTGATGAAATGGAGTGAAGGTGATGAATCAGATTGAATGAGTGATATTCCAAAGGTGATGAGTAGCCTTTGAACACTCGGGGCTTGTTCCACGAGTGGGTGAAAACCAAACTCGGCAAGAACAAGAGGTGGATTGATGTGAAACATCAAAGGATTATGAAGCGATCCAATGATTTCAAACTTGTCAAGGTGTGGATGATGATCCTTTACACCATAGAACAAGGCGATCAAACAAGAAAGAGTTTTGAGAATAAAATGTTTGATGATTAAAATGTAGAGTTTAGATCAGAATATAAAGGGGGAGAAGGAGAAGACGAGGAGGTGGTCATCAAGACATGCCTCGAAACACCACTCCTCAGAACACAACATAACTAAATACAAAGTTTGAATAAAACATAGAAATAAAAGATAGATTTTGGGCCTGGTTTTATCAAGAGGCCTTGTGAAAGAGTAATAAGGCTTGCCTCATTAAAAACCTTGTTTGGAAAACCCATTGGGACAAAACCAAACGAAGGGAAAAAGAGTGCAAGTCTTATCACCTCTCTTGATAAATGTCTAGGTGGCTTGGATCACAACTAGGGTAGTTGGATTAGCACACACTAAACTGTCCCGGATGGTGTTGAGAAGATGTTGTAAAGATGTCTTGAATTGTTAAAGTGATCCTCTTAATATTCCCGGATCAAACGTTGTTGTTGAGCTAATCCATTTCTTGTTAGCTTCCTCGGCTACAAGCTGCTCCGGTTAAAGCTGCTCTTTCATTGTGCTTGGCATGATCACATAAGGAGACAAGTTATCTTCTATGACATCTAGAGAAGTTTCCTTTGAATGCCCTTTGATTATTTGATTCATTTATGATGTTATTCTTTATGATATCTATTGCGTTTCTTTGCATCATGAGCGAGTAGTTCTCTTTGTTGGGTTTTATGGGGTGATTCAAGGGGAATTCATGGTTCAGTTCATCTAGGTTGTTAGATCTGATTTTTGTCTGTTATTAGAGTTCCCTTGGGCATCTTTTACTTAATGCATGTTGCTTGGATTGATCACCAAGCACTGATCTAAGAGGATAGAAGCGTTACCCCCGTAAACATACTCTTCGGACCTAGTGCTACTGAAGCCTCGCATCATAACCTGCGTGAAGGTAGTTATGGGTCTTTGTGAACTTATCAAACTTGTTTAGCTTGCTGGTTGATGCAAGCCGTTGCCTGCGTAAGTTAAGTAACGGGGTGTTGAGACTTTAGACATTCATTCTATGAACTGTAGCTTGTTTGTTTATCTGTGTTCATAGTTGAGAACCTAGAACGAAAACATATGCATATGATATTTCACTTGATTTGTTGAGAACTATGGAAACCCTAAGATGATTCCCTAAAGGCCCAACGCCTTAGTCTCATTAGTTTACAACCGAATTTATTTACTTGCTCTCTTATTTCATTGCTTAATCATTAGAAAACCCAAAAACAAACCCCTTTCATATTTTGTCTTAGTTAGATTTCTTCCTTTGAATTCAATCCACGTAGCTGTTACGCTCTGTGGGATCGATAACCTTAAGTACTACGACTGATTCACTGTGCACTTGCAGTTTAGAAGTTGTGTTATTAAAGGAAAACATAATTACAGCACATCAGCAGACCCTTTAGGATCATCAAGAAAATCGCAACAATGCTTACGAGCTCGATCTCCAAGGTAAGTACACTGTTAGCCCTCTCTTTAATATTGCTGACTTGGTTCCTTTTGTGGCAGATCAGTCTTATTTAAGGACAAATCCTTCTCAACTGGGGGAGGATGATGTGATCCCGGATAGCTACCATGGACCCGGAACAAGAAGCCATCACCGAGCTTGAAGATATTGGAAAGCATGATCAATGAACACATCGGAAGTGCCATTTGGAGTGATGACTCGTTCGAGGGCTAAGGAGCTTTCTCAAGAAGTTAAGGAATTACTTATTCAAGCTATGAGCCATGCATATCACTTGAGCTATCACGAAGGTATTAAGACTACGCTGGTCGAGATACACGCCCAAGATACTTAGCATATGGTCATGAGGACCATGCATACTCTTTTTCCCAAGTGGTTTTTCGGGAAAAGTTTTTAATGAGATGCATAGGTCTCATGTTACCCTTTGCCATCTTGCTAGGTCCAATCCATCAAGGCCCATCTTCACATATCAAGACTCGGCCCTTTTCTTTCTCTATCTCTTTTGAATTTTGAACTTAGTCTTTGCATGTTTCGAGTGTGAGTTTTTCGAGGCATGTCTCGAAACTCACTACTCTTTAATTCTTGTCTCTTCGCTCTTCATCTCCTCCTCCACCTTTATATGTTCTCTTGAAACTTTTATGTTTCTCATCAATCTTTTTAATCAAATAAACCTTTTCTAAGATTTTTTCATTGTTGGTGTGATTCCGAGAAACCCGATCTCTTTGGTGAGATATCGAAGAAATCAATCCGTCTTATCAAGTGGACTTTCCACATCCTCTTGTGGCGACATTCAATCCATTAAACCGATAGGTGCTCAGTAATTGGGTCTAGCATCATCCTATCCGCGTTCTCAACATCTCGGTGACAATTTTGGGTTGTGATTCTAGCTAGAATCGCATCAGGTACTAACCGGACCTCGGCAAAAGTTGAAGGATTCTGCGACAAGTGGAAGATCCGTCTGAACAAGTCTACCCCAAGGCAATGGGCAAGCAAAGGCAACCAACAAGACGATTCAGAACGGCCAGAAAAAATGATTAGGACGCAAGAAGGGAAATTGGTCGAGCGAGCTCGACGGTGTGCTTTGGTCGCACCGAACCACTCCTAGAAGAGCTACCAACCGAACTCCTTTTTCCTTAGCATATGGAGTCGAGGCACTTGCTCCAGCGAAAGCCCAAGTCTACACATTACAACGAGCAAAGATGCCCAAGAATACATATCACAACAATGAAATGCTCCTCAATAGTTTGGACGATCTGGAATAGTTGCGCAATCAGGCTTTACTGCGCATTCAGAACTATCAGCAATCGGCAGCTCGCTACTACAACAAAAAGGTCCGCAATCATTTCTTCGAAGAAGGCGACCTCGTTTTAGGGAAAGTGTACAAAAATACAAAGGAGTGAAACAACAAGATGGGAGCTACATGGGAAGGACCTTACCTGATCACCAGAATCATCAAACCTGGTGTGTACGAGCTCGCGCCAATGTCTGGCGAACCCATCCTTCATCCTTGGAACTCCATCAATCTGAAGCGATACTACTAATAGATATAGAGACGAACTGAATAAGAACTATGTCGTGACTTGATCCCTTCCAAGGGTACGTAGGCAGCCCGGCACGGGTTTAGTTACCACTTCGCAAAAAAACAAGAAAAAAAAAAAAAGAGAAGCGACAAGCTCGCCATTTTATAAGAACTATGTTTTGCCTTGATCCCTTACAAGGGTACGTAGGCAGCCTTTTCCAGGCAATGCTATAATACTTTTCCAGGCACAGGTATATAGTATATCTCCTTATCTTACTAAGCCGAGCTCTCGCCTCGCATTTACTTAAGCCGAGCTTTTGCCTCGTATTTACTTAAGCCAAGCTCTCACCTCGCATTTACTTAAGCCGAGCTCTCGCCTCGCATTTACTTAAGCCAAGCTTGCACCTTGCTATTTAAGCCGAGTCTTTCATCTCGCAAATGAAGGAGTCGCCCAAGACAAATAAGTTGATATATGCGCGCACAGTCGGGGCCAGACTTTTATATTGAAGAAGAGGGAGAAGTATAAGTCGAGGTCGCTCTTTGCATCTATGAACTCTAGGATTTAGTTCCACAGAAAACACAAAAAGAAGAAGCCAGGTCCAAACCCGCAAACCAAGGAGACGCCCAAGACAAATAAGTCGTCAATCCACATAATTGGAGCCTGACCTTCAGGGGGTCGCCCGAAATAAATAAGTCGATATCCGCATGATCGGGGCATGATGTTTAAACAAGTATAAGTCAAACTCTTTACAGTTCGCATCTGCGAAGCTAGGTTCTCACCTATTAAAATGTCTATCACTACAAATAAGCCGAATCAACTCGTCTTTGAGCTCTGTACTCGTACTAAAGGGAAATTGTTCTAAGTAAGATAGGGGATGCCTTGCATTAGTTCATTTCCCTATCTTTTCTAAAGGCTATCGCAGAGTAAGTCGATCTCCGGATTGCATCGTAAGCCGATCATACAAACAGATCGACTTAGCTACTTAACGGAAAAGAAAAATCAAGAAGGAAAAGCATATTACTTAAAGAGTAAAAACCCCTCTGAGCAATATTCAGAAAAAGCAGAAAACAAATAAAACCCCTCCGGGCAATGATATGATCCCGGCTAGCTCTACGGACATGGAACAAGGAGCACGGATGGACCTTGAGGATACGCAGCTTGGAGCTAAAGAATTGGAAGCTAAGGAGCTGGAGCTTGAAGATTATGGAGCTCAAGACATGAAGTACGAGTACACGCCACCCGTTACTCGCTCACGGATTAAGAAGCTCACCAAGGAGATTACCGTACTACTCACGAAAGTTACATCTCAAGGCGACCACTCGGGACTTGGATGTGTCAAGACTATTCTGGTTTTGATACATGCCCGAGACGGATGATAAGTGGAGGTGTGGCCTTAGTGCTCTTTTCCTTACTCTCGGTTTTGTCCCATTGGGTTTTCCGGAGAAGGTTTTTAACGAGGCTAAGTCCCACACTCGATTCATCATTTTTACCCACTTATCTTCCATGGTTTTGGGCCTGGCCCATTTCTTTTCTTTCTCTTCTCTTTAGGCACTTTCTTTTGAATTTGAATGGTTGTGTGTTTGTTCACACTCTGTCTTTAATTATGTTGTTAGTTTCGAGTGTGTGTTTTCCCGAGGCCTGTCTCGAAACACACCACTCGCCTCCCCCTTCTTCTCTTTATATTCTGCATCTGAACCTCATTATAATTTATCAAACCTTTCTTATTCTCAATCTCTTGAAACTGTTTGATCATGTTTGATTAGTGTATTCGGAAATCTCCTTGCACTACAAACACCCCTGATAGTCTAAGAGTGATTCCGCAACTCTTAGAAGTTTCATTCAATCCATTTTCGTGGTCACTCATCCATTTGGACCGATCCACTCCACTTCTCACCCGCCATTCATCATCAAACCGGTTCATCGGAGGCTTTTCTTGCTTCAAAGACTTCACCTATCATTTGGAGGACATTCAGGGACGTGATCCTCCCCCAGGATCACATCAAGTGGTATCAGAGCAGACTCCATCTCAGGTTGTGTCTTTTCAAATCGATTATACCCTTTCATATTCTTCATAACCTTTGAATCGATTTACCTGTTGATTGTCGGAATTTTCATAAATATTTGTTATTAGATAAAATCGTGAAATCAGTTTTCAAAGCACATATTATGAGTCTAGTTTCTGTGAAAATTGATTTCGGAATTTTTGGACACGATTTGATATTTTAATCTGACCGATCATCTTCAAGTGATTTTGAGAAGAGATTTTCTGCGATTTTCAGTGTTTTAATTTTCATAAATCCGTTTTAATTGCTAAAATGGTGAGATAGGTTGGATATGTTTCGAAAATGAGTCAGGTATTTTAGAAAATTGTTTCTAGAATTTTTGAACGTGTTTTGTTAATTTTTCAAGGGCAATTTCATCAGACAGTCGCAATTAGGGTTATTGGGCATACCAACGGTTAATTTGTTTTCTTGTGTGTGAGATCGATTTGCTTTCAAATGGACTAGCTGCTGGTGATCTCTTTGTTACTTGTTCCAGGTACAGCAATGTCTAATCACAAAGGAGAGGATATGTTCTACACAAGGTGCCAGGTTCAAAGCAAGATATGCAGCCTTATGATTGATGAAAGGAGTTCCAACAACGTGGCAAGTGAATATATGGTCAAGAAGCTTGGACTGACAGTGAAGGAGCACCCATGGCTCGATGAAGATTACAGATTAAGAGTGAGTCACCAAGTGAAGATTTCCATAACCATTGGAAAGTATGAAGACGAGATTCTGTGTGATGTTCAACCAATGGAAACCTGTCACATCCTTCTTGGAAAATCATGGCAGAATGAGCGAAGAGCAATCTATGATGGTCTCAAGAACCGATATTCATTCAAGTACAAAAGAGGCAAGATCCATCTGGTTTCGTTGACACCACATGAGATTCAAGAAGATCAGCTCATCGTAAAGCAAAGAGTAAGACAGTTTGTAAAAGAATCTCTAAACTCTCTTCCTCCAAAAGAAAAGATTCTTGCGATTGATAAAGAAACTCCTATGAGTTTAACTAACGTTGCACCGGAGCTACCATCTCCGAGTAAGCATTCTTCTCATTTGCAGGATCATAAGGACACCACAGAAGGTCCAAAGGAGTTATCAACCACCCTGAACTACCTGGAGGTAATGAGAAGAAAAGCTAGTTCGAGCTCTAGGCATGCAGAAACTGAGAAGCATCACATGTGTGACAAGCTGAAACGAATTCCAAAGGTCCTCACGGTTCAAAAAGAAAATATGCCTAGCAAGGAACTTATAACTATTCACTCTAACTCTGCAAAGGCTGGTGAGATGAAACAAACTTTACTCTCTAAACCACATGTGCGTAAGTTTGTCTATAGAGAAACTCTTTTGAGTTTTACTAACCTTGCACCGGTGCTGCCGAGTGAGATATCTTGTAATTTTCAGGATTTCAGAAGTACCATTCAAAAAGAAGAATCTTGTGACTTGTTACTTCCAGTCCGTGACACAGAACGACCAGAACTTCATTCACAAATTCACATCCAAGGAGAAGCACTCGCTCTGCTCAAAACTTCATCAATGGATGCAGGAAGTGTCAATAACACCTTGATGATCAAAGAAAGAATTTTCCCATTGATCCGCCGAAAGAAGCATCAGATCGTATTTGATCCAGGATCCCTATTTAAAATTTTAATTCATGGCATCCGAAACAAACAAGGTAAGGAAATTATTGTGGTTGATGCAATAATTCCAAGGTATGCAATTCTTTCTATTTTTAATGATAATTTGCTAGATATGTTTCAATCTAGTGAGAAATTTATCCTTGGGCAGTTCTTTAAACGAAAAGGTTTTCTATTTGATAAACATGAAACGTGGTACCCTTGTTACTTCTTGATTAATTCTGTTTTGATGAGTATTGATAAATTCACTACTGGTGCTACTGCTTCGAATGATGCTGAACTGTTCTTTGGAGAGATTGTTTACTATGATAGTTGTCTGAATTTTAATAGACACTTAGATGATCATGCTGAAGATGTGAATTTTATTTTAGATGATCTAAGTAATAAAATGTTTGCTGCAACAGAGAAGTTTGCATTTGATGTGTTTGATCTTGTGTTCCAAGTTATTGTTGTGAAAGCACAGGGTATACAGGACAAAGAGTTGCACCTTCATTCACCAAAATTATGGCTCTTCCATGTTTGGCTTAAGAAGATCTTTGTTCAAGCTGATCTTGAACTGATGAAGTATTTAAACGAGCAGCACGCAAAGAAAAGGCAATGCCAACTGAACTTTGACCCTGGTAGAATTTTTTAGGATTCAAATGAAGCGAGGACGTTTTCCAGCCCACACAAAGATCAATGCCTGCAAAACCTGCTCGCAAGGTAAGTACAACGTAAGTTCAAGCTTCAACATAACTGATCTAGTTCCTTTTTGCGCAGATGAAACGGATTTGAGGTCAAATCCTTCTCAAGTGGGAGAGGATGATGAGATCCTAACCAGCAGCCTGTTTGAGGGAGCTAAAGAGATAGAGGAGCAGCTTGAACCAGAGCTTAAGGGAACTATGGAGAATGAGAATGACAAAGCTGAAGGAACCATAAAAGAGAAGAATCCACATTCGGTGTCAACCACTTCACAAGCTTTCCGAGATAACAAGTGTGAGCAAATTAATTATGAAAACCGTGTGGTGTCTAAACCATGTCCAGCACCAGCTACCTGTGAATTAGATTTCACCATCTTCAAAGCTGAAAAGTTACCAAACATCTTACATGGTACTAAGGTAAGTTTAGCTAGCGAGTCTGTTCGATCTTTGGAATAATTCTACATTCACTCGTAGCATCAAACAACCTGTTTTGAATATTAAAATTTCAAGTATAATGCACTTGATTTTTCCTTTAAGTGCCAAGGAAGATGCAGGTACCTTAGATGTGCGCAAAGACCTAAAAGAAAACACATCGACATGGAGCTTAACAACGGAGCAAACGGAGAAAGTAACAAAGTGCAATGACATGCCATCAAACTCAGAGATCTTGACGTGTTTTCCTGCCAATAAACAAAGAGAGGATGTCACCAACCTCATAGAGATCAATGAGAAACCACCTGATGCTCAGCCACCAATTAAAACCCGAGGTAACTATCTAGACTCGCAAAAACGAATGAGAGCTAACCTTCTTTCTCTTGGTGCAGATTGTACAATTTTGAGGTCACAACTTTGTCAAAGAAAAGGGTATGATACATCCATCCCAACCACACCATCCCATGAGAAAACCAATCTAGCTGTCGCATGTGTCAAACTGGATCCAAAATCACTTCCATTTGCCGTGACAATTACATGCACCGAATACATCAAGGACCTTCTTCAGGTAAGTAACTCTTTAACTCAATTTGATTCTCATGATTCCAAGGTTGTGAGTAAGAGTTTATCATCTCCAGAAACTATTAAGAAAAAGTTAGGTGTATTCAAAGACTATTTGGAACCAAACTCTGGTCTTAGGACGCAAATAAAAGAGGCCCATGATAAAGAAAATTCTGGGGTCCAAAATGAAACTTGCGTACTTGTTTATAGTGACTCTATGACTGTGATAATACGCTTGTTCTTTGCCAAAGGTGTTGGAAACATTGAAGGTCTAAAAGAGGAGCCACCGGACTTAGAAGTTCTCTCGACCCATTTCTTTGTGAGGACTGGAATTGGAGTTTACTTGAGAAAGGAGTTGAAAACCTTTCAAAGCTATCAAGACACGGAGCATGGAGCTTTGCCTAGAAGAAAACTCCAAGAATTGTCGCCGACCATCTCCGAGGATATGTTCCGAACTGGTCCAATTTTCGATTTTCTTGTCACTAACAAACTTCGTGGAGATTTTTATCTTAAAAACAGGTTTGGAGAGGGAAACGATGGAGCTTACAAGGAACAGCCATTTAAGTCGAAAAATAGAAACTCAACTAAAGGAAATTGGCGAAGAAGCTTGAGTTGTTTCCATGACGAAAACCAAATGATGGGCTCTTCTAGGAATTACGGCTACAAGTTCTATCCTTTTGGATACCAAGGTATGATGTTTAAGATTATTGTTTATGATGATATTAACTTGTTCCTTTTTGTTGCAGATTGTCCAGATTTGAGGACAAATCCTTTTCAAGAGAGGGGGAATGATATGATCCCGGCTAGCTCTACGGACATGGAACAAGGAGCACGGATGGACCTTGAGGATACGCAGCTTGGAGCTAAAGAATTGGAAGCTAAGGAGCTGGAGCTTGAAGATTATGGAGCTCAAGACATGAAGTACGAGTACACGCCACCC
Organism: Cardamine occulta; assembly: GCA_028015245.1. Lineage (NCBI taxonomy): Eukaryota > Viridiplantae > Streptophyta > Magnoliopsida > Brassicales > Brassicaceae > Cardamine > Cardamine occulta. The sequence goes on along the minus strand of CM051388.1, from coordinate 15,912,728 downwards.
GTTACTCGCTCACGGATTAAGAAGCTCACCAAGGAGATTACCGTACTACTCACGAAAGTTACATCTCAAGGCGACCACTCGGGACTTGGATGTGTCAAGACTATTCTGGTTTTGATACATGCCCGAGACGGATGATAAGTGGAGGTGTGGCCTTAGTGCTCTTTTCCTTACTCTCGGTTTTGTCCCATTGTGTTTTCGGAGAAGTTTTTTAACGAGGCTAAGTCCCACACTCGATTCATCATTTTTACCCACTTATCTTCCATGGTTTTGGGCCTGGCCCATTTCTTTTCTTTCTCTTCTCTTTAGGCACTTTCTTTTGAATTTGAATGGTTGTGTGTTTGTTCACACTCTGTCTTTAATTATGTTGTTAGTTTCGAGTGTGTGTTTTCCCGAGGCCTGTCTCGAAACACACCACTCGCCTCCCCTTCTTCTCTTGATATTCTGCATCTGAACCTCATTATAATTTATCAAACCTTTCTTATTCTCAATCTCTTGAAACTGTTTGATCATGTTTGATTAGTGTATTCGGAAATCTCCTTGCACTACAAACACCCCTGATAGTCTAAGAGTGATTCCGCAACTCTTAGAAGTTTCATTCAATCCATTTTCGTGGTCACTCATCCATTTGGACCGATCCACTCCACTTCTCACCCGCCATTCATCATCAAACCGGTTCATCGGAGGCTTTTCTTGCTTCAAAGACTTCACCTATCATTTGGAGGACATTCAGGGACGTGATCCTCCCCCAGGATCACATCAGGCAATATTCAAGAAACTAAGGTCAAAACAAAAAAGGACACGAAGAAAATCAGTTTGCTGGAGGATTGGATGCTGGTGGATCGGACGCTGGAAGCTCGGATGCTGGAAGCTCAGACACTAGAGGATCGGATGCTAGAGGCTTGGATGTCAAAGTCTTGGCTGCCAGAGTCGTCCTTAGTGTACGCACTTGCTCCTCCCTAATAAGGTCATCCTTCGATCCATAGGCCTCCTTCTGATACTTTTCCATTTCCTGGCTAAAACTATGAAGAAAGTCATCAGGAATAGCAATATTCTTGGAGGTCTTCGGAAATTCCAAAGTATCCCGAGTTCCGCGAGCTTGTATAAAGAGAGATCAGACCTCTTCAGCTTTCTTGGAACCACGGAGGAACAACTTGGCCTTGTCAAATATGTTTTGACACCGCTGCAGAAGTCCGTTCCGAATCTTCTTTTGGTTGGCGACTTGAACTCCTCGAGATCTTTGAAGGCTCTGGCATTCCTTCCCATGCTTCTCCTTCAAAGCTGCATACTCGACCTTTAGGGCTTCATGCTCCTTCTAGAGTTTGGTCATCTGGATGTTCACATGACCAAGCTTTGCAAAGAACTCGTTCTGATCCCTCTTGACTTCGTTTAGTTTGACTTCCAACTCATCAGCCCAATCACACTCCTTTTGATATTCGTCCATGGCATTTTGAAAAGCCCTCTCGAGCTTCCTCTGATCGACCAACTCATCAGTAGATGACAAAATTCGCTTGTGAAGGTTTTCGTACAACTGGTTTATCGAACCAATAGCCTGTGTAAAAGCAAAAAGGAAAAATTTATTACATTATAAAATATATAAGGAGCACATTGGTTAGCACAGGAAAAATACCCACATGGACTGAGTGATGAGCGAAGTCGCAGTATAGCTTCCCCTCATCCAAAGTGTTAAGCTCGGAAAGAAGATCCCCGGAACCGCGAATAAGCTGGAACAGGTTAGCACAAGCCTCATCACTTTCATGAATAGGTTTTCTCGCAGTGAAGGTATAAACAGTAGCATCATCGTTCTTCGACCGTTTGGGAGAAACGGCATCAACATCTATCAATTCGGCCTCCTCGGCCGTTCGGTTGCGGGAATCATCTTCATCAACATAAGGGTTAACTGTTGGCTCCTCAATAACAACCGGCTCACTAATAGCTTTCTTTCCAGCTGCTTTTTCAGTAAAAGTCATCTTGGGCCAAGTAGTTTTTAAGGTTGGAGCTCTCCTCTTGGATGGTTCAGCACCTTTTCCACTACCCTCTACCTCTTTGGATTTAGAACCCGACTTGCTGGTCGGAGCAGATTTAGCAGCAGCAACAACGGAGGTATTTGTTTCCTCTTGAGGACGAGAAAGACCAGCCTCAGCCCTGAGCTCATCAGCCAAACTCGGACCATGCAGAGATATCGGCGCCATATCCTCTTCCCCCTCCCAAACTTCTTCTTCTTCTTCTTCAGACGAGCTGGGAGCAGGACGAACAGGAGAAGTTTATTTACCAGAAGCGAGTCAAGCTTGACATGCAGCAAGACGATCTCCGTGAACTTCGGGCCACTTGATCATCCCTAAATTCGTGATCCGAATAATGTCCTCTGAAAAATTAGCAGGAGGAGGTCGGCAGATTGGGTGGCGATCTGCAAAAGTCAAGGAAAAGTAAATTAGTAATACGATATCAGGCAGAAAATTTTGTTTCAAGCAGCATCTGACCATAATTCAAATTCCATCGCTTATAAAAAGCATAGTTCGGAGCAGTAGAGGTTTTTGCTTATCAATCTTCACAAAGAAGTAGAAACGCTCACATTGCTTTACATTCTGCCCGTTCTCGTGCTTGATCAGATTGTGTTTTGTCTTCGAACTCAAGTAGAAGATCTTGTGGCGACCTTTGGTGGTCTTTATTGTACAAGCCTCCTCAAGAAACTGAAGGTTAACATCAATGTTAAGCTCCCCACCGAGCAACAGCAGTCTGATCAAATGGATAATCGACATGCACGTCAATTGAGAGATGGCGATCTTCCTCTTAAGGCAATATGATACAAGGAGTTCAGAAAAGGGAAACCAATGTCGACCTGTCAGGAAGTACGACTCATATAAGCATACGTGGTTGGCAGGGCAGTCCCAAGGACGAATGTCTTTATCATGAATGATGATCTTCACTCAATCAGAAATCCCACACTTCTGCCTCATCATCCTAATCGAATCTTCCGTGCACTAGGACGGAAAAATACCTGATTCATTATCACAGATCAGATATTCCGGGCCTCTTCTCTTCTGATTTTTCCTCTTTGGCCTTTGATGTCTAGCCTTTTTGGAACGGGGAGCAGAGGAGCTTGGAAGAGGAACTTGATTACCAGAACTTGAGTTTTCCTGTCGCAACTGCTTGTCCGGCGTTTGAAAACTTGGAGAATCTTCCCGAACTGGTTCATCTACTAGACGGGGTATTTCTGATGGACGATCTTCCTCAACAGATTAATTACAGCGATTAATTGGTCGAGTAAGAAGGGGCGAACTGTCAATTGAGCTCGACGAAGATGAAGACATTATCGGCGATTTAGCAGTAGTCGGCTGATAAACAACTTAGTTTCGAGAATCACACCGGAAAACTTACCAATTCACGGCGGAGCAAGGATGGAAAAATAATTGATTTGATGGGAAATAAATTACTCAAGATCAGAGCAAAGAAGTTACCTTTCACTTTTGGATGAAGAATTGGGAAAATGACTGCCTAAGGTCTCTATTTATAAGGGGGAGTGATGTGATCCTCCCAATGAATCGACACTTTCGAGGGGTAAAACAAAAGAAAGGATAGATGGATAGAAAAATTGATCGAATGGTCGCACAGGAGATGCGGAATAGCTCCTGATATACCTCAATGCCTCCTAGGATATGACACACCTAGACAAGACAAAGTTTGATTCCCCGGATATGACACACCGAGACGAATCGAGTTGAATCGTTGGATATTACACACCAAACAATCGAAAAGTTCTAAAAGAACTAAAGAGAATCACTGTCAAGGTTTGAAAATAAAAAGTTGGATGATTTTATTCATGAACTCGGCATTGTTTAAATAGCAAAAAGAAGTATAAAATATCTAAGCAATATTAATTGCTGAATTAACTAAAAGTATTAAAACCAAAAAATGAAAATTATCTCTTGAGCTTCTTGAACTTCAATCCTACGAAATGGACTCCTTTTTTGGGCCAAGAAAACCTTCTTCAGGGCTTAGTAGATGTTCCAGGATGCCAAACATGATTTTGTAAGCTCTTAAACGGACTGGACTTGGAGTTTTACAAGTACAGCACCAGGTTGACCAATTTAGGGAAATGAGCAATAACTTTGTGGTCCGATATCCTTTTCTTCTGTTTTTGGGCTTGTTGGAAACCTAAGAGATGCACTAAGATTATCCAATTGGTTTTACATCGAGATCTTACCTGAGTTGGGCTGCGCATCATAATATTTGGCTCCGTCGCGCAATAGGGCCTGAAGCAGATCCATTGACTTGTAAAATTCATATCTCCCAAGTCTGAGCCGACATTGTTGTGATTCCAATTTTCACAGATCCTCTGATGATTCAAGATTCCAGAATAATTTGTTTCATAGCTTTATTCCTTCTGGTTTGGTTGGAAATAATTATTCAACGCACGTATGTCTGAATCGCTTAAGCTGGGAATCACTTGACTTGGAAGTTGAATAACTTGTTCACCTGAACTCGGATTGGACCGATTCCACTTCTATGTGAACCTCTGATGAGTTGAAATTATAGTCCAAGGGGTTGTTGAAATGTGAAAATTGAGCTTGGACTTCATTTGATCTGAACAAGGCACATAGGTTTTCTCGGGTGGTAGGAGAATCACATCAGGGAGGCGACCTTTTGACTTCTAACCTACGCGACGTTTCGACTTCGACCTAGAAACCGCTTCAAACCATGATCCTGGGAATCACACAAGAATAAAATAATCATAAAGACATATTAAGGAAGTTAGACTCCACGTCACGATGATAACAGGTTTTTACTGTCATATTCAATTCCTCAAGGCTATCATGTCATTGTAGCATTTGAGGTGTCAATCCAAATGAGTGTGTTCGCTAGCAATCAAAATATGATGAGATACTCTTAATTCAAGCCAGATAGAGAGTTTGTAAAATAACAACCTAAGTGATCAAAAGTAAATAACAGATGAGAACTAAAGCAATCAAAGCAGATGGTGATAAGCAATCAATAAGAAGAAAGGCCATGAGGAATGGGTTCATGGATCTGTAAGTTGATAAAGAGGTTTTTGTAAACCGGGCTATCAAATAACCCTTATACCGTTATAGCATAAAAGGTATCGAAATCCACGGAGAAACGAGCATCTAACACACCAAGAATCCAAGTTTCATTCTAATCTAAGCAAACAAGAGTTTAAGAGGTTTCAAACAAAATTTAAATGTAAATAAAGAGCCTCGGGAATGGTATATGACTTTGATGAAATGATGAACCTTTGATAAAGTAAGAACAATAGAAGAACAATGTCTTAGGCCTAATGATTACTAAGTAGACTAACCCATTCTCATGGTATTAATCTCTACATTAACCATTCAATCATCATCAGTTCTCATTGGCAATTCAAATGACTAATGAGCATTAAGAACAAGTTCTAATCTAACCACTAATCACCCTAATCAACTACTATCGTAGGCTAGGCATGAAAAGCTCATTTAGGTTCTATCAAGCATTTTAACAAACACCTTGTGGGCATGAAATGCTAATCATCTAGATTTCTCAATTACAAGCTTAATCTAGCATTACTAATAACATAAATGAAAGACTACTTAAGATCTAGCCCTAAACATCATCATTAATTCATCAAATCATCTCAATCACCAAACCCTAAACTCATCTAAAAGACTACTCACTCATAGTCATGAAAACAAAAATCAATTGGTTTGATTGATGCATAATCATGAGTATAAGAAGAATAGTTGAAAGATTTAAGAAGATAAGAAGAATTGATACTTTAGATCAAAGATATTCATAAAAATATCCAAAAGAAACTTAAACAAAATCTCTCTAAAACAAAGTATAATCTTAATTAGGTATTTCTTAGGCTATTTATAGTAAAAATAAAGGACTTGGTTAACATGCAATAAACCAAGTCAAACCCGGAACAAACCGGTCAACATTCAGAAAATTCATGAGATTGATGACTTCGTAGCGACCATCATTAGGCCGCTAAAAAAACCAGTGGAGGCCATCGACCAACGTTTGGCCGCTACAAATGGCCGCTATAGCCCACCGGTTGAGGTTTGACCGCTACAAGAGGCCGCTGGAAGATCTGAATGTTTCGGAAATTTAGGTACCGGGCAACCTATAGCCGCTATAGGAGACCGCTATGATACAGCCACCAACACCTGACCGCTACGTAAGACCGCTATGATCCACTGATCTTCTCTATACCGCTACAGATGCCCGCTGACTTGCCCGGAGATTTCTGAAATCCACATACCGGTCAGCTCCAGACCGCTACAAACAACCGCTGGCTCCCACCGGTCTCAGCTAAGCTGCTACAGTACCCCTCTGGCCTTCTTTCTTCATCAAATGCTTCACTTTTGATCCTCTTGACTCCAATTTGATTCATCATGTTGTAAGCTTTACTCCAAGACCTAAAGACAAGGAAAACATGCAAATATGCAACTAATCTCCTATTATGCAATGTAAATGCAAGAAACTATATGAGAAATGGACTTTAAAACATGCTAAAATGGCAACATATCATAAGTCCTCCTAATCTCTCCTAGATGTGTAATCAACTTCACACTGAAGCTATCCCTAGACGATAGTCATCACAGAAAGGGGAATCCGCTCCCGCGGTAGACACCAACAAACCTATTATATTTCCTAAATCAATACCTATTCAAAGAGAACAAGGCGCATGTATTAATGGAACTTAGAATAAGTAAGCATTAAGAACCAGACTATCAATGCCAAAGTACAACTATAACTACCAATGCCTTGGTGAAATGTCATACATATCTGGTATTAGTGGAACATGCATTTCATTAAACACCTTCCGCGTGTGAAATGCTTGATATCTAATTCCAAGGGGTCAGCAAGGAATAACATTAAGAATACCTAATCTAGAAGGGATCTATGCAATTTCAGGCTTAAACATCTAAGGAGATTAGGATTCCTACACAGATCTAACCATTCCTTAAGAACCCTAGTTTACTACTCATAAATCATCCTAAAATGTTCAAACCCAGAAAATGAAATAAATTGCATATTCAGATTCAGGATGATGAGATTAGAAAGATTGTAAAGAAATTAGATGCAAAAAGATAAAGGAAAAGAGTAGATCTGGAAAATAAAATCACAAAGGTTTTAGGTGGCTACAGCATAAAGCTAAAAAGAAGATTAAAGATTAAACTAGGGTTTTTCAAGGGAAGGCTTTATATAGGAAGCCCTAAAACCCAAAAAGACAAAATAACTAAATCTGATTAAGGTGGTGGTAGAACTCAGTCTGAGGTCGAGTGGTTAGGTCGAGTAGGTTACATCTTCAAGCTTCAACTCGGGCACAAAATCGAGTCCTCTGGTCGAGTGGTGTGATAACTCATGTTTGCAGGTTTTCAATTCCCCAATGCTACCATGTCATTGTAGCACTTGAGGTATCAATCTAAATGGGTGAGATGCTAAGCAATCAAGATGTGATCAGAAACTCCTAATTCAAGCCAAGCAGAGAGTGATTTGTTAACTTAGCAATTCTAAATGCAGAAAGAAGCAAATCAAACAAAACAGAACTAAAGCAAAACAAACAGAAGGTAAGAAACAATCAATGAGAATGAGGGCTCTGAGGAAATGGTTGATTGATCTGTGATTTGTCCTAGTCTATCCTAGATGTTTAACAAATCTTCATAGAAGTTATCCCTAGACGATAAATATCAAAGAAAGGTGAATCCACCGCTGTGGTAGACAGCAACAGTCCCAAGTCACTTCCTAATCTTAGTGTTATCCTAAGAGTACAAAGAACAGACACCAATGAAACATAACAAGGGAAAGCATTAGATTCCAGTTTTTCAATGTCAAAATACAGCTTTGCCTACCAATGTCTTGGTGAAAAGCCATAGATCTCTAGCATCAGTAGGTCAGGCATTTCAACAAGCACCTGTCGGGTGTGAAATCCTAAGATCTAATTCCAGGTGGTTAGCATGAAATAGCATTAAGATCAACTAATCCAGAAGGGATCTAAGCAATTCCAAACTTAAACATCTAAGAAAACTAGGATTCCTACACAGATCTAACCATTCCTTAGAAACCCAAGTTCACTACTCAGAAATCATCCTAAAATGCTCAAACCCAGAAAATGAAATAAAGTGCATATTCAGATTCAGGATGATGAGAATAAAAGGATTGTGCAAAAATTGAGAGAAAAAGATTAAAGATAAAGAGCAGATCTAAGAAACAAAATCAAACAAAGTTCAGGTGGCTACATAGGAAAACATAAAGTAAAAGACGAAATTAAGAAGATGATATTAGGGTTTTCTATAGGAAGGCTTTATATAGGAAGCCCTAAAACTCAAAAAGACAAAAATGATTAAATCTGATTAAGGCGGTGGGAGAACTCGGTCTGAGGTCGAGTGGTCTTGGTCTTCATGCAGCTACTCGGTCAGAAAATCGAGTGGTCTTGGTCTGCAAGCAGGAACTCGGTCAAAAGCCGAGTGATGAGACCGACTGGTGATCGTCCAACGGTTTTGTCGTGACGTGTGACTCGGCTTGCACCTCAAGTGGTGGACTCTGGCTCAGATCGAGTAGTCTTCATCGAGTGATCTTCATCGAGTTAGCTCATCTTCCTTCCATAGCCTCAGCAATCTTCCAAAAGGTCTCTAATTGCCCTGAAAACAACCCCAAAATGCTATCCTAATGCAAAGCCTAGTATGAATGCAAAATAATCAAAATGTAGAGTAAATGGGGTACAACCTGTACGGAAAGTCTACCTAAGTGGTGAGAAATGCATACTAAAATAGGGTAAAATGCAGAGAAATCATGGTGATCCTCCAAAGGTTTTGTCCTGGCATGTGACTTGGCTTGTACCTCGAGTGGTGGACTCTGGCTGTAGATCGAGTAGCTTCATCGAGTTCACTCCACCATTCTTCCTCAGCTTCAGTAAATCTCCAAAAAGCATCCAATCACCCTGAAAACAACTCCAAAATGCAATATGTATGCAATCCTAATGCAAAACCTAAGATGAATGCTAAATGAGTGAAAAGGACAGTAAATAGAGTGAAACGAGCGATGAAACTACATCTAAATGATGAGAAATGCATGCTAAAATAGGGTAAAATACAGAGACATCACACGATCGCATTATTAGCGGATCTTAACTTTGCATTATAAGCCGTTCTTACGATCTCATTATTAGCCGATCTCATCGTCGCATCATAAGCTAATCTAAAGGACGTATCATAAGCCGGACAATCATATAAGCCGATCTCCAAAATTGCATCATTTAAAGTGCCGAGCTCAATCTTGCAGGAAATTTCCACATGAAGTCGGACTCAATTTACATCAGGTCATCTTTTATTACTTCGTTAAAACTCAACATTCGTTCTAACAAACTAGGGGGAGACTAACTGTTGGTACCGGGTTTAGTACCCTAAACCAGACCCGACCCAAATTGAGGTCGACTCATCTGTTAAGGCCCAAATCGGCTCGGCCCATCAAGTAACCGACTTGAAACTTGCCTAGAAAAGGAAAATCATAGAGAAAAGGAAATCTTAAACCGAACACGAAAAGGAAATCGCCAATCTCCTCAATTCACTATAAATAAAGAGGTTCTTCATCAGCTCAAGGTATCCAGAAATCGTTGAGAAGACTCAAGATTAGACTTTCATAATTCTTTTGTCTTCTTACTCGAAAAACCCTTGTTTCCTTTGTTACTTCATTCGCAATCATCAATAAAACATCCAATTTCTCAAACCCTAATTCCTAATATCAATCAAGGAACCCTAATTGAATTCTTTGATTCCACAGATATGTAGTTTGGTTATATTCTTCTAGTTGTTTTCAAGCATTCACTAAACTCTCCACAGGGATACTTATGCAGGACATGGAGGAAGAAAATGTTAATGATCACAATAACAGAGGTTATATTTTACTATATGATCACCTGCTTCTTTTTCTACAATACTTTTACTTCCTTGATGATACAGCTTTCAATTTTCATCTCATGCTATGTCTCTCTTATTAACATTTATGTGGAATTCAACTATTTGTGATGCTAAGCTACGGTATCAGGATATTTGTTAACCAGTTTCTCATATAGTTTCAGAACTGGGTGAAGTCATCGCATGAATAGAAAATCTAGCTGGGTGTTGCCACACACATATCCGCTCTATATATTCATGTTTATTATAGGTACACAAACTCTCCATTTTTTTTGCATTTATTCTGACTTGAACAGGTTCATGTATTTTTGCATACAATTTCGTGCATTGCAGTGCTAGCTACCCATGTTTGGAGATCTTGCTCATTGTGTTCCTCCACATGTGGGCACACTGCTTAAAGGATATAAATGCTACAGTTCTAGCCTATGGCCATGTTTGATTTGATATTATCACTACACCAAAACCTGCGTTTTACTACTGCAAAATCAGTCGCTAATCAGTAGCAAAACTGAGTTTTACGACTGATTAGTGACTGATTTTTGTCGTAGTTAAAGGTCTCATCGCTAAATAAATCAGTAGCAAAATTGCTACTGATTAGCGACTGATTAGCGACTGATAAAATGAGCGACTGATTAGCTATTCAGTCGCTAATCAGTAGTAAAATTTAGCGACTGATTTGCTACTGAATAGTGACTGAATTTTGCTACTGATTTTTTCAGTAGGGATTCAGTCGTAAAATATAGCTACTAAATTCCGACTGATTACCTACGACTTGAGCTACTAATTTACGACTAAACTGATCATCGATTTAGTTTATATTTGGCAAAGTTTACCACTGTTTAACTACCGTTTTACGACTGGATTGTTTTTGTTTTTACTACTAATTTGCTACTGAATACCTACTACAAATTATCAATTTGTTAATGTTGTTTAACAACTAATTACTTTGTTGATTTTAATTTAATGTGAAGCTATAAAGAAAAATAAAAAACAAATTTAAAGAAATCAAAAACTAAAAGCAAATTTATAAAGATTGGAACATGTATTTAAACACATAACATACTAAAAGTTTTTAAACACAGACAACAAGTTTTTAACAGAAGCACAACAAGTTTCAGCAAAAGAAGTGACAAACAAGGTTCAGCAAAAGAAGTGACAAACAAGTCTTAGGGATTAGAAGAAGAGGGATTAGCAGAAGAAGTGGCCTGGGCGAGGAATGCGAGGAATCGGTCATCGGTTTTCAAGAATTGGTGGACAAGCGCAAGCTCGGCGGTCTGGGCGCTTTGAGCAGCTGAAACTCGAGCATTTTCTGCTTCTTGCTGTGCGAGCAAAGTAGCTTGCTCCTTCAGCTTCTCTTCAGCATTTTGTAGTTGTTGTTGCATCTGCCGGAATGAAGCCGAGGTTTCCGGGTTTTGTACCTTTCCCTTGAGCAGATTCTTGAGGCTTCCAAAACCAAACATTTCTCCTCTCTCATTTGTGAGGGTAGACTACAAAAAGAAAAGAAAGCCTATTAATCTCGGGACACTATATTAAACACACACAACAAGTTTCTCCTCCCTATTAATCTCAGACACTATCACTTATCATCAATCCATTTCAAAAACATAACAATCACTTGCCTATTAATCTCAGACACTATCAGTTATCATCACTCAATCTGTGACACTATCGTCAATAAATTTCCAAAACATAACATAAACAAAGCACTTCACCTGAATAAAGAGCTCGTTATCTTCTTCTATGGATAGCACCGGATGACGACCATCCGAAAGCTCTGTGGTTTCCAAGTCTTGTTCAGACAACTTCTCTTCCTTGTTCTTCATATAGGCCACAGAAACATTTCATTTTAACGACTATACTAAAATACACTTCATCAACAATAAACTTTCAACAGCAATAAACATCAACAACATCAAAGAACTCGGAACCTATGTAATCACATTGAAGTAAATAAACTAGCTAGAGATTACAGAGAGAAAACGAGTTTACCAAGTTGAATTAGGCTCGAGGAGGTCGGGATCAAGGACTGTGATGTTCTTCGGCCGTGGCGCAAGAAGCAGCGAGTTAAGAGCCTCCATCTGGTGTTCGGAGAGATTGGGTTCAGGCAGACCTCCGACATCAGAAACATCTTTATCTTCTTGTGTGTTGTGTGAATTTTGTGCCTGAGAACTGTGAAGAGAAGCCGCTTGTCCGAGTGGAGGGGGTTGAGAATGAGAAATGTGAGGAGATTGAGCTGCTGCTGGTCGATGTGGAGGCGGTTGAGAATGAGAACTTTGAGGAGTGGGTCGATGTGGAGTGGTATGAGGTTCAACAGGTGCAGCTCCTCCGGTTTGAGATGCTGCAGATCGCGAAGTCGTTCCAGGTGGCGAAGCTTCACCAGCCGGCAGAGATGCACCAGATCGCGAAGTCGTTTCAGGTGGCGAAGCTTCACCAGCCGGCAGAGATGCACCAGATCGCGGAGCCGCTGAGGTCGGGAAAAGCTGCTTCGGAGGAGGGTAGTCTCTGACTGACGGCTGACGTTGGTTGTTGGGGAGAACCGGTGGGTCACTCGACATTCTCGGAACAAAATCATACCTAGATTTTGGTAGAGAAGCCGGCGTTCTCGCTAAGGTGTTCGGAGGGACGACTTTTCGCTTCCTCTTTCCACCCATGGAGAGATCTAACAAGAGAGGAAGAGATTATTTGAGAATCGAAAGAGCAAGAGGAATCGAAAATCGAACCGATCGAAAGAGTAAAAGGAATAGAAAGAGAAAGAGAAAGAGAAAGAAGATCGAGAAGAGAAAGAAGATCGAGAAGAGAAACTGATCGCGCAGCCGCTGAGGTAGGGAATCGAAAGAGAAAGAGATCGAGAAGAAAAAGAGATCGATTAGGGTTCGAGAGAACGCGGAATCGATAAGGGCTAGATGTGAGAAATATCTCTAAGTGTTAGAGACTAACCCACCAAAGTCTGAAGCCCACCAAATTTTTTCAACTCAAAAAAAAGATGCGGGAATTGAAAATTTCACCAAAAATATTGGGGGGAAATTAACAAAATTAACATAAAATTTAACAAAATTAACATAAAATTAACAAAATATGCGGGAATTAACATAAAATTTAACCAAAAATATTTGGGCGAAATTAACAAAATATATTCGAAACAGAAACTTAGGTACGATATAATATTCTCATAATTAGTAAGATGTTACACCTTCTGAATCGTCATCATCAGATTCCGATAAATTACACATAAATTCGTCTTCTGGTTCCGCATCACCGACATCGTTATCGAGATTAATTGGGTTTGCTCCTTGTAGCGAATTGTCGACTACAAGATCTTCAATTGTAGTCAGCATTACATGATCATCAGTTTCTTGTTGTAGAAGAGTCGGTTCCGTGTTTACATTGGCACCTGAAATATTTCCCCTCGGGTTGACTTTAACAACATTTAGCCACGAAAGTTTCGGTTTACGGTGGTATGGGTACGGGATATAACAAACTTGATCCGCTTGAGAGGCTGTGCAATGTCAATATATAGAAGTATATCAATATATGGTATCGCGAGACGCATAAGAGTATCATGAGTGTCGTACCAAGAATAAAAGGTTCGTATTTATAGTATCTTCTCGATTGAAGAACGTCTACAATCCCACCATTGCTCCTCCGAGTTCCTCTACCAATCACAGGGTCGTACCACTTACACTTAAAAAGTGTGATTCTCAAATTAACCACCCCCGAAATCAGCTCGGTCAGCTGCATTGCTACAATGTTCCCCAGTAACACATACACCATAGTTACAAGTCTTTCTTCCCTCATTGTGATTCTTGGTATGAAACAAATATCCTCTTGTATAATAAATGGGCCAAGTTTTGGCCTTATTCACGGGACCATGAATTATGTCGAGCACCCATGTTGGAAAACGAATCTCGGCGTTCCATGCAGTAACCTGCATATAAATAGACAATATCAAATAAATTGAAGCAAAAAATTCAAATTTCAAATATTTAGAGACATACATATTCTTTGATCCAAGAAGGATATTCTTCAGCTTTTTTCACCAGGATTTCTTTCTCGGAGAGGTCCGGATATTTTACACTAATATAATCTTCGAAGAAACTATATATATATATATATAACACCAGAAAAATATATGAGAAATCGAATATGGACAATATTTAATTGTAAGTTATAGAAATTCCAAATTATACCTCTCAAGTGGCTCAAAATAACCACAATTTCACTAAAACATATGCATGTGCGCATTGATAGTCTTTATCTGAAAGCCAGATTTCATGAATTTCGCCTAAGGCTTGACCTACTTGAGTAAATATATCAGGGACTCCATCAAAATGATATTCGGGGACATCACCTTCAGCGAATCTTGTTAACCTGACCAAAGTAGTGCAAATCAATTTATAATAGCTGGCAAGTGTATATCAAATGTCTAAGTGATCCTTTAAATAATTATAGCGTTAACCTTGATTTCGTTTGTATAATCGAGGGAAAATAGTGCTCTGTGAAATAAGCTACCTCCTCCCTAAGATAAGATTGAACAATCGATCCTGCTGCATATCTTTGGTTCTTTGCTTTCCCTTTCAACTTTTTGAAAAACCTTTCAAAAGGGTACATCCACCTGTATTGCACGGGACCTCCTAGTTCAGCTTCGTCCGGGAGATGTACAGGTATGTGCTCCATCACGTCAAAAAAAGATGGTGGAAAGATCTTTTCCAAATAGCATATGATTAACACTATGTTACGTTTTAGAATTTGGACGCGACTTTTCTGCAAAGTTCTCGAACATAAGTCACGGAAAAATGATCCAACCCCTACAATTGATATATTGAAAATGGAAATGGTTAATATAAATGACTAACATGCATATTTATGTGATTTAAATTGCTCAAATTATAAGTACTTAGTACCTTATAACGCAGTATGAACGTTCCGGTCTAGTAGTTCTGCACAGATAAATGGAAGTCATGACTCTTCATCCCAGAAAACTTTCCATTCGTCAAATCAGCACAACTAGCTAAGTCTGAAGCATAACCATCTGGGAATTTGACCGAATATTTCACACATTCCAATAATGCTTTTCTGGATTCGTCTTCCAATGAGTAGGGAGGAAAAGGGGCTCTACCCTGATCATCAACATGTAAATATGACCGAGAACATAATTCTTCTATATCCAATCTTGACGGGATGGAGTCTTTTGATTTACCCTTCACACGCATAAGAGTATTCATGATGTTGTCAAAAAAATTCTTCTCTATATGCATCAGATCGAGATTATGTCGGAGATTGAGGTCCCTCCAGTACGGCAATTCCCAGAATATGCTTTCTTTGTGCCAGTTATGCTCTTTCCCAAAGCCAGACTTCTTCTTATTGTGACCGTTGCCACCAACATCCTTTGTTTTTGGTGGATTAACACGTTTCACCCGGTATGAATATATTTGCTCACCGGTCAAAGACACTGGTGGATCGTCATTCCTAGCGTCTCTCTTCTTCAAAAAGTCTTTTTTATTCTTCCTTAGAGGATGATCATAGGGGAGAAATCTTCGGTGACAATCGAACCAACACGTCTTTCTTCCGTGCTTCAGATAAAAAGACTGTGTATCTGCCATGCAAATTGGACAAGACAATTTGCCATGGGTGGTCCATCCTGATAACATGCCATACGCCGGAAAGTCGCTTATTGTCCACAATAACACCGCTTTTAGAGTAAAATTTTCCTTCTTATACACATCGTATGCATCGACTCCAGTAAACCACAATTCTTTTAACTCATCAATGAGGGGTCGAAGAAAGATATCGAGACTCGCTCGCGGATGATTTGGCCCAGAATTAATAATGGTTAGAAACAAGTACTCTGTATTCAGCACATACCAGGGGGTAAATTATACGGAGTCAAGATCACAGGCCACAACGAATGATTTTTTGACATGCCAAATGGATTGAACCCATCTGTACACAATCCAAGATAAACGTTACGGGGTTCTTCTGCAAACCGAGGATGTTGATCTTGAAAATTTTTCCACTCCGTAGCATCAGACGGATGACACATTTCTCCCTCATGCAAACATCAATTACATGACATGGGAGCCCTAAATTGCGCATCAATTTGTCTGCCTCGTAATGTGAACCGGTTGCCTGGTTTCCTTCAGGTAAATAATCTTTGAAGATTCCACATATCGAATCCACTAACTTTTCACTCATATTATGATCAGCCTTATTTTGCATGATTCGAGCAGCTAAGGATAACTGCGAGTGACCTTCACGACAACCATCGTATAATGGAGTATTCGCGCCATCCAACAAGTCGTAGAATTTGTTTGAATGATTACGTACCGGTTCGTCAACATTCTGATAACTACCATCCTGATGATAGTAATTCTCAAAACTAACGTTAACACGAAACGCATCATTCACCATATCCACATATGGATCTTCTACTACATTACCCTCTTCTTCATTCCCACTAATATGCGTCCTATCAACATAACTCGTTCCTAAATCCATATCGAGTTCTTCACCATGTTTATACCAAATATAATAATCTGGCATAAATCATCTACTATACAGATGTCTCAAAACTCTTGTACCCGGGATAAATTTCTCATTCTCGCAAATAAGACAAGAGCAGTGAAACATACCATGATTTCTCTGCGCTAGAGGCTGGCTATTTGCAAATGCCACGAATTGATCCACCCCCGATGTGAACTCTGCCGAGAGATTTCCCGTCGCTTCATCAAACCTACGGTACATCCACTCACGAGAATTACCATAATTGTAATTTCCCGACATAAATAAGTTCAGAAACCTTAATCTCTCTTTGATTTGGGTTTATAAAAATTTTCTTTACTTTGTGTTTCTACAATTGTGAGAAGAAAACTCAAAAATGGCATATATATAGAAAATTTCCCGACTGATTTGCTACTCATTACCGACTGCAGCGCAAATTAGGTACACCAACCACCAAATGATTTCCACGTGTTTAACTGCATTTACCGACTGATTTTGCTACTGATTAGCGACTGTAGCGGAAATATTTTACACCAACCACCAAATGATTTACACGTGTATAACTACTTTTACCGACTGATTTGCGACCCACAGAATACAGTAGCAAATCAGTCGCTAAAAGTAGTTATAAAAACACGTGGAAATTATTTCTTCTGTAGTAGCTAATCAGTAGCAAATCAGTCGGTAAATTTCTCCATTTTTGCTACTGATTACCGACTATATTTTTGACTTGAATTTAGTCACTATTCAGTCATAAATTCCCTACTATTTAACGACTGTTATTTTGTAGTAGCTAAATACCGACTGTTTTACGACTGTTTAAAAATGTTCGACAATCAGTCGGTAATCAGTAGCAAAACAGTCGGTAAATTTAGCGACTGCAGAATCAGTAGCAAAAAGCAGTAGCAAAAACCAGGTTTTGGTGTAGTGTATGTTAACTCTCAATTTCTTAGAGCTTCATAATGTTTTTGTTTTGATCCATCAATTCATTTTGTTTGCTATTTCAAAAGATATGTTCAGGTAAAACATACACCATGGGTAATAATAATGAAATGGAGATTGAAAAAGTGGTGGCATTAGACAAAAAGTGAGGGAAGATAAATTCAGAAGAGTGGAGATGACCATAGAATAAACCTCTCCCAGATTCTTATCCATTCAAAACACGACAGGGCGATATCTCAGAAGTTAAATACTCGTACCCTTGGTTGCCTCCAAGGTGCTGTGCTTGTGGTAACTGGGGACATCTTATCGATGATTGTAGAACTGTAACTCTGCTGAAAAGAGGATCTGCTTTGCCTCCAAGGCAAGATGTGGTAGCTGCAAACCTAGTTCCAGTTGGGCAGGCTTTTGCTACAATCATAAACACTTCAGGCCCCTCACATTCAAAGCCAGACCCACCACATCCTGTGTGTAAAGATACAGATGTGGGTGGTGGGTTCGCTACACCCTTGAGTGTACCGGGGAGTGTCCCGGGAATAGAGGCGGAGAAGAATAATATTCAGCTCAACCCAGCTCTATCACAACCTGTTTGTCAAGATTCAGATGCGGGTGATAGTGGTGGTTCACCATTGAGTGACTCTCGAGCGACTCATAGGGAAAATCAGAATTTTGTCGCAGACAAAGGGGGTTGGTCTTTAGTGTCTCCAAAAAACTCTCATCATGCCCGGAAGGTTACCTCGGAGGCTGTGACTCTAGAAACACCATCTCGGTATTCAGTTTTAGCTGGTGAAGAAGACACTGACAGTCTTGTGGGAGTCAAAAATATCCTCCCCTCCACTGTAGAGTTTCAAGAAACACTTGTAGGAAATCCAACAACCCATAAGAAAAAACCAATGTCTAGTGACATTGGCCCACAACAACTTGGGGGAAAAATTATTGAGCCAATTATTCGACAATCCCTACCAAGGCAGTCTAAGACTACGAGGAAAACTAACTCCACAGCTTCTAACCTTAACCGGAAGGGTGAGGTAACGAAGAAAATCCCAAATTAATTATGTCGGGTTTTTTTGGAATGTTCGCTGTCTAAATAAATCATCTAAGCATTCCATTATTCAAAGTTGGGTTAGAGATCACCAATTCTCCTTTGGTTTTTTACTGGAAACAAAAGTCAAAGAAAGCAGAGCTGCTAGTTTGGGGGCCAAGCTTTTCCATGACTGGTCCTTGTTGACAAACTATGAATTTAGTAGGCTCGGCCGTATTTGGGTAGTTTGGAATCAGGAGGTAATCCTTACTCTGGTGTACAAGAGTGGACAGGTCATCACGTGTTTGATTAAATTGGAAAATAAAGAGGAGTTCTTATGCTCCTTTATCTACGCTTCTAACTTCGTGGAGGAGCGTAGGGAGTTATGGCGTGACTTGAGAAGTCATCATCAGTCCGAAACTTCTCAGAACAAGCCATGGATTTGTATGGGAGATTTTAATGAGATTCTCGACATAGAGGAACATTCTGGGTTCGATTCTAATCCCTCAATATCATCGGGAACAAGAGACTTCCAAGAGGTGATGCAGCGGTGTTCTTTCGAGGATCTGCATTACCATGGCCCGATTTTTACCTGGTGTAACAGAAGAGATGAAGGTTTGATTTATAAAAAACTTGATAGGACTATTAAGAATGATCAATGGAGTGTGGATTTCCCGCGTTCTTACGCTGTTTTCGAAGCTGGTGGTTGCTCGGATCATCTTTAAGGTAGAATTCAGCTTCAGGATAGTATTCAGCCAAAGAAAAAACCATTTAAGTTCAATAATGCCTTACTCCAGATGGAAGATCTGCGGCCTATGGTTGAGAGGTACTGGGCTTCTATGCAACCAATATTCTCCTCAACCTCATCTTTATTTCGGCTGTCAAAAAAGCTAAAGAATCTCAAGCCTCATTTGCGGTCTTTGGCGAAAGAAAAATTGGGTAACCTATCACTCCGGGCAAAGGAAAGTCATGAGAAGTTATGTACCTTACAAGAGCTGAATCTCCAAGACCCTACCTCCAAAAATATGGAGGAAAGGGAGGCTTTCGTACGATGGGAAAAGGTCTCAGCCCATGAAGAAATTTTTTTAAAGCAGCGGTCGAAGTTACATTGGCTGAGAATAGGGGATCAAAATAATAAACTCTTCCATAAATCCGCAGAAGCAAGGAAATCACAAAACACAATCCGAGAGATCAAATGTCGGGATGGGAGGGAGGTATCTACTGTAGAAGATATAAGAACTGAAGCTAAATCATTTTTTAGAGAATTTTTGCAACACTCTCTGCAGGATTATAAGGGTTTATCTGTGGAAGCTCTAGAGGAATTGTTACCGAATAGATGCTCTGAGGCAGAGGGAATTATGCTAGCGCGAGATGTCACAAGTGAGGAGATTCGGGATGTTCTATTTTCAATGGCATCTAACAAATCCCTGGCCGGACAGATTCAATGCAGAATTTTTCAAAGACCTTTGGCCTATTATTGGTCCAGATTTTACAGCAGCTATTAAATCCTTTTTGACAAAGGTTTTCTACCGAAAGAACTGAATTCGACAATCATCGCCCTTATTCCAAAAAAAACAGCAGCTCAAGAGATGAAAGACTACAGACCCATCTGCTGTTGTAATGTGATCTACAAAGTCATATCAAAGATAATGGCTAACAGACTAAAAGGTATTCTTCCACACCTCATCGCATTAAATCAATCTGCTTTTGTTAAGGACAGATTGATAATAGAAAATATGCTACTCGCTACGGAGTTGGTGAAAGATTATCACAAAGACACGATTTCATCTTGGTGTGCCATAAAGATTGATTTGTCTAAAGTTTTTGATTCAGTACAGTGGCAGTTCTTAATGTCAACTCTTCAGGCAATGAATTTTCCACCAAAATTCATAAAATGGATCTCACTATGTGTCACTACAGCCTCTTTTTCGGTCCAAATAAATGGGGAATTGGTAGGTTTTTTTCAGAGCAAGCGTGGTCTACGGCAAGGTTGCTCACTGTCCCCTCTTTTATTTGTGATTGCTATGAATTTTTTGTCAAAATTGCTTGACAAGGCTGTGGGGAACGACGAATAGGATTTCATCCCAAATGCAAAAACATTGGTCTAACTCATCTGAGTTTTGCTGGCCGATATCATTGTATTGGCTGATGGTAAGCTAAGATCAATTGAAGGTATTCTCACTGTGTTTGATACTTTTGCAAGGATATCCGGATTAAGAATCAGTCTTGAAAAATCAACTATCTTTCTAGCAAGAATTTCACCTCAATTGCAGCAGGAAGTGACTCAGGCTTTTTCTTTTACGGTAGGACAGCTGCCGGTTCACGACTGCCTTCCTCTCATCGAGAGGATAAATCAACGTATCACCTGTTGGACTGTCAGATTTTTATCAACTGCAGGCCACCTACAACTTATTCACTCTGTCCTTCTAAGCATTTCGAATTACTGGCTCTCAGAATTTAGACTTCCAAAAGCGTGCATCTATGAGATTGAAAAAATGCTCTCCGCTTTTCTCTGGTCGGGTCCCCAACTAAACCCAAAGAAAACAAAGGTCGCTTGGGATATTGTTTGCCGCCCTCGCAACGAAGGAGGTTTAGGACTGCGTCTACTATCGGACATGAATAATGTGGGCTGTCTTAAAATGTTGTGGAGAATAGTTTCTAACCAATCATCTCTGTGGGTAAAGTGGGCTTAGACCTATTTCCTCCGTGGAAATTCTTTCTGGTCCATTCACGACAACACAACCCGAGGATCTTGGATGTGGAAAAAATTATTGAAAATAAGAGTCCTAGCTCGCAGCTTTCACAAAACTGATGTGAAAAATGGTGAGAATACTTTCTTTTGGTATGATTGTTAGTCTAGCCTTGGATGTTTGTTTGATAGGTTAGGTTCCAGAGGAGCCATCAATCTTGGAATCCCACTTAACTCCACTGTAGCGAATGTTTGGGGCAGAAGACGACGTCATCATCGAGTGGAGATTTTAGAAAATATAGATGATGAGTTAGAAATTCTCCGATTACGATCTCAGCCTACAGTCACGGATACCCATTGTTGGAAGTACAGAGAGAATAAATTTCGCTCAACATTCAGCTCCAAACACACTTTCAATCTAATACGGCGCAAAAGGACAAAAATCCCTTGGTCTTCAGGTATTTGGTTCACCCATTATACCCCCAAATTTTCAATGTTTTTGTGGCTAGTTATCCATCACAGGCTGACAACTGGAGATCAAATGGCAACTTGGAACATTGGGGCCAGAGTTTCATGTGTTCTATGTGGGTGTCCACTGGAAACGCAACAGCATTTATTCTTCTCATGTGACTATTCGGCCAAAGTTTGGAAGGAAATAGCTGGTGGTTTATTGACAAGTCGGTTCACAACAGATTGGCCTCAGCTATTACACCTTATTGTTGACACAACACTGGAGCCGGAAATCTTATTCCTCACTCGTTACATACTCCAAGCAACGGTCTACTATCTATGGCGGGAACGAAATGGAAGGCGACATGGAGATCTACCACTGTCAGCGACAGTCATGATAAAAATGCTCCACAATCTCGAATCCAAAGCTACAAGGCTCTCTTCAGTTGTGGTTTTCCACGAAGAACTCATGAAGCTTCTCCTAGTCACCATCAACAAGCTCCACTCTCAGCAACAGTATCGTTAGCAAACATCTTTAGCATTATTGAAAATATCATCAGCATCGTTGGAAAATAGGATGTACTCTTTTTCCCGACTATGGTTTTGTCCCAAAAGGGTTTTCCATAGTTGGGTTTTAATGAGGCACCAGTTTTTCAACCGTTTAATTTAACCATGTTCTGATTTTTCCATTCAATCATATTGATGCACTTGATGTACAAACGTTGTTTTCTTTGAATATAATTTAACATAATATTCAAAAAAAAAAATAATGAAATGGAAATTGAAAAAGTAATGGCATTATACAAAAAGTGAGGGAAGATAAATTCAGAAGAGTGGAGACGACCAAAGACTTAAACCGAATTATTGATGAATCTTATGGCTTGAATGGTTTGTTTACAGATAATGTATCCAAGACCATGAATCCAATGGAGCTGATACAATCACGTGCAAGGGCCTTCATCCTTTTTTGTACTTTTTTGCCTATTCATTGTTTGTGTTCTGTATTTTGTAGTTCCATGTGCCCACAGTGTATGTATTAGAATTACTTATAGGATTCTATCTTTTCTTTTATTAATACAACTGAACAAGATTCAGAGTGTGAAATTGATCATTAACAATCATGCTAATGGTTTCATATTTTTCCCAAAATTTTCTTTTCATGGTACAGTTTTGGTGATGCATCTGATTCTTCTTAAACTTTTCCCCTTGCCAGGTGGTTAGTGCTGGATATGGTTCTGACCAGGTTGAAGCTATTAGTATTGATAAGTCTCTGTTCAATCTCAATCCTTTCTAGTTTTTAGTTTTGTAACTTTTTGTTCTTTGCTGCAACAGTGAGTGGGGAGGTTTATCTACGAGATGACATATACTTGCAAGTCTTGTGATACTTCAGCTGCTCGTTTGTCTTCCCCTATGAATATTCTTGTTGTTTATACCAAGGTTGTTCTTCACCAAGTAATTAATTTCATTTGATTGATTATTTAAGCTAAACACTTTTGTAATATTAAAGTATCGTTTCGTTTTGATAGATTGATTTGTTGGAGAATCAGGCCACTGACAATATATTAATGTTGTTGTTTTCTCTGTGGTGCTGGACAAAGTTAGGAACATGAAAACATCTGTTTACAACAGAATCAAAGCTCTCTGCAGTAATCCAGTCAAAGGAATCCTATGTTTTTTCAGTCATGCCCATAAGTAAGACCTTTTTTGAGCTTTGAGCTTCCAGATTTCTTAATTTTTAGGTAAACAAAGGATTATAGATAAAGAATATGATTTTCAAAGATTAGAGATATGTTGTTTGGTTATATTGATTAGATGTTCCTATTATGGTCACTGGCACTTACTAAGTTGTAGTCCTCTTTTTGCAGGATTTGAAACATCAACCAGCTTCTCAACCAAGAACCTCATAAATTCTCTGGCACCATGAAACATGTTACTCTTTTTTATGTATGTACTATACCAATGACTCTTTGACAAATATTGTTGTTCATATGTGTTTGCTTATAGTTTCTTGTTAACACATACCTTGCTTTAGATAACTCTTTTGAGCTTTCTTGGGACTATTATGAACTAATAAAGCTAATAGCAATCATCTAAGTTTCAAAGTGATAGGGACTTTTCTGATTATTGAGTCTGCCCCTGGTCTTTCCACTTTTGGTTCTGACACCGAAAAAAACCAGAATAAGTCTCCAGAAAGTTGTCCCGAAATAGTTGTTCCTAGAAAAGCTCATAGTTCCCTCACTTGAGTCAATAAAACTGAAAAACGACTCTAAGAAGTGTAAAATCAAAATAAAATCAAAAGTTAGAACCATACTTTAGTAATATGGAGATATCCTCCCCCAGACTTAAATTACACTGTCCCGGTGTAATAATAAATCTAAAAAAAATAAACTAATAGATAATAAGTTAACACAAATCCTAAAAAAGAAAGAAAATAACAAAAGTTAAAAGAAAAATACATGGTTGACAAATCAACATAAACGATCGGTAATCACAGCACACCGATCGATTCCAATAAAGATCTGTACCAATCGGTGGTTACCAAGCACCAATCGGTTAGCAGGCGGAGAGATCTCTAATTACAATCCATGCGCTGGCCTGGGTTCCTCCTACCGCGAGGTAACCTATAGCCCTGAGTGACTGAATCATCTGCACTCTCTGAAGTCGGACTCATAGCAGAGATGATAGGAAAAGGGTCCCCTGGAAAATGAACTCCAGTGTAATCAGCGTCCACCTCACCAGAAGTCTCTCGTATCTCCAAGTGCCAGAGTGAGACATATCAGCAAAACCATGGACATCCTCAGCAGCGTCCATAGGCTGGTGCTCATCGACCTGTGGAGCAGAAACACAACAAGGCATAATCTTCTTGAAGACTCTTAGAAGCAGGTTTAGCATCTTGTTTTTCCTTTGTGTAGATTCATACATAAATCGTCTGTACTCCTCATCGTCAAAATACTCTGAAATCTGGGGAGCAATGAACTCAGACTCATCAAACTCAAGAAGAGATGCCTGAGAAGATGTGGAAGCTCTGGCAGAAAGATCTGCATGGGCAGCATGAGCAGCATAGGCGCCTAGCAACACGGCCTGTGAGAGGACGAGGACAAAGAGCGGCCTCAGATGGCATGAAATTGATCTGAGCTCGAGAAACGATGGTCATGAGCTCAGGTGCTGGCAACTTTAGAAAGTGATATGTTGCATATCTATCTTGGAACTGCAGAACTCTGTGCCCAACATCTCTTTCCCATCTCCTGGGGAAACCATAAATACCATCCAGCTGATGCATAGACAGCCTGTGATGCTATCCTCTAATGAAAAAGTTAATCCATCCTTTAGACGCATAAGAAGTCGTCTAGGGGTAATGGACTGTAATAGTGGCCAGAAAATCAGTGGCTGGCTGCTTGTCCAGATCCCAGTGCTTCGTAGGAAAACTCCCAAAACCGATCTTCTCCAGAATACGATGAACCTCATCTCTGATACCTATCTCCTCGAGTATCTCATCCTGTAGAAATTGCATAGAGTGAAATGTGCAGTCTGACATCTCCGAGATGCGGTTGGTGTCCGCAGAAGTAAGGAGATGAAGCTCACACTTTTCCATTCAATTCTATCAAATCCTAGGCATCATATAACATGATTAATCATAAGAAACAACCTAAAGAGATGAAGCTCACACTTTTCCATGGATGAACTCAAAAAACGAGTTGAAAAAGGGCAAAATCAAAGCACATACCTTGGTAGATCGATGATGGGTATAGTATAATCAAAGAGAGCTTAAAAACTACTTGGAACTTACCCAAAAATCACTCAAATCCGTTGAGAAATGAGAGAGTTATGAGGTTTTGAAGTTTGAAGGTTTGTAAAAATGGAGAAAAAGAGGAGAAGGAAGAAGAAGAAGAAGAACTCGACTTCTCTTCTAGGTTTTTGGTTTAGTCTAGTTTGGTTATCTAACTTCTTAACAAAATAAGATAACTCGAATGAAAGCCATTAACTTCAAATTTATCCCAAAAACCAAAATCAAATAGATATTATAAGTCTTTAAAATCCAAAACAACATAAATAATTAAAATAAAAACAATGGGTTGCCTCCCATTCAACGCTTGCTTGAAGTTCCTAACTTGACCTTGTTGATATCGCTTAGTCATTTGATCCAACACTCTCAGCTTCTCTTCGTTTGTCGGCATTGAACGGGATCTCTTGTTGAATACTTAGGTGTGTTGCTCCTCGTGGTAGAACATAGTAAAAGACTCTACTATTGATGAAGGTAAGAGATATCCTCTTTCTTGGCCATTCCATAACTGCTCCAACCCAATACAAGAAATCAAGTCCAAAGATAAGTTGTTGGTCACCTCTGTCATGTAAGTCACACACGGTGAAGTCACAAACAACATTGACTCCTCCTAACTCAATGACCTCATCATAAAGTTCTCCTTTTGGAATGCATAGTGACTCATCCGCAAGTATTAACACACCTTTTGCAGGAGATAAATTTGTTATATCGAGTTACTCCGCAATGCTACAAGGCATCAAGTTTCAACCAGCCCTGGTATCACAAATAGACTTGGCGAAAAGTCTTCCTCCAATCCTTGTTGGATTGACAAATAGTTCTGGATCCTCACGCTTTGGCAAATTTTTCTTAAAATTGTAAAGCATATTCCTTATTGTGCGAAACATAGCCTCTATCTCGTCTATTGTCTCGTCACTTCTAGAGAAATGTTTTCTAAGACTTACATTACTCATCCAAGCTTCTCCAAATGTAACTCCATCGGGAAAAATCTTCACATTGGCTGCAAAGTTCGTGTAATCCATTGGAGAGATCTTGCGTTTTTCCTTAAGGGTAGGCGAGTATCTTATGTCAAAAGTGTGCATCCTTGGTTTCCTTGATCTCTTTTGTCTTGGGTATGTCAGTCTTCCCTCAGAAATCAAAAAAAATGTGAGTAGTCAAAATTGGTACAGCGGGATAATACACGTCCTTGTCAATCTTTCTGAATGAGATCCATCCTTTGTCATTGTCAGCACATGCTCCAACGGTATTGAGAAAGGCTTGTCCAAGAATGAGAGGCATATCAGTATCACCGGCCATCTCTACGATGTGAAAGTCCACATTAACCAAGCAATGTCCAATGCGAACCAACATATCTGGTACGAAACCTCTCGGTCTTGAAGACAAAGCATCCGTACTTCTAAAACAATTTATATGCAATTTTCTATCACTACAAACACTAACAAGTAACAAACCAATTTGAGCACAAGAAGTAGCAAAAAAAAATATTAAGTTGTCAAGTTTTCATCCGACATTTACAATAATTTTACTAAACTTTATAAAGTTTACCCTCCACTATATGAAGCACCAAATTTCACACGTCGCCATTTAATCATTGATCCAAGAAACTCAAGTAACTAGAAATTGGATGGCATGTGGAGAAATTAATTAAAAGATAATTTATCTAATTAAAATTATTAAAATATGTTTCTAAATTTAATTTTTAAATTTTGTCAAAAATATTTTTTATAACTATGTTACTCATAGTAATTATTCAATAATATGACTTAAATAAAAGAAAATTATACATTATATTTTAATATGCTTTAAACAAAATTTAATCTTTAAATTCTTTCTATATTAAAATTATTTCTAAAAAACTTACATAAATAATACAAAAAATATTAAAAAGAAACATACTATATGTTTAAAATAAACCAAAATAAAATATAATACAAACATTCTTAATACTCTTGCTACTAATAAAATTGAATAAACACAAATATATCAGACAAATCAATAAAAATAAGAACATTTCGGTTTGTAGCTTAAATCTTCTTGGTTTGGTCAGAAATTTCCAATGAACCCGTGTACTCCAAATCAGGTATGTTGGGAGTCACCCGATTTGTAAATTGAGTAACTTCTTTGTGTGAACTCCGATCGGGCAAATACCACTTTGAGGTGCTTGATAGTTGAGCTAAGAATGTATTCCAAGTGGTCGTTGGGCTGGAAGAGTTGTTCTTGAACTTCATTTGGTCTGAACAAGGCTCGTGAGTCTTCTCGGGTCGCCTTAGGTGGTTGTGGCTAACACCATGGTCGATGCTTGGTTGGATGTCCGCATGAACTCTCCTATCTGATTGTCACGGTCGCCCAAGAAGTATGTGCCCTGCTTCCATTGGTAACACATCACACAATATTTTATCTTCATATTTTCCGATGAATATGGGTATTTCCACTTGATTCTTGACTCTTATTTCCTCTTCATCATTGAGCCATTGAAGATCATACGGCTTTGGATGCTTCATGACATTTAATCCAAGCTTTTTAACCTTCAGCCACCTCCATCAATAATGAGGCTACAAACTTTTCCTTGCACATAGCACCGGGTGTGAAACAAGTAAGCTCGCTGTTCTTGCTCCTCGTTCTTGCCTTGGATGCTCAAGGTCCTCATAGCTACTAGTAACTCTCCTTTAGCTGGTAGCTCCACAATCTCTTCCAAAGCTGTTGTAGGATCCAACTGCTCATCTTCAGACTCATATTCTCCATTTTCCAAGAGAACCATGACCCGTTTGTTGGAGCATTCATTTGCATAATGTCCTCTTCCTTGACACTTATAGAATTTGAAATTGCTAGCTCTACTCTCTGCTTTGTTCTTCTCTCTGTGATTAGCAACATATGGTTTAGTTTCCAACCTTAGTGTATTGACCTGATTGCTCTATCCTTGTATCCTTGGTTTCTCTTCCCGCGGATAGCTTATTCTACTACTACTCCCAATTTCATAGCTTGGGCGATCGAGCCTTTCCTATTAAGTTGTTGCTCGATCAACAATGCTTTGTGCAACATCTTCTCTAGTTCCACATAGTGTTGCAGCTCCATTCAGTTTTGGATACCTTGCACATCAGCTCGGATCAAGAGCGTTTCCATCTCTTGATAATAATCTTCCACAGTATTTCCTCCTTGGACCAGCCTCCTAAGTTGATTATGCAACTTGAGGTAAATTCAAATGTTCTAAGGAAACAAATTGGAAACAATTAACAATTTCATCTCCTCAGTTTCTAGTTTTTCTTAACGACGAAACAAAATCCTAAAGATTACCTATAAATTTTTTTCAAGTATCTCTCAACAGGAGAGAGTTGAGCATGTCTTTTCACCTAAGAAATAGAAGTCAAGTGATCAATTAACTTGTTCTCTGATGGTGTTCTGAGATTAGTTCACATTTTCAAATAAACTAATGGTGAAGAGAAATAGAGAATAAATTACAAACTTACACTTTTGAGAAAAGATCCTTAGACTCCAAACTCGAACATCTAAATACATCAAAATATTGACGACGAAATCTCCCTACCTTACTTCCCACTTGTTGAACACTAAGAAAGACTGGTTTCCAAATAGGGTTAAGATTATTCTTCAGGACTTCAGTTTTAGACACAGGGATTGGAGTTCCATGCTCTAGAATCTTTGATACCACCAAAAAAGGGTCCTAAAAACATGTTATATTTATGTCAGAACTATACTTTTAGTAAAATGGCGAAGAGAAATAGAGAATAAATTACAAACTTACACTCCAAAACTCGAACATCCAAATACTATCTCTGTTGTAATCTTAGAAGCAAGGGAGTCCTCAGCATGGATGATAAGCTTTCCGTGGTGAGGCTGAGCCTGTGGAGCAAAAACCATCTTTGCGCTAGAGTTCTAATGTGTTTGTCCTGGTTGACTTTGTGATTATCTGCGTGGTTGAAAAGTAAATATAAAGTACTTCTCTCTCGCTTATAAGCTAGGCAATAAAACGAATTTATGCTGTGCCTCTCAGAGAACCAGTAAACAAGTGCAGATATATTTGCAAAGCCAATATTTGGTCAGTAAAGTAACACTACATATTAACAAGCTTTACGAAAGTGAACAATGCATGTGGGTGTCAGTACACATGCTAATATACACCAGTTACAGTATTGACATTTGATGAAATGAACATCAGAAACAAATGAAAATGCAGACAGAAAATTACGTCCTCTCTTGAATTTTTAAATTGGGTGTCAACAGCATACACACGAAACCTGTGTAATCAACAACCAATA
This sequence comes from Cardamine occulta, assembly GCA_028015245.1. Taxonomy (NCBI): domain Eukaryota; kingdom Viridiplantae; phylum Streptophyta; class Magnoliopsida; order Brassicales; family Brassicaceae; genus Cardamine; species Cardamine occulta. The sequence continues at coordinate 15,883,171 of CM051388.1, read as the reverse complement.
GAAAGAGTCATATACTTTTGAGGTAAGACTGTTTATCTCTTTCCTCAGTCACATAAAAGATTAAGAATCTTACAATAATGTCTGCACAGTCTCAAAATGATAAGCGTGTGTATATTTCTCAATCCACTTTGGAGCTGAGTTCCAAACAACTTTGCTGCTTGATAACCTATAAAACTGAACAAAATAAAACATACAAGGAGCTTGAAACAAAATTTCAACTAAACAGATGTGATTTAGAGCGCAGAATGATCATAGACCTTGATTCTTGTATAATTGGATTCTTGTATAATGGAATCAAGAAGCAAGTAAATATACAGAATATCAAAGAAAAAAACAGGTAAGCAAGTAAGGAACCACACAACTAAGCAAAGAATCAAGGAATACAAGGAACCAAGGAAGAAGAATAAGAAAGCAAACAAGCACACAAAGAGCCAAAGAAGCAAAGTAGTAACAGCGCATCAAGTAATTAAGGGAGATAGCAACTAAGCAATGAAGCAAAAGAGAAAATAAAGAAGCAAACAAGTAGAGAAACAAATTAATTAAGGAAACAAACATATACGAAAAAATCAAATATGTAAGCAAACAAAAAATGAAGAAAGCAAGTAAACAGCGAAAAATGCAAAAGTGTACCTTCTTTGGTCTCTGATAAAATCTATTCATGTACAGGAAAAGAGACACAAAATCACAAGAATGCAAAGAACCAAGGAAGTAAGCAATGTAAGGAATCAATGAAGAAAAAAAGAAAAAAAAACAAGCATGCAAGGAACCAAAGAAGCACACATGGAACCTAGGAAAAAAGCAAAGAAGTAACAGCGAATCAAGTAACAAAGGGAGCAAAAGAGAAAATAAGGAAGCCAACAAGTAAAGGGAAGCAAATTAAGGAAACAAGCAGGTACAAAGAAATTAAATAAGTAAGCAAAAAACAAACAAAAAATAAGGAAGCAAGTAAGGAAACCACACAACTAAGCAAGGAATCACTGAGATAAATTTCATGGAGATCTAAACTCGCTAAAAAGAAGAATGATAACTAAAAAGAAGAATGATGACTAAAAAGATAAATTTCATGGGCCAATATAACATTTCCAGAAACAGTGCAACGATGATTTTTCCTAAAGTAATGATACTCTAGTTACAGTCTTAGTCCAATTCACAAAACAGATTTGTGAAGCTTAGGCGTTTGAACCTGACTGCTAAAGAACTAACTCATGCAGCCATGTTCCAGAAAGTTAAAAGAGGATACTTGAATAATACCATTCATATTGAAATGATTCTCTGGTCGTTTCTTCAATTGGTCCTGCAAAAATAAAAAAGCATTAGGATTCTCCAGGAAGCATAATATCTCTTCAACATACACAGTTGCATAAAACTTCCCATTTCAAGTAATATTACTCTCACAGGCATCAACCTCCCCAAAGATAAACAAGTGTTTATAAGATAAATCCTGAACTATGTAAACTGTACCCAACAGATATAGGCTATTCGAAATACCAATTCCAATTCCAAACTAGGTGAAATTGAACCTATACTCAATAAGATCAAACACTAAAGCTTCAAAATACCCCCAGAAATGAGATTCTTCTGATACGAATGTAAGAGAACAAGAAAAACCCGAAACAAAGAATAACATATCCCTTATCTGTTATTAGTCAACCATCGTTGTATATCAGTTCTATACTCTACAATTAAAAAAAAATCTCAAATCCAACCCCGGAGACAGTGCTATACTCTAATATTAAAAGAACTCTCAAATCAGTATGTACAAAAACAAAAACGTGGAAAATAAGCCAAAGGAAACGACTAACAAATCAAAGCAAAGCAAGATAAACAAGTGTTTATTAGATAAATCCTGAACTATGTAAACTGTACCCAAAAGAACCTATACCAATTCCAATTCAAAACTAGGTGAAATTGAACCTATACTTAACAAGATCAAACACTAAAGCTTTAAAAACAACCCCCATAAATGCGATTCTTCTTATTCAACACAAAAGCAAGAACAAACACAAAACAAAGAATATCATATCTCTTATCTGTTATTAGTCAACCATGGTTGTAGAGAAGAATAGATATGATCCATGATCTTGAGTGTATCTTCTTCCAGAAGCCCTTGCAGACGCTGAGACAGCTGTCTCAAGACTTCCCTGAATATAACAAACGATTCCAGGGAAACCACAGGTTATACTAAAAGCACAGGAGGCTTTAATTAAGTATCTCATGGAATATAAAAACCTTGGGGATGCCAGGTAAAGTGGATGGATAAGACTGAGAATTTCCTGAGTCTTCAGCACTATCGGCCCATCATCACCACTTCTATCCAATAGAATCTTAGGCCGCTCCTTACACTCACTTTGATTACGATATATACACTGTATGAGAAAGAATGCGGAACAAAGAATAGAAAAATCAATACTCAAACAACAATTCCAACACAATGAATAAGTGAAACAACATATCCAAGCCCAATGGCTTACTAAAAATCAAGCAAACAATAGTTTGCACAACTAAACCAAGTGCAGTCATTCAGAAGAACAAAGAACGCAGTATTCCATAGATTATTCAGCACTGTAACGTCTCAAAATACATCAGAACAGTACACTGTTACCTTAATTTTAAGAATGCTGTTCATAGCATCACTAAAGAGCTCCCAGTCAGGGTCCATGTCATATTGAAATGATTCTCTGGTCACTTCTTCCAGTGGTCCTGCCAAAATAAAGAAGCATTAGGATTCTCCAGGAAGCATAATATCTCTTCAACATACACAGTTGCATAAAACTTCCCATTTCAAGTAATATTACTCTCACAGGCATCAACCTCCCGTGAGATAAACAAGTGTTTATGAGATAAATCCTAAACTATGTAAACTGTTCCCAAGAGATATAAGCTATTCAAAAGACAAATTCCAAGTCCAAACTAGTGGCAAGATTAACCTATACGCGATAAGATCAAACGCTGAAGCTTCAAAATACCCCAGAAATGAGATTCTTCTGATTCAACACAAGGAGAAAAAAAAAAAAAAACCAAAACCAAGAATATCATATCCCTTATCTGTTATTAGTCAACCATCATTGTATATCAGTTCTATACTCTACAATTAAAAAAAATCTCAAATCCAACCCTGGACACAGTGCTATACTCTAATATTAAAAGAACTCACAAATAGGTATGTACAAAAACAAAAACGTGGAAAATAAGCCATAGGAAACAACTAATTAAGCAAAGCAAAGCAAGATAAACAAGTGTGTATTAGATAAATCCTGAACTATGTAAACTGTACCCAAAAGAACCTATACCAATTCCAATTCAAAACTAGGTGAAATTGAACCTATAATCAACAAGATCAAACACTAAAGCTTCAAAACAACCAAGATAAATGAGATTCTTCCTTATTCGAAGCCATAAAAGAAAGAACAAACACAAAACAAAGAATATCATATCTCTTATCTGTTATTAGTCAACCATGGTTGTAGAGAAGAATAGATGTGATCCATGATCTCGAGTGTATCTTCTTCCAGAAGCCCTTGCAGATGCTGAAACCGCTTGTCTCGCACTTCCCTGAATATAACAAACAATTCCAGGGAAACCACAGGTTAAACTAAACACACAGGAGGCTTTAATTAAGTATCTCATGGAATATAAAAACCTTGGGGATGCCAGGTAAAGTGGATGGATAAGACTGAGAATTTCCCGAGTCTTCAGCACTATCGGCCCCATCATCACCACTTCTATTCATTAGAATCTTATGCAGCTCCTTACACTCACTTGGATTACGATATGTACACTGTATGAGAAAGAATGCGGAACAAAGAATAGAAAAATCAATACTCAAACAACAATTCCAACACAATGAACAAGTGAACAACATATCCCAGCCCAATGGCCCACTAAAAATCAAGCAAACAATAGTTTGCACAACTAAACCAAGTGCAGTCATTCAGAAGAACAAAGAACGCAGTATTCCAAAGATTATTCAGCACTGTAACGTCTCAAAAACATCAGAACAGTACACTGTTACCTTTAATTTTAAGAATGCTGTTCATAGCATCACTAAAGAGCTCCCAGTCATGGTCCATGTCATATTGAAATGATTCTCTGGTCGCTTCTTCCAGTGGTCCTGCCAAAATAAAGAAGCATTAGGATTCTCCAGGAAGCATAATATCTCGTCAACATACACAGCTGCATAAAACTTCCCATTTCAAGTAATATTACTCTCATAGGCATCAAACTCCTCGAAGATAAACAAGTGTTTATTAGATAAATCCTGAACTATGTAAACTGTCACCCAACAGATATAAGCTATTCAAAATACCAATTCCAATTCCAAACTAGGTGAAAATTATTCTATACTCAATAAGATCAAACACTAAAGCTTCAAAATACCCCAGAAATGAGATTCTTCTGATTCAAAACACAAGGAGAAAAAAAAAAAACCGAAACCAAGAATATCATATCCCTTATCTGTTATTAGTCAACCATCATTGTATATCAGTTCTATACTCTACAATTAAAAAAAATCTCAAATCCAACCCTGGAGACAGTGCTATACTCTAATATTAAAAAGAACTCTCAAATCAGTATGTACAAAAACAAAAACGTGGAAAATAAGCCAAAGGAAACAACTAACTAATCAAAAGCAAAGCAAGATAAACAAGTGTGTATTAGATAAATCCTGAACTATGTAAACTGTACCCAAAAGAACCTATACCAATTCCAATTCAAAACTAGGTGAAATTGAACCTATAATAAACAAGATCAAACACTAAAGCTTCAAAACAACCCCATAAATGAGATTCTTCTTATTCGAACGCAAAAGAAAGAACAAAAACAAAACAAAGAATATCATATCTCTTATCTGTTATTAGTCAACCATGGTTGTAGAGAAGAATAGATGTGATCCATGATCTCGAGTGTATCTTCTTCCAGAAGCTCTTGCAGATGCTGAAACAGCTGTCTCGCACTTCCCTGAATATAACAAACAATTCCAGGGAAACCACAGGTTAAACTAAACACACAGGAGGCTTTAATTAAGTATCTCATGGAATATAAAAACCTTGGGGATGCCAGGTAAAGTGGATGGATAAGACTGAGAATTTCCCGAGTCTTCAGCATCTCATCCCCCATCATCACCACTTCTATTCATTAGAATCTTATGCCGCTCCTTACACTCACTTGGATTACGATATATACACTGTATGAGAAAGAATGCGGAACAAAGAATAGAAAAATCAATACTCAAACAACAATTCCAACACAATGAATAAGTGAAACAACATATCCCAGCCCAATGGCTTACTAAAAATCAAGCAAACAATAGTTTGCACAACTAAACCAAGTGCAGTCGTTGAGAAGAAACAAGAACGCAGTATTCCATAGATTATTCAGCACTGTAACGTCTCCAAAAACATCAGAACAGTACACTGTTACCTTAATTTTAAGAATGCTGTTCATAGCATCACTAAAGAGCTCCCAGTCAGGGTCCATGTCATATTGAAATGATTCTCTGGTCGCTACTTTCAGTGGTCCTGCCAAATAAAGAAGCATTAGGATTCTCCAGGAAGCATAATATCTCTTCAACATACACAGTCGCATAAAACTTCCCATTTCAAGTAATATTACTTTCACAGGCATCAACCTCCCCAAAGATAAACAAGTATCGAAGGTTCAGAGAATTTTTTTTTTTTTAAGAATCAAGTGAGGAACCACACAACTAAGCAAATAATCAGATCCAAGTGAGATAAAATAGAAGTTTCAGAAAAACGATTTTGGAATCAGGATCCAAGTACGACAAACTATTATGCTACGAAACAAAAAAAGGGGAGACAAGAATCGAACCATTCCAGTCGATTCAAAAAACCCCAATTCGTGACATAGCCAAATTTCATGAAAAGATAGCCAAATTTCTTCCAACGAAGAGATAAAACCCAATCAACAGAGCGTTTGATCAGAAATCGCTAATCATGGGGCTTGCGTTTTAATTTTTGGAGCAGAAGAAAAAAAAACAGACCGAGCCAATTTTTTTTTTTTTTAGAAACCGATAATAAAAATAGTATTAAAAACATGTGAATAGAGATTAAATAGAGTAGCGTATCTGACTGTTGTAATTTTATTTCTTTTCATAAAGTTACCGTTGTATTTCTTCATGTATAGATTATAAATCGCATTTTAAGTGATTAACCAATAGGATGGTTTCTCTCATTGTGAAGATTAAAATCAATTAACCTATTAAGTAACCTTCATCACCTCAATTAAACCTCGATGAAAAAGATTATATTTTTATTTTTAGTATTAGTGTCAGTGATATTATGATTTTTCTTTGTTATTTCTTTTTTGCCTTACGGTAAAAATATAGTTGTCCATTATAAATTGTGTACCTTGTGATAAAATAAGAAAAGTGATTCTCACAAAAACTAAGACTGTCTATTATCGAAACTTGACTTGTAGATTGAGAGATGAATGATAAAAAGAAGATGAATTACATACATTTATGGGTTCATGTAATTTTGGTCTGAAAGTATAAAAAGAATTTTAAACAAAGTCAGATGTTTATACATATGAGTATTACTTTTATTTAAATCATTTTTATTTTGTTAAATTAATAGTTTTAAGAAGTATTTAAATTCATCAAAAATTTATGAGAAATACAAGCGATCAAAATGTATCAGAAATACAAATGGTTAGAAATTTACTTACAAGTAACTGGTCGAAAATCTGTAAAAGTTTGTTCCAATAAAAAAGGTAAGAAATTGGTTGCAACATTTCCGACCAAAATTACTAACACTATTTCCATCCAATAAACCGGTCAAAATTTTTGACCCAATTGATATTTTCATAAATATTTAGGAACAAGTTTGGATTGGATATCTCAGTAGAAAATCGAACTATTTCTTTGTAGAGAATTATTCCATTTTGGCAAGACATTCTCTTGCGTTTGGTGACAAAATCTGAGTCAAACTATTGCCATTTTCATTGTTGTAGTGAAAAAATAAAAAGCTTCTACATTTTTGTTATGCGTACTACTGTAGGTACGACTATTTTATGGCACCAATTGTGCACTAAAACCTTAGAGAGTTTATTTATTTTGGAGCTTGAAAAAGATTGTGAAAATACCAATTTGCTATAGGTGGAGAATCTTTAGGTGATGCAACAACCATATTCTACTTCTCCTAGGGTGTCGAAACCAAAACGTTCATAACGGATACGATATCTATAACACCCTAATATTCATAACTGTTGTTAATCCCACTGTAAATATCCCCTTGGACACACTAAATTTTTACGTTTACTCACAACATCGAATCAATCTCCAATCATATGATATTCTAAATCAGAATCATAGTTCTTTGCACATCT
>CM051388.1:15825724-15875724 GCA_028015245.1 Cardamine occulta | reverse complement strand
AAATGAAAAATAATTATATTGTTTTGTATTATAAATGTTAAAATTAAAAACTTATGTTATTTATTGGTTACATTAAGTTTAAAATTAGGTTTTATTCTTTTTTCTTCTTCTTCTTCTATTGACGTGTTCTTCTTTCTTCTTCTTCTTTTCATGAGTATGCTATAGCAAGTTGTTCTATCTACAATGTACCCTTGAAAAAGTTCACTAACAATAAGCATTGCAAATATAGTCGCAGGATCGATGATTGCATTACTGAAAGGATGAACAAAAACAGGACCAAGAGACCCTGTGAGTTTCAAAATGATGCTATCGATTTATGGAGTAAGATATTGAAAACCAAGTGATCATTTAAATGATGACAGTTTCGTCTCATGACAGTGACCTTGCAACAAACCAGCTAACCGGTGAGATACTGAGGTTACTTCTCTGGAATGAGGTACTGGTTTGTGGTACTTGTAAGTGATTCCGATTCAGCTCTCTATTGTATTTTACGTCTGGAGTATATATATGTCTTATTTTCTTTCCCATTCTTGTGTTTTCTTTGCCTTTTTGGAGTTTTGTTTCTGTTAACTGTTTCATCCTAGAGGATAATTTGCTCACAGGACCAATCCCAGCAAGCTGAACCCAGATTAAAAGTTAAACTTAAACTCAAACCTGGCGTTTTGTTTATGTTAACTGTTTTATCCTATCTCTTATGCAGGTACCTATAGGATAATTTGCTCACAGGACCAATCCCAGCAAGCTGAACCAAGATTCCAAACCTTAAGACCCTGTGAGTTTCGTAATGATGCTATCGATTTATGGAGTAAGATATTGAAAACCAAATGATCATTTAAATGATGACACTTTCTTCTCATGACAGTGACATTGCAAGAAACCAGCTAACCGGTGAGATACTGAGGTTACTTCTCTGGAATGAGGTACTGGTTTGTGGTACTTGTAAGTGATTCCGATTCAGCTCTCTATTGTATTTTATGTCTACTCATAATTGCTTCCTTGTTCCTTTGTTTACTTAGCTTTCTGTTTTTCTGCTCTTTCTTCATTCCATGCTTACTAACCAGCTTCCTTGGTTTTTCTTTGGTTCCGTGCATGTTTACTGCTTGTTTCCTTGAATTCTTCTTTGATTCCTTGCTTACATACTTGTTACAAGCATACATCCACAGCATACATTAATACATACATTCATAGAAAACATACATACATTCATAACATACATACATACATTCATCAAAGCATATGCTTATATGTTTACTTGCAAACTTCCTCGAACACATTCATAATTGCTTCTCTGTTTCTTTGTTTCGTTGCTTCCTTAATTTTTTGCTTACTTATTTTCTGTTTTTATTACTTAATTGCTTGCTTACTTCTTTTATTTCTTCATTCCTTGGTTTGTTTATATGTACTTTTTTGCTTGCTTGATTCCGTATATTTTTTCTTAATTCCTTCTCTGTTTGAACACATTTATAATTGCTTCTCTGTTTCATTGATTCGTTGTTTACTTACTTGGTTCCTTAATTCTTTGCTTACTTAGTTTCTGTCTTTGTTACTTAATTGCTTGCTTACTTCTTTTATTCCTCCATTCCTTGGTTTGTTTGTAGGTACTTTTTTGCTTGCTAGATTCCGTATATTTTTTCTTAATTTCTTCTCTGTTTGAACACATTCGTAATTGCTTCTCTGTTTCTTTTATTCATTGTAAACTTACTTGGTTCCTTAATTCTTTGCTTACTTATTTTCTGCCTTTATTACTTAATTGCTTGCATACTTCTTTTATTTCTCCATTCCTTGATTTGTTTTTTAGGTACTTTCTTGCTTCCTTCGTTAACATGCTTCTTTATTTCCTTGCTTGTTTTCTGCCTTCATTACATACTTGCTTGCTTCCTTGATTAAATTGTTTCTTCGTTCCCTTGCTTCCATGCTTAATTTTAACTACTGGACTTTTGTTTACTTCCTTAATCTCTTACATACTCTATAAACTTGCTTGCTCACTAACTGTCTCAGTTTATCTTCCATAAAAAAGATGTATTTTATTTCCGATAGACCTAGGTTTCCACTTAAAACATTACAGATGGAGACTCTTGAGCGCCTATCAAAGAAAGTTCATCGTCATCATTAATTTGGCTACCATATTGACAGACAATGGTTATCAAATTATACCGGAAACACAACGATCAAGTTCTATAATAATTCTTCTCTCTATACTTTCCTTCTTCATTAGGTCCTAATGAAACTTTCAATAACAATTTTGACAGTAGCCATTTTTGCAACTGGGGAAAAAATCTTAGTATAATCTAAACCTTCTTTCTGAGTATAGCCTTTAGCAACTAACCATGCTTTTTATCTCTCAAGACTCCCATCAGCATGAAATTTTAATTTAAACACCCATTTACAACCGACTGCCTATTTGATGATGAGATTTGTGAATAGGAAAGAGAAGAAGAAATGGTATGAGTGATATCATTATGTAAGGTATAACAATGATAATCATTTAAATGAGTATGAGGGTTTCTTAGCTGGATGAGTAGAAATTTGTGTTGATGGAGAAAATTTTTGGTGATGGAAGAGAAGAAGGAATATGATTACCTGAAGACAAAGAACCCATTGGTGTGAAGATATTAGCATCATCTGACCGCTGATTATTTACTGATATAGGATACAAAAGTGTGGTGATAGGATATGGAGTTTAAGCAGCTGGTTGTACGACGCTCTCTACTTAAATGAATGGATGAGACGGATAACAAACAAGAGATGGATCAAAGTTTACTACACAAAGTTGCGGAATGACTTTTGGACAAGAACACAAATCAATGTCTATGTGAATTGCACACAGAGACAGAGATCCCACTTGATTTCTAAGGGAGTCACAAACAATAGAAAAGACAAGCAAATAAAGCCGAAGCTTTAAATGTGAGAAGATTCTCGGTTTTCTTATTTCTTTCAAAATTCAAGGGTGATTTACAATGGATCAAGAGCTGAGCTTTTATAGGATGGTGCCTAACTCATCTAAGACAATAAATAAGAAAATAAATCAACATAAATACATATAAATCAGCATAAATTATTAATCAATCAACTATTTGATTGATATGGCATTTAAAGCTTGATTTTGGCCAAATAAGGAAAACATGAGGTTCCTTGTATCTAGACAGCTTGAAAAATGTAATTATGCATTCTTGGAAGCCTCTTGAACGTGTAGAAGGTTTCCAAATCGTGCTCAATCAGTTTGAAAAATAGTTGTTTGACATTTTGATGCGATCATGTCCAAATAAGGAAAGTCTAGTCTTGAATGGATTCAATTGATCATGTGCGGTTTTGTGCTTCTAAGGACGTGCGTAGGAGTATCTTGATGAACTATAGGCTCTAGGTTTCCATATATAGATTTGACACGAAATCATACAAGCAGAATGGAAACTTTCCATATATGGATCTGCATTATGTCCATTTGAAAGTGTCTTAGGCAAGGATCTCAGAACTGTTCTTGGGTTGATCTCTAAGGTTCACCAATTTTTTTATGGCCTCATCATACTCTCCCCTCTTTAAAAGGTTTTTTCCTCAAAACCAAAGTACTCGACTTGGGACCAAAATATGCATCTGATGGTTGTTCTTCAATTTCAATTTATGCACATATTGCTTTAGCTTCATCAAGTTGTAGCAGCTTGATCTTTTGGAAGAGGGTATTTTGACTAGTCATTTTTCTAAATCAAAGATAACACAGAAAAGAAGTAAAGCTTGAAATAGGACTTTTCACCAAGAAGGATGCAATTCTGTTCCAGAGTCAAGAACATGGGTTCAAATGTCCCAGTGAAATAATGGAGAAACCACCAGACTTGTCCCAGCGATATCCAACATTTCAAGATCGAAGTACGTATCTAAACTCTCAAAAACGAATGAAACCTAACTTGCTTTATCTTGGTGCAGGTCAATTAGTTTTGATGACAAAACTTTTTGAAGGGGGAGGGTATAATGTGGAAATCAGAACAAGATTAAACGAGAAGCATGTCAACCCAACCGGTACACGTACCAAACCGGTCCACATGGAGCATTGATATGCTCGAGTTTTAATCCCTAGAGCTACACCACAAGTGAACATATATGCAATTGTAGTATATAGGGGTCGAATCCACAGAGACTCACAAATTTTCACAATAGATCTTTTCGTTTCAAATTAAGCTAAGTTAAACAAGAGAGAAACTAAAGCAATGTAAAATAGTAAACGTAGTTTGTTGTAATCAAATGGGAAAGATATTAAGCTCAGAGAATTTCTCAGGAATTTGTGTAATACAAATCAATCAACCAGTTAGGATCAAATTAAAGACCAATTCTAGAACTCAAACCACAAATGTAGAACTAACCAACTTTCGCTGCGAGAATTCTCTATGCCTAAAATCTAAGAAACCAAATTCTTTTGCGAGACTTAAGATTTTAAACAAGCATTAAGTTCAAGTTTGATTTGTTCACAAATTATCTAATCCAAATACCTTTGCAATTATCTAATTTGCTCACTCTACGTTCTATCAAATTTTAAACCATACCGTCGTGTCAATTCAATAACCTAAGATCTAGATTCTAAGTGATCATGCCAGAACTAGCTTTAAGAACAACCTAGGTGAAGAACTTATCAAGTTATGAATCCTAACCAATAAATCAATCTTATAATTCCATGAAAACCCTAGTGAGAATCTCTGAACCTAACAAGTGATCTACTCAGACATATTCATTGAAATCAAAGCATGAATTGAATAGATATCATATAAAACTGAAAAGAGAAATAGAAACAGGAGTTCAAAATATTCTCTCAAGTGTACAGAGTAATAGATCAGCCCCAAGCTCTCAATCTCTCCAATAGTCTCTTGCAAAAGATGATCTCCTAATCTAAACTTAAAAACCCTATTTAATACCCTAAAACACGATTTGGGTTCTTTTGTAAATAGTTAAAACTTCTGGGCAAAGTTACAGATCTTCAAAACTTATAAATTTCTGCGTGTAGCTTCAGCATGTGGCCCGTGTCGATCGACACCAATGGTGTATCTTGGCACCAACTTCAGCTTCTCAGCAACAATGCACCAAAATGTCCAAAAGTTCCCAAATATGCGTAAACCTGTTAAAGACTCTAATACGACTCTAAAGACACATAAAAGACTCGATTAAATACATATATCATGGCTTAAAAACCATAAAAACCATGATATATCAAGCATTTTCGAGAATCCTTTCCCAAATGGAGTTCTAATCAAGCACAAGGGCTAGTGTTGATTATTCACCAGAAAATCAACCCTAAGAAGACTATTTACCCGAGCGGAATTGAGAATGCTCGAGCATATCAAATCGGAGGCCATGAAGACCTAACCGGAGACAAGAATCGAAGAGAATTATTGACTAACACTCAACTTACTCGAGAACACGAGCTAAGCTTGAAGAGTCACCAGGAAACCATCCAAAATATTAGCTTTTATCGAAGAACATCATGTCTGGAACGACCTCAAGTAGAAGATGTCCACGAAAACCCCAAAAAAGCGTATTTCGAGCATGAAATCATGACCAACTTCATATTTCTACAAGCTTTCAGCATTGCTTCGAAATTCATCAAGGAACTAGCTATTTTAAATACAATGAACAAGAGAAATCATCCTCGTTTCGAGTTGGTTTATGAGATGAGTATTTAATCCTTATCTTGGGTTATTTACTACCTAAATTGGATCTGTCCATATATGGTTCAATCCAGGACTATATGTGGCGACCAAGAGACATTGTAAATCATTTAGAGGCTTTAAAAGACGTCCTCACATGCACCAGCACCCAGAGGATCAAGCGGATGCACATGTACACTAACTTTCCTTATTCGGAGCTATTTAAGGGAAGATACCTTTTACCATTGTTGGACGTGTCCCAAAGATATATATGGGAATCTGGAGAGCTTCTAATTTGCCTAGAGTCTCCCAAAAACGTCTTAAGCTGCTCCCATCCAGACTTGATCATGTGGAGATCACACTTTCCTTATTTTGCGCCAAGGAGAGCATTCATGGACCAACGGCTCTTTCCCTTTGAGCTGTGCGACTTGAAGACATTCTATATGATTCAGAGACTCCCAAGGATGCAAGTATTCATGGCTAAGTTTTCTAGATACAAAGGAGCCCACGACTTGCCATATTGGGCTCCAACGGCCACATTCCGTTTTTGCTCATCTTTCATTTATCCTGAATTATTTGTTTCCTTTACTTATTACTGTAGAACGTTAGAATAGCTTAGTTTTCAGCCTATCTAAGTTGAAACACGTCCTCCATTGTAGACACTAATCATTTTCAGAAATGAATATAGTATTATTCAGTTTACAAAAGTCTTTTCTTTGTGTTGTTCATTAGAGTTTTAGGTGGATTCCTATGCTCTTGTGTTCTTGTCTTTAGAGTCTAGTGTAGAATCACTCTAGTGATTTTCAGATTAAGAACTTGTGGAATCAAGCTTCTTATTTCGTGTGTGATTGTGGAATCAGTCAAAAATCTCCATCTCCATCTCCATCAACAACCATTTTCCGCATTCAAGCTTGGAATCTCTTGATCATCTTGTGATCTTAAGTTTGGTGGATTTCAATCTTATATCATAAACCCCATCAGTACATAACATAATAATAAGCTAAATTGTTGGTGCCGCTCTTTTAAGTAGTTCCTTCTATTACATAAAGAATTTGATTTCCACCTGTTGATAAATTTTCAAATTTTCCAAAGATTTTTGTATGTTTATGATATGAATATGACTGTGTTAAAAACATTTTATTTTCCTTATTCCAGCTACAAAATAGCAAGATAACAACAGAAAAATCAGAGGTTAAATTTCAGGTGTCCCGGGATACACTAGGTGCCATGTTGAGATCAATGGCTTATATCTGTGAGCAGCTCTCTATCGTTGTAGGCACGCTCCCTTTCAATTACTATTTTCTTTTGTTCTTAGTAGTTATTACCGTCTTGTCGAGGCTCTAAAGAGTATCTTATATTTGCAGGAGAGCTACAAACAGAACCTTAAGCAAAGAAGCAGCACACGTGATGATTAAATAGAGAAACAACCACAAGAAGAGAAAACTTCTTAAAACTTCGAGAACATCCTTGTTAACTTCATTAGGGTCCATCTTTTCTATATTTGTGATTGATGTTTCTAGATATACAATACAATATATTATATGTAACATATGTATAAGTGTCATGTCATCTACGCAAGTATGGAGAAAATATGGGCATTGAGTAGTCTTGATTTAAGAGTCAGGCTTTGAAGTGTACATATCCTTCTCGTTCAAACATCATTACTTGAGGTCTATTGTGACTCTTGTTGATCTGAGTGTAGATTAACTGCTTAAGATTTATTGACCATGGAATAATACATTTTCAAAATTGAAAAGTTTCGAGGAAAGCATATACTACAATTAACAAACAATGTTGATGAGACGCATTATTCAATACAAGAAATTCTCATGCACATATATGTAATCATCCAACGTATTAGTAAGCAGATGGAAAACCAATAAGTAAAACGAAATATATGGAGTGAAAATTAAGAGGAACCAGTAACAATACATCAAAGCACATGTCCACAATCAGCTGGTTCTCCATCAACTTTTGTTAGTAAAGCATAAATGGGAACATTTAGAGTTTTTAGATGCTATGCTATACTCCTTACTCTATACTCTGAGATGGAGTATTTCCAAAACATTAAGGTTTAAAAATACTAAATTTTGAAGGAGTTTTTTCGGGAACATGTAGCTTAACTCAACATTGTATAATCTCTTATCCAACCCATAATCCTCATACACTATTCCGATGAAATCATCATAAGTGGTTTTTGTATTTGCTTCTAGAATTCGACAACCACTTTTGCTATCAACAACAAACAACCATCTATTTGCGAATATCCATTTCCCGTAAACAAGAATGACCTGCTCCATGTTGTTATGGGTTTGTGGAAAGAATCACGAAGAGACATATAAATAGAATGTATAACAAGTAAATAGAGAAAGGAGAAGATGAAAATTCATAAAAGAGAATAGCTTGGAGATGAAGGTGGAACTGAATGAATGATTATGGAAGAAGAAGAATGAGGCTGAGAAAAACTCTAAAATATTCGTCGACTAAGTTATGGTTTTCTAAAAAAAAATTCCATTAATTTTGTCACTAATTAGGAGACATAATCAGAAAATCTGCGATGTCATTATACAAAGTATGCGATACAAAATCTACAGCAACATGGTGGCAACAAATCTGCATAGTAAGTCTTCAGACACTAAAAAGGTATTCTAATAAGAAAAATGTATGCCATAAAGTGAGTTGAAAAGTTTATCATAACTAATGTTTATTTTTCTGAAAACCATAAATCTTCTGTAACTTGAATCAAATCTTTGGTAACTACAAGGTTAACCTAGCAATAAATTTTTAGTAATCAAATCTACGGCCACTACTATATGAAACAAAACTCTGCAACAACTAAAAAATGTAATATGAGATGAAAACAAAATCTGCAAAATAAATCTGCAGCAAAAACAAAATCTGCCATAGAAATTCTTACATGCTAAAGAAATAAAAAATCTGATGCATTTATCATGATTTTCAGAAACTAAAACTAAGGAGGTTAATAACTCTGCGATCAATTAAAAACTCTACCACCACTAGGACATGTTAATTTGTGGTAAAAAAAAATATGTGGCACAAATCTGCGGCATAACTTTAAATCTGTCATTTAAACAAATCTACTATAACTTAGATGCACAAATTTATTTCGCAGACTTTTCAGTCAGCTGTGGCAAAATCGTAAATATGATGAATTGTTTCTAAAAAAACAAAAAAGCTGATGTGGCATTAATTGATAATGGCACTATTGTAATTAAATTTTTCCTAACACATGAATTTAGGGGTATTTTTGTGATCAAAAGAACTCATTTAACCTTGTTTGTTTCTAAGTTAAACTAGCAATTAAATTACTATTAAGGATTATTCAAGTTATTTTCCCTAATTTTCATGAATTTGTTTTTATAGAAATAAAATAGAATAGAAGACGAATTAAAAAAAAAATTTTGGTGTTTTTGTTTTGACTGAAATAAAAAAAATAGAAAAGAAATAATAAAATAAAATTTAGGGGATAAGAGCTTTTAGCTTTGATACAAAATGATATACGATAGGAATCACTCCAATTATGATCACTAAGAGATTTCAAGCCTTATCTCGTGCAAGGTATAAATGGAGGTAAAAATGGAGGGGAAGTGATTGACTCGCTCAATCAATGTGCAAATAAGAATGTTGAATCACTCAACATGCTTAAGCCACAGACTTTAACAGAACTAAGTGAATCACTCACTAAGAACTAAAGAACAAGAATAACACAAAGAATTCAACAACTTTGTGAAAAGAGAAACAATTGCTATTATCTTCAGTGATCAAGCGTGAATTGTACAATGCGATGACTTGCATCAAAAGATACTTCTTGCAAATCTAAAGTTAAGTTCAATGTACCCCGGTTTAAATTTCTGAACCGTTTCAATTTATATCTTATCACAAAAAAAAAACAATTAATCAAATAACAGCCCTAAAATTGTAAAACTACAATGAAATAGGGAAATTGACCTACGACTATAAAGTCTTTTAACATTTTGTCACAGTCCTGAATTTTTATCTAATTTGAGAAGATAATAATTATCTCCAAATGTTAATTTAACAGTTTTATATTGGATACTATTCTTTTTTTTTTGGTTCAAACATATTGGATAATAATCTAAAGTGTTTATTTTCTCGGATGATTTCTAAATTTATCATTATGATATATAAACTTAATTTATCAGAAAATATATGTGAGTATTAATCTATTCTAAAAACTGAACCATTTGGAAAATATTCCATAGAATATTAACTTTCATATATTGCTTTTTCTGATAATACTGAATTTTCAAAATTAATTTCGCAATTAGTTTTATAAGTATTTTTAATATTACATGTGACTAACTATCTTCTCTGTGTTTTCTTTTGTTTCCCATCCTTTTTATAGGAGCTTGAACCAGTGGTCACAGGTTGAGTTCTCGTCCGTTTGATCCTTATAATGGTAGTGGATGATATTTTGGATTTTATTTTCTTGCAGTGCTTGATATTGAGACTGGTGCGTGGTTGGAAACAAATGGACTAGGGACCTCTAACTCTGGTAGCAATGGACAGAATCATAATCAACATATGCGACGTTTTCACCATGCGGCTACAACGGTTGGCACCACAATATATATTTATGGTGGCCTTAGAGAAGGTAATCCTCAAATTTGTAAATTCCTGACAATGAAATTAAAAGAAAATTATTCATTTTTGCTTTTTATATTGTAGTCATAAATTTTGCAAATCTAAACACTGCTCAACTTGACTTTTTACAAAGTTTGCAGATTCCATCTTCTTGGAGTTATACGAAAGTATCAGTTTTTTTAGAATTGCTTTACTTTGCACTCATGTAGATGCATTGCTCGATGATTTTCTTGTCATTGAAACAACCTGATAGGATGTGGAAGGCTTACGTGGAAGTGACGAATGTTGAGCTGGAAGTTAGAAGAAGAAGAGGCGGTTAGATTTGCAGAGAAAAACTAGTGTATCATAAATACAAAAGGATTGTAATTCAGAGGGACAGAAGTTGTCCAGTGATTTTGGTGGCCAAAAGCAAAAAAATATATATTTTGTTTTGAGTTTTATTGTTTAAATTTTAAAAAATTATTATAACTAAGAAAACATGGGACAATCTAACTTATTTTATTAATCAACAAATCATTTTAAGAAATGTTAAAATAATACTAACTAACAAGTTATTAAGAAAACTTTAGTATTTGAGTTTAAGAAGAAATCAAAATGAAATTATTTAATATTTAAAAATATTTACTTCAATCTTTGAAGAAGTAAAAGTGCAAGTCTTTTTCAGAACATTACAACAGAAATCTAAACTTTGTTTAGGATTATTTATTTGAAATTTTAGAACCAAAGAGAAAAAGGATATGGACATAAATGAAAAGAATAAAAAAAGCATAAGAAAAGTAAAAGAAGTTATTGTAAACACAAAACTTCAAAATATATGAAAGAAATATAATCATTAAAGAAGCCTAATTAGGTGGCCTCCAAATATGTATTCTTTTATACTGGGTGGTCCTAAGCGGTAGTTTTTGTGGCTTGTCCTACAGACCAGTCCTGGAGAGGGATCATGCATTGTATGGTCATGTGTGTGAGGTATAGCCTTGTCGCTATAGGAGAGAGAGGGACTCTACAACAAACCCTAGCTTAATTTTGCATTGTTCATAGAGAACTACAAAGAGGAGGTGAATCCAACTTGTTATACTCTTTTGGATCATTAATCTTAAACATCCCATCTTCAAGTTCTGAACCTGAAATCGCATCCGTTATGAGGAGGTGAATCCAACTTGTTATACTCTTTTGGGTTGCCCTTCACCTTATGTAGTTTAAACATTACTAATCCTTCTATGTTCTATAATGATATCATCTCAATCGAGCGAAAGTTCAACAGAGACATTAGTTGAAGCTTACCAACTTTGGAAAGTGCATTTTATTGTAGTGAAGTTTAAGGATATAAGCTTACCAACCGCTTCAACAGTGAGTTGTATGCATGTGAGCTCTTTTTACTCACTAGGAACGTGCGGAATTTCAATTTTAAAATTCTGTAAAAATTAATTTTGATATTTCAAGTCGCTCATTATTTTAAAATTTATAATTATTTAAAAAACTTAATTTTATTATTACTTAAAAGTTTATATAAATATCAAAATAATTCTCTCATACAATAAGGAAAACTTATTTTTTAGTATAACCATTTTGAAATACAAGCGTTATCAAAATTAATGGTTGCAAAGTAAAGTGTTAATGATCTTTGGTAAAAAGAATTCTAGATATATTGAGCAATCATCTTTTCTTCTTCTACTATAGCTGGTGTTTAAGAACTTTCTGGATCTTCGATTAGCACATCCCCATCTAATCTTGTTAAAGCATTTGTGTTGAGATTTTCAATTTCGAAAAATACTTCGAGGTTATGTGTGTGGTGTTCTTAAGTTGGGAATATCGATGTATGAATGAACTTTAATAAACTATTGATTAAACGTATCCGATGTTTGTTCATCAATGTTATGAAATGTGAAGTAGAAGTTGATCAAATCTATAAGCTGTTGTCATGTGTTTGAAGTATATATTTGTTGGTAAAAAAAATTATGTAGTTCATGTAGTTTTCTTCACGTAGAGATCTTATGATTTTGAGGGTGAGATGATGCATGCTTCCAGTTGGCGATAGACATTTCATAGTAAAATATGTATTATATATTATCTATTTTTTTGGAATTTTTAATATATTGGTCTTGTATGTATGGTTACTATTTATATATTGGTGTACAATAAATGTTGATTAGAGTTTTTTATTTATTTATTGTATCATATTTAATTAATTATTTAACCATTATTTAACCAATGGTTAAATCAACAAGCTTCCGGTGTGGAAATTATCTATGTCTATATCTAGAATTCTAAATTTCTTTGCTAAATTGCTCAATTCAGATAAGCATTAATGATCAGGTTCGATTGTTCACTAAATACCTAAACCAAATTCCTTTGCGAATAGTTATTTTGCTCATTTAAGATAGTTTAGACAATCAATTACACTTTCGTGTCAACTAATCAACCTAAGATCAGATTATAGGTCGCGAAGCTAGAATAAGCAATAAACACAATCTAGATGAAGAACTCTATTGATTTAATCCTAACAATCTAACAATTCATCATAAACTTGTGAGAATCCCTAAATCTAACAAACAAACTACTCAGACATGGTGAATGAAGCAAACATCATGAATAGAATAGAATAGATCTCTCAAAATAAATCTCTCCCAGTCTGTGAATAGATTCAAAGAGTAAAGAGAAACGTGGCCTAAACAAGTGGCCAAAACCCTAAAGATCCAGACCACCATGTACTTCACTGTAGGCATTCGCAGCTTTCCATATTCAACCCAAAATTTTGCAACATAGTCCATAAGCCTTTCATCGCTGGGTCTCATCTTTGATCTCAATGCCAAAAACCTTCTAGACTCATTTCCGTACAATACCATGACAAAGCAACCATACAGAATTTTGGTACTCTTTCTCTCCCCCAGACTTTTTTCTTTTCTTATTCTCTTCATTTCTTTTGCTTTTGATTCTTTTTCTTTTTTTTCTTTTTTTAAAATTCAAAGGTGTAGACGAATAACGATATCACAGGAAAATCCTAACCTCGCTTCCACCTTTGCGTGATCATCTCAATTATATTTTGAGTAAAATAATTAGGTCACGGGAAAATTTTTTACCGCTTTACACAAAATATCTTTATAGATTCATTAATTAGATCAAGGGAGAGGAGTACCATTTATGTTTCACACAGGTTGTATCATTTCAATTATGAACGAGGAGTCAAGCCCTTTACATCAATCACAACGATGAGGTAAAAGGAGAAATCAGAAATTAGCTCAGGCTTTAGAGGATTTATGTTGGAAATGTGGATGTCTCTAGTCAACCGTTCAGCCTTTGGGTTTTCCATTAGTCTCGGATGTCAGTCAAGTTTGAATCAGTGGTTAAATTATTGTAAATGTGGTGGTTTCTTCAAAAAATCATAGTTTCATACAAAATTTGTGACTCAATAAAGACAGACTCGACTGACTCTAAGAAAAGAAAAGATAATGTTAGTAACTACCTCCCCCAGACTTAAATAACACTGTCCCCAGTGTTATAGAAGCATGAGTTCGGTTGAAAATGAAACATAAAAATATTACAACTTACCAGTGGGTTGCCTCCCACTAAGCGCTTTTTTAGTCAGTAGTGTGATTGTGTCAGAGCTCAGGCATCTGGTGGATCAGATAATATCAATGAATGCCTCTGCGACAATCGTTTCATCCATGGTGGTGTATATGCGTTGAGCGCATGAGATCGGCCAAGGAATACAGGAATAGCACTAGGGTGGGACGTTCGTCTGGGTGGGACACTTTTTTCCCTGTAAAACCATCAAAAGTAAAAACAAGTGCTCTACGATAATCTCGTGGTTTGGTTAACTGTAAAACAGTCTTTGTACCTTGAAATGTCTTATTGATAATATCAGAGGGTTTGAGTCCAGAAAGTGCGTACCTTTGCTTTTCGGTGGATGGTGTGTGGGATATAGAGCTTTCTGTTTGACAACAGCTCTCAGACTTGCAGTATTGAGATCATTCCGAAAACCAGTTGTTTCAGAAAATTTAGGCCAATGTCGAGTCTGGTGTCGACCATACTCTGGTAATGTCGATCGACACTGAGCCTGCAGCTCGGATATCTGCACGTATTCTGCAATCCAGCTCCGCAATCCCTGTCTCCATCACAAAAATATCTTCTTCCATCCATTGTCATTGAAAAGAATATAATCTTGGACCCTAGTCCGGAAGATATGATCACCACTCCAAATCTCAAGCTCAGAAGCTTGGTTACTCACTTGCTCAATAGGAACCAACTCCTTGACATACCCAGCAGTAATGTCCGTGGAGGTTTCTACAGAGAATGCTTGACCATCAATGGTGGGTGTCTTTCTCAGCTTGTCCATGTGAAAGTTCATGACCAGATCATCCATATTCAAGCCTATCCTTCCTTTCCTCACATCAATCATAGCACCAGCTGTATCCAAGAAAGGTATTCCCAGAATGAGAGGATCCTTAGGTTCTTCCTCATATTTCAACACCACAAAGTCTGTGGGAATCAAGCAATCTCCAATTTTTACTTGAACATCTTCTAAGACACCTTCTGGAATCCTTTTGGATCGATCAGCCAAGATAACATAGATCTCAGTCGACTTGAAAGCAATCATCTCAAGGCTAATACCAACAGAGTAAAGCATCAAGTTAATACTCGAGCCAAGATCACAAAGAGAATGAGGAAACTTTATTGTGGAGATGGAGCAATCGAGCACAAAACTTCCTGGATCATGTAGCTTCTCTAGAATCCTACTCTTAATTATGACACTAACTTGTTCAAAGACTATCACTTCCTTCTGTTTTCCTTTCCTCTTCTGTGAGGTCTCATTCAGGATAATCGCACTGATGTCTTTGGTAAGCAAAACTCCTTCCTCAGGACTCACACAATTAGTAACCATTCTCTTAACATACCTCTTTAGTGGAGGTGAAAATTTGACTGCATCAACTAGAGGTAGCTCAATCATCACCTTATCCATCATTTCTTTTCATCTAGTTTTCTCTATCTCTTGTTTAGACTTCCTAAGAATCCTTGGGAATGGAACCTTCGGTTTGTAGAATCTTTCCTCTGAAATAGGCAGTTTCTTAGAACTTGGTTCACCAGATGGGCCCTTGTGTCGATCGACACACCCTTGGTGTCGATTGATACCCAAGGTGGTGTCGATCGACACTGGTGTTTCATAACTCGGAGTGGCCATATCCTGCTGTTGGTATCGATCGACACCAGGGGTTGTGTCGATCGACACTGGTACCTCTTCTGCAGCATTTTCTTCAATTTCTTCCAACTCTACGAGTTCATCAACAGTCAAACCACTTTCCACAAAAAAGGCATTGCAGGCATGGTTAGGGTTGTTCTCAGTCCTTCCAGGAAGGAAGCCTTCTTGTCTTTTAACAGCCCCAGTAGTCTGTACAACCTGAACATCCAGCTTCTTGACATGGGTGTCAAAGATTTCAAATCTTCCCATTGAAGTCCACAGTGATCTTCTGCTGACCTTTCCAAATCTGTTCCAACATAGACTTCATCTCACTTTCTTCAGTTTTTGGAGGAGGGGCTTGGTAAGAAGAGTTTCCATAGTTCCTTGTGAAGCTACTGCTAGGATAAGTCTTCTGGTACTCAGGCCTTGGTGGGTATCCATATCTCTGTCCTTGATATCCAGTTCCATTGACGTAGTTAACATCCTTTTCCTCAAAACCTCTCACTGGTTCATAGGTCTCTACCTCTGCAGCAAATTGAACTGAGTTCTTACCCATAAGAAGACTGTGAACCGTGTCCAAGCGTTCACCTCACCGATCTGACTACCATCCATGTTCGCTGCTTGTTTCTTCCTCTCAAAGTTTGCATTCTTGGTACTATTGCTAGAAGCCAAATTTTCAATCAACACATTAGCATCCTCGGGAAATGTGGTGTTGAAATTCCTGTTGCTAGCAGCATCCAAAGCCATCTGATATCTCCAATCAACCCCTCTGAAAAAGATACCCAACAACTGAACCTCACTGAAACCATGATGTGGACAATCTCTCTGATATGCTTTGAATCTCACCCAAGCTGCCTTAAATATTTCAGTTGGTCCTTGTGTAAATGTAGATATCTTCATTCTCAAATCCTCAGACCTTGCATCATCGTAGAAATTGTTTAGGAAAGTTGTATACGTTGTTTCCCAAGTTGTTAATGATCCCGGCTTCAACTGTTTAAGCCAATAAGCTGCTTCCCCAGCAAGAGAGTTTGGGAAGAGCTTGCAGAAAAGATAGTCACCTCCAGAATCAATCAAAGTAGAGGTAACAACTAGAGTTGCACCTGCAGCTATCGCTGTCGGGATGCTCCTTTCTGTAAAAAAGGAAAACAAAGTTCACCAAAAGAAACCAAATTACAATGGAAATAATCAGATGAAGTAGATTTGGAGATCTACATGTATGAGATTTTGGGAGGGATCATGTTTGGAATTACAAGCATGAATCAATAGCATCAAGCCACTCAAAGCTATCTACTTTCCTATATGTGAAATTACAAGCACGAATCTATAGCATCAAGTCACTCAAAAGTACATTGTCTTGCACGAATCTATAGCATCAAGTCACTCAAAACTGTGTACTTTCAATCTTTACATATATGAGATTTCAATGCTAATGAATAACATTAACTTGAAGTAAGGAACAATTGAGTTCTTCCCATCATAATTCTAGTTACTCCTATTCGAATTTGTTGTTTGTCCATCAATAACTGCTAAACTCCTAAAACCCATGAAATGAACTATATACTGCTAATTCTATCAACTTCAAATCAGCTAGTGAGACATTGGTTTATGGTGACACAATGACAAAAGGAACCATGAGTGAAGAAGAAAAACCATTTGCTTTGATACTTGTCACCAGATCCTCAAACCTCTCAATATGATCCATCGAATGTTCATTAGAAAGACCATGAAAAAGATGCTTTCTCACAAGAGTATAGTATGCGGGTTTCAGCTCAAAATCATTTCTCTGAAATGCAGGAGGTCGAATAGCAGACCTGGCCTGTTATAATCGGCAAGTAGTCTCATTTGATCAGCTACATCAGCTCCATTATTGCCCTGCGGACCATTTTTGACCACTCGGTGTCGAGCGAGACCCTCCTCTTGGTGTCACTCGTCACCAATGACAACCTCAATTATAGCGTTTCCGTCAGCATCAAGTATTTAACCCTGCGCATTTCGTACATGACCCTCTGGATCACACAACGCTCCAGCCTCATCCCTTACCAACACCAGGGAGTTATTCATCTCTGCTCCCCGCTGTGCTTTCCGAATGGCTCGCTCTAGCTTTCCTAGTTCTTGAGTAGAAAGATTCACAATCGGAAGACTTCTATTGCTCCTGGTACCGTGCTTATGCATGCACTTGAAACACACAAGAAAAAGAAAAGAAAGAACGCGTAAGTAACAAAATAGATGAAAAGCTTAGACTAAATTCTAACTTAAATCTAATGGCAAATCAAAGAGTTCCACAGCAACGACGCCAAAATTTGATATGCTCAAATTAAACCTAGAGCAACTCTCTCAAATTAATAGACTGATTATCGTACTTAGGGTCAAATTCCACAAAGAACTCATGTTCACGCAATAGATTATCAGTTTATGAATTAAGCTAAACAATATAAATTATAATTAAAAACAGCAAAGCAATTAAATCGGGTTGTAAAATAATTGGGAAAAGAGCTAGGCTTAGGAAATTTCTCAGGTAATTTAGAATTGCATAATAGGTAAATTGTCAGGATTGTTATTAAGAACCGTTCACGAACTCGAAACACAATGGTTAAATAAACCAGCTTCCGCTGCAGAAATTATCTATGTCTAAATCAAGAATTCCAAATTTTTTTGCTAAATTCCTCAATTCAGACAAGCATTAATGATCAGATTCGATTGTTCAAAAAATACCTAAACCAAATTCCTTGGCGAGTAGTTATTTTGCTCATCTAAGATAGTTCAGGCAATCAATTACACTTTCGTGTCAACTAATCAACCTAATATCAGATTTTAGGTCGCAAAGCTAGAATAAGCAATAAACATAATCTAAATGAAGAACTCTATTGATTCAATCCTAACAATCTAACAATCTAACAATTCATCATAAACCTTTGAGAATCCCTAAATCTAACAAGAAAACTACTCATACATGGTGAATGAAGCAAACATCATGAATAGAATAGAATAGATCTCTCAAAATAAATCTCTCCCATTCTGTGAATATATTCAAAAAGTAAAGAGAAACGTGGCCTAAACAAGTGGCAAAACCCTAAAAATAAAGCTAAACACGAGCCAAGGTTGTCCCGGGAGATTCTGAAGATTTTTGGGCGAAAAGGAAATATTCTATAATTTTTTATGTGCCTGGTGTCTGGGTCAATCGACACCACCACCTTTCTACGTTTCTGGCACTGGTGTTGATCGACACCACCCTAAGTGTCAATCGACACTGAGGAAAAAATATGGCCATTCCTCTGCGATCACTCCTCTTCAAATCTGCTTTGATCCCTTTGACTCCAAAAGCTCCATAATTGTCTAAATCATGCAAGAACCTTCAAAGACTCTAAAAGACTCGAAAAACACCAAAAAGACTCAATAAATACTACATATATCATGGCTAAAAACCGATAAAAACCATGATATATCAATAGGGAGTCTTGTGACACCAATTCTTGAGAGTTTGGGTACAAAGGATCCACGCCCTACTCCAGATGAGAGGTGTCTTACCATGGAAAAGATATATTTAGGCAACTTAGGCCTCTTGGTACCGATCTTTCCAATGTATCATTTTCAGGATCCCACAGGCGCCCACCGATACATTCGACTACTGCAGGTAGGACACACAATTCTTCTCACTAGGGATAATGTAGAGTTTCTGCCTCATGCTGATATATTGAGTTTTTAGACTTTTTAAAAATCATTTTAATTCTAGTTTCTTTATTTTTAAAATCCAAGCCTTCTTTTTTCCGGAAACCTTGCACCACAAGCCTAGTCTTGTACTTATCAATGGACCCATCAGTTTTCAATTTTGTTTTGAAAATCCATTTATTCCCTAGGGCTTTAAACCCTTGCGGTAAATCTGTTATCTCATATGTATTATTTTGCAGAATAGAGTCCATCTCACTATTAATGGCTTCCTTCCAGAAAGGACCGTCTGGTGTATACATTGCTTCTTGGAAAGTTGTAGGTTCATTCTCTGCGAGAAATGCTACTAAGAACTCAGATCCAAATGTTTTTCCCTACAAGGTCTTTTCCATCGTCTAAGTTCTTCTTCTTCTTCTTTGTCATTAATAGTCGTGCCTGAACCACTTGCTTCATTCCTGGAGAAGCTAGCATCTCGTTGATCATGAGTTCACTTATTATTTTCTTTATCTTTACATGGGAACACGTTTTCAAAAAATGAAGCGTTTCTTGACTCCATTATAGTGTTCACATGAATATCCGGTATATCAGACTTATATACCAAAAACTGATAAGCACTACTATTATGAGTGTATCCGATGAAAATGCAATCTACCGTCTTAGATCCGATGGTGACCTTTTTCGGAGGTGGAACTGCAACTTTTTCTAGGCACCCCCACACTTTCAAGTATTTGTATGAAGGTACATTACCTTTTCAAATTTTGTATGGAGTTTTTCCAGTCACTTTATGCGGTATTTTGTTCAGGATATGGTTAGTGATAAGCAAAGCTTCCCCCCCCCCCACATGTTCTAGGCTAACCCGGATTCCTGCAACATTACATTCATCATTTCCTTAAGAGTTTGGTTTTTTCGTTCCGCAACTCTGTTGGATTCCGGTGAATAGGGAGCGGTAGTTTGATGAATAATGTCGTGTTCCCTGCAGAACGCATTAAACAGTTCATCATATTCTCCTCCTCTATCACTTCGAATCATCTTGATAGTTTTATAAAGTTAATTTTCTACTTCCAACTTGTATTCTTTGAATTTCTCCAAAGCTTCGTCTTTACTACGTAATAAATATACATAGCAATATCTTGTACAATCATCTATGAAGGTTACAAATTATTTTTTTCCACCTCTAGTTTGCACAAATTTTAAACCACACAAGTCTATATGAATTAAAGCCAGAGGTTGCGTTGTTCTTTCCATGCTTGGTGATGGTTTTTTAGTGAGTTTAGGTTGGACGCAAATCTCACATTTATCTTTGCTTATTTTGTGTTTTGGGATCAAATTCATGTTCATTAATCTACTCATAGACTTGAAATTAACATGTCATAGGCGTTCGTGCCAAGTATTAAAAGACTCCGCAAAATAAGCAATTGGTTTGTTATTCTTCTTTTTCGAGGTAGAAGCCTCGGTTCCAGCATTGGTGCGGATAAACGCTTCAACATACATTTTAAAAAGCCCATCACAAACAAACCCCTTTCCTAAGTACATCCCATTTTTGGAAATCACAAGCTTATCCACTTCTAGCTTAATAGTGAATCCATACTTGCTAATGAGAGAACCCGAAATCAGATTCTTGCGCATATCCGGCACGTGGACTACGTTCATCAACGAGAGCTCACGTCCAGAGGTAAGCTTCAAGACGACTTTCCCATAACCTTCAATCTTTGAGGTAGCAGAGTTCCCCATGAAGAGTTTCTCGTCACTCTTATTCTTTTTGTAGGTTGAAAACATCGACCTATCCATGCAAATGTGCCTTGTTGCACCGGTATCGAACCACCAAGTCTTCGGATGGCTTTCAGCAACATTAGCCTCGGTGACAACCCCGCACATACCAGCCTCAATGACCTTCACCACGTCGGACACGGTTGCGTTTTCGCTGGCCATGTTCTGAAACAACCATGATCAGAACCAATAAACTGAATTAATTTTCCAGAAAATTAAAACAACAAGAGATAATGATTCTACGTACGCAGCAAACAATTCAAAACACTTCAGGTTACGTAATTAATATTCTCAATACAAAAGAAACACTAAACACTTCACGTTACAATGAGTGTTAAACTTTTGATATGTAGAAAAAAAATAAACCAAGAGACAATAAGTCTCGCTGAGTGTTAGAATTGTTTCAAAACACAACAGCGCACGTAAAATCAAAACCAAACCAAACAAGGTTTATTTCAATGAGTGTTGTCACGTGCAAAATTAAGAACACCAAACAACGTTTGTTTCAATTTACACAACAACAATCAAGCGAATTAAATTGCAGTTCAAGTAATTAATTTTCTGCAATTTGCAAACAAATAAGAAAAACCAAACAGCAGTTTCAAGTTAATCTTTTCAATTTGCAGAAATTTAAAACAAAAGACAAGAGTGTTGTCAACACACGCAAGATTAAAAACAAACCACACAATCGTTTGTTTCAATTTGCTAGACCCAACACTATCAATCACGTAAGTGATAAACTTGTGATCAAACTGCAGGTTCACGATTACTACAACAGCAATCACTTTGCAACCAGTCACAACTCAAAACTGCAGGTTTCAATTAACTCAAAACGAAAACTGCACTTGTTAACGTTTGATTATAGACTGAGAATCGCATTCCAAAGTCTGATTATCAAACCACTTGTGATTATTAAAAACAAATTGCAGGTTTACGACACAGGTTTTGATTATCTTAAACTTCACAACCAAACTGCAACAAATAATCAACTCTGAGGCTCGCAAGCTCTCTTCACAATTCTTATCCAATCACAACTGGAAGCAAAAATTAGAGACTTGTAACACACAAGCTCTTCTAACACGTTTATGAATCTCAATTTCAATTCGTTATATGTTGGTATAACACATACGAATTTCAAAGAGTTAAGAATGTAAGAGCTCAAAAGTTGCTACACTACGGAATATAATGAAAATCAAAAACATAAACGGTTAAGGAAAGAAAACGAGTGGAGGCGAGATAATAAATCTCTTTCCTTAACTCTTTGAATCTCCCGTAGTGTCACGAGTCTCTATGATCCAAGAGTCCCAGGATACAATCCACTATCAATTGATTTCACAAACACTTGAAATTCAATTCTAATCGAACTAACTCTACGATACTCTCAAGACACTTACTTTGAACCTAGAGAGATTGCTGGGTTTCTTTTCTTTCTGTTTTTTTCTGTGTGTTTATCGATATTCAAAGAGAAGAACTCATCTAAGTATTTAAAGAGATTTTGGATTACCTAGGTTTGAATTCGTTTTACCACAAATCAGCCCAAGTCAATCGAAAATCTAGGAGGGTGGGCGACGTGAAGAAGCCATCAATCTCTCCATGAATCCGAGTTTCAAGGAAACAAGATGAAGAAGAGACAAGTCCTTCGAAGTCGTGAAACAGAGCAAAGCGTCGTTTTCTCCGTTCAAAACCGGGTCGGTTACTACTATACCTTTAATGAAAAATTTGGGAAGAAAAAGGATATGGGAATAAAAATTTGAGACATGAGGGGGTCTGAGTAATTGACCCGTCAATAGCTGGAATCCCTCCTATCTTCAAAAACTATCCCCATACTCTTCCTCTTCCCATTTTTTTCTTCTCCAAAAGGTATGAGGATAAAAATTATCCTCATTAAAAATATTCCAGAATCGGACCCGTTCAAAACCTGACCCCACTTTCATCAGATATCCACATGAGCTGGGCCATTCTCAAAGCCCATTTCACATTCACACAATCAATTTTACTAAGCCCATTTGGCTTTAGTAAAATTCGGTCCAACAATATATTTAATTAAAATCAAAACTTTCTCAACCATTGATTATAATTGGAAAAATTAGAAATAAAGGAAGTTTTAAAGATGTTTTGTCCATCTATACCTTTTGAATTAATATTTGTGATTCTAATCTTTTTAAAATATTTATCTCCATTATACTCTTAATTTGAAAATTTCTTAAAAACACACACATATTGTAACTCTCTTATTTAGAAAGACGGTTTCCTTTTTTTCCTTTTGATTTACATTTTTTTATTAAATCTGATGAATAAAATAAAAACTAAAAACTAATCTAATTAAAAACCCCAATTGGAAAAAAAACCTAACTTCCTCGATCAACTTCTTCTTCTTAATTCTTTGTCTATTAACAATTGTTAGTGACTAATGCTTGTACAAAGTCATAGCCACTTGGTTCAGCTTGCTGGGATTGGCCCTGTGAGCAAATTATCCTTCAGGTTCCTGCATTACCAATAGGATGAAACAGTTAACAAAAACAAAACGCCAGGTTTGAGTTTGAGGTTGACTCTGGGTTCAGCTTGCTGGGATTGGTCCTGTGAGCAAATTATCCTTTAGGATGAAACAGTTAATAGAAACAAAACGCCAAAAAGGCAAAGAAAGCACAAGAATTGAAAAGAAAATAAGACATATAGATACTCCAGCTGTTTGAGTTTAGAGATTGAAAATGGTATGTCACGTGTCTCCAAACAAATAGTTAGTAGATAAATCCCTGAAATAAGAAAGGTATTTGATTAGATAATAGAGATTTAAATAGTTTGATAAACTTGCCACTGGTTTAACTCTATAATTTAAAGAGAGAAGAGAAGCCACACATTGATTTAAGATTCCTCAGATATCAAAGGGCTGGAGATATCTCCCCTCCAACGTTTAGTTTGGACAGATTAGGTGTTCCACAAGAAAACTCAAAATGTCAAAATCAGATTAAAAAATCTGAATCAAAGAGATAATTGTAAAAACAAAAAGGAATGAGAGATGACACGATGCTTACCGAGAGAAAACGTCAAGAAGCAGATTCGCCACATACATAAGGCTCCAAAATAACTAGACCTTCCAAAATAAAATTTCATAATCAAAGGAAACCAAACAAAATTAAAAAAAATTCTCACTTTTGTGTGAAAGTATTTTTGATGGCAAAACACTAAAGAAACATGATCAGTCTTACCAGTCCAATGATCATAACGGAATAGATTGGTTCTAGTGCAGTAACTAGGGCTCCGACGAAACATGAATGTAGCCAAAAAAATCAACTCCTTTCACATGCAAACATTGCTAAATATTTCTGTAAAGTGAAATAAAACCAAGCTATAACGTTCGCAATACCAAAAGCCACGATTAAGCCAAATAATGCTCTGTAAATTTAAATAAGTCACTGGTCTAAAGAAAAATAAAACTTTTTGTAATTAAATTTGTCTAAACTTCAAGTTTCTTCCCTGTTGATAACAGAGAGAATTTTTGACTTATTGCAGGAGAAACAGAGAGAAATTTCTGAGAAAGATCAAGCTGAAACCTAGACGTGAAAATTGTTCGTAGAGCGAACGAACCCATTTCGTTTATATTCTTCTCTTGGAGCGTGAGATGGTGAAAGAGAACAGAGATGCTTAGAGCCTTTAGACCTTCAAAAATAAAAACTTCACAGTCAAAGAAAACCAAACAAATTTAAACTAAATTCTCACTTTTGCAAGGAATTTTCGTTGCTCTAACTAGATTTTGACTTTGGATCGAATGGCTGCAACAGAAAAGAAAGGAAAAAACTTCGATTAGGTCCTAACTAGTGAAAAGTAAAACAAGCCAAATGGTGTTTGATCATTTCTTATAAAACCTAATGAAACGATCATAACTGTATCAGAGAGTACACATCTTAGTGTAACAAAAGAGCACGTACAGATTGACAAGACTGAAGCAATTTGTTAGCTGATGTGGAAATTCCCCATGATTCTTGTTGTTGATTAGTATTCTATTGATGTGTTATATGAAGTTTTCCTTTAATATCACAACTTCTAAACTGCAAGTGCACAGTGAAGCAGTCATAGTACTTAAGGTTATCGATCACACAGAGAGTAATAGCTACACGGAATGAATTCAAAGAAGAAACCTAACTAAGACAAAATATGAAAAGGGTTTGTTTTTGGGTTTTCTAATGATTAAGCAATGAAATAAGAAAGCAATAAAGTAAAATCGGTTTTAAACTAATGAATGAAGGCGTTGGGCGTTTAGAGAGTCATCTTAGGGTTTCCATGGTTCTCAACAAATCAAGTGAAAGATAATATGCATATGTTTTCATTCTAGGTTCTCAACTACGAACACGGACAAACAAACAAGCTATAGTTCATAGAATGAATGTCTAAAGTCTCAGCACCCCATTACTCAACTTACGCAGACAACGGCATACATCAACCAGCAAGCTAAACAAGTTCGATAAGTTCACAAAGCCCCATAACTCAACTCACACAGGTTATGGTGCGAGGCTTCAGTAGCACTAGGTCTGAGGAGTAGGTTTATGCGGATAACGCTCCTATCCTTTTAGATCAGTGCTTGGTGATCAATCCAAGCAACATGCATTAAGTAAAAGATGTCCCAAGAGAACTCTAATAACAAACAAAAATCAGATCTAACAACCTAGATGAATTGAACCATGAATTCCCCTTGAATCACCCCATAAAACCCAACAAAGAGAACTACTCGCTCATGATGCAAAGAAACGCAATAGATATCATAAAGAATAACATCACAAACGATTCAATAAATCAAAGGGGGTTCAAATAAAACTTTTCTAGGTGTCACAGAAGATAACTTGTCTCCCCAAAAGCAAATAAGAGTAGAGAGAGATGAGAAACAATAAAGAACAAGGATGAAAAAAACTTCAAGGGGCGACTTCTAGGGTTGGAGGCAACGAAGAAGGCTCTGTAGAGATGTCCTAGGGCTTCAAACTCGAGGTTGGAGAGGCACAGAAAGAGGCTCAACAAAATTAAGAAGGCACACCCCAAAAAATTAGGTTAAATAGGTATTTATAGGCCTTGGGGTGTGGAAAGTCGGTTTTAGGGTTTTTAGGACAAAACTCGGCGTTTTAGGCAAGGATGGATGAAGTCTTCTGGCCTAGGTCACGGGTCTCCTAACCAAGGTGGTGATGAAGGCTGGCCTCGGTCACGGGTGCCATGACCGAGGTTGACAAGGAGCTTAATCTCGGTCACACTCCTTGTGACTGAGGTTAACAAGGCTTCACTCTTTGGGTCATATCTTCCAAACGGCTGAATGGATTGCTTTGATTTTTGTCTCAGGTGAAACTTGACTCTTCTAGCTTTCCATATACACCAAGATCTTTGTATTTTCTGCACGGGAATGTCTTCAACGAATGTCAAACTTTTGATGCTTTGAAACTGCCTTAAAACGGGTTTTGCTCTATTTTATATCCTTTTTGCTCCAAAACTTCTAAAAGTCTCCAAGAAGTGAAAATGGTGGAAAATGGCCTTGAAGTGTTCATAATCACTTGTTTCTTCATTAAAAACCTAATAAAAACATATAAAAAATGGGCAAAAATACGATGTTATATCATCTATTAAAAATGAATTTTTAAATAAAATGATTTCTATGTTTCATAAGGTAATATGTAGAGAAGTGATAGTTTACTTATAGAAAATTGAATTATACATCGCTGATCTGAATGCTTTGGAGGTTCCCAAACTCTGTAGGTAATGATGGCCCGTTGAGATGATTTCTGCTCAAGTTTCTGACAATTAAAGCAAATCTCAAGTCAACAAACCTAAAGGAAGTTAATGCCAATTCAGGGGTCGATGAAGACATAAAAGATGAGATGATGCTCAAGATCACTAAGTGTTAATGGTATTGACCTTGAGAAACTGTTGCCAGACAGATCCCTGAAACCAAAGTTTGTATGGAGGTATTTCGCCCTTGAAACTGTTTAAGTCCAAGAATGCTTCAATCGATTTTTAACACCTTGGAAACTTCCTTCCTCCTGCAATTTAAAGATTGAATCTGGGTTCAGCTTGCTGGGATTGGTCTTGTGAGCAAATTATCCTTTAGGTTCCTGCATTAGCCATAGGATGAAATAGTTAACATAAACAAAACGCCAAAAAAAGTCAAAGGGAACACAAGAATGGGAAAGAAAAGAACACATATAGATACACCATTGAGTTTACAGATTGAAAACGGTATGTCATGTGTCTCCAAACAAAATGTTAGTAGAGAAATCCCTGAAACAAGAAAGTTTTTCAATTAGATATAGAGATTTAAATATTTTCATAAACTTGAGAATTATAAACTTAGACGTAAGCAAGAGAAGCACAGTTACCAATCTCATCAGGAATTTGACCAGCCAATTTATCTCTTTGCAGTCTCTGTCATTTGCAAAGACAAGAGCTTCACAAGGATCAAACATTATGTCTCTTCACAAACACTTAAATCTAAAGAGAGAAGAGAAGACAGACATTGATTGAAGATTCCTCAGATCTCCAAGGGCTGGAGATATCTCCCCTCCAACATTTCGATTGGACAGATTAGATGTTCCACCAGAAAATTCAAAACGTCAAGATCAGATTAAAAAATCTGAATCAAAGTGACAATTGTAAAAACAAAAAGGAATGCGAGATGACACGATGCTTACAGACAGAAAACGGAGAGGCTAACGTTACCACAGAAGACACCTCGACAAGACAAAAGTTGTTGTTGTAAACATCGTCCCAATCAAGAAGCAGATTCGCCACATATATAAGGCTCGAAAATAACTAGACCTTCCAAAATAAGACACATAAATTTGAAAATCAAATAATATGTTTCTTCACAAACACATAAATTTAAAGAGAGAAGAGAGAACACCATCTCACAGCCGTTACTAGATCCGTAAGGTCTATTTTATCCACCACTACGGCTTCCCTTACCGTTGCTTCCTCTTGACTTAGCTTTATTCACGGTGATAACAACTACAGCCATCGAGAAATTTCCAATTCCTTTTTTCCATCGAAAACTTAGCCTGCTTCACTGTTGCTTCCAGTCTGGCGATCGTTATTGATCTGTCGAAACCAAATCAAACAAATCAGTGAAAACTAGCGTACAAGGTATTGAAAAAGCTATGAAATAACAAAATCGTTTAAACTCAGGAAGATTAACATAGCGATTGGACAAAATATCAAAGGATCAGAATCATATATGTAAACAACTAATCAAATCAAGTCACAGAGAAACAAAAATCGGGAACAGATCCAACAACGACTGAAATTGGGATTTTGGAATAACCTAGCCAAAACTGAGATAACGCCCTTTCTTGATTATGATCGGCGGTGGTTCAAGCCGCTGCAAAAGCACCGTTAATTTCTGTAGACATTTTTCGAAAAATAGAGTTTGGGATATTCAAAATTGAGAAATATCAGAGAGAGAGACGTAGACGCTATTCTTCCTCTAACGGTCGTTTCGATTTTCTTCAAACGGTATTTTCGATACCTTATATACAAAATTCAAATTTCAAAAAGAAAAAAGAAAAAGCAAGCTTTGTGAACGTTGTTACAATTGTGATACAAAATCCCAGTTTCAAACCGCAGGTTTTCAAATTAATTGAGAATTTCAAAGCTTCGGTTTAGAAAAAAACCTGATTTTTTTTTGGTTAAAGGTTAACCATTATGTAACCAGTGTGAGTTTTTTCTCCTTTTGCTATACAAAAACGACAAACATTCCGCTATTGTATCGTATACATGGATTTATGTGGTAAGAATGATTCAATTTTTAAGATACCATGAATTTTTTTTATTTTTTATCATACATAGATTTTTTTGTATATTTTCTTGCGTTCGAGGATAAACTTTGTTAGTTATACACAAAGAAAGATCATTGATAATATGATCTATACTTATTACGACTTGATAGATTTAATTTGTGTTTGTGTAGAAATTATCCATCAAAAGTCCAAAGAAGACGAGTTTTCCATCTATAACTTATCCGATTCCGAGCTTTACTCTCTTTTTTTCCTTCGATATTTTCCATTGGTTGTCATGGATCTTTCTTGCTTAGCAAGAAATTCGTTACATCCATTGAACCTATCTTCTCTTGTGGACTCAAAGCTAACATGAAAATAATGATTTAAAAAAAATACTCTCTTTAAAAACTTGATACCATAGTTTGTACACGCAATGTTAAAAGATTAACATGCTTTTCTTAATAACCGGATAAATAAGAAAGGTATAGATGGAAATTTTTTTTTGAAAAAGCTCTTTATTTCCAATTTCTCCAATAATAATTATCTCAATATTTATAAATTTAATTCGAAAAATAACTATAATTTTATTTATGATTTTACATGTTTCAAAAATATACCATTCTATACAAATTGAACCAACAAAGCAAATAAAATTAGTTTGGGAGTATATTTGTCATTTGATATTTTTAAAGGTATCATCTC
This sequence comes from Cardamine occulta, assembly GCA_028015245.1. Lineage (NCBI taxonomy): Eukaryota > Viridiplantae > Streptophyta > Magnoliopsida > Brassicales > Brassicaceae > Cardamine > Cardamine occulta. Next base: position 15,846,424 of record CM051388.1, on the reverse strand, counting down.
TATCCAAATAGTCTAATTCGGTTCATCCAGGTAATTTTAAAAATTTTACCTAAATTTTAAAATCTTATTCTGATACCCTATCAAAATAAAGCATTTGAATAAACTATTTTTTGCACTAAACAAACATCAATACTCACTTCCATCTACATAAACAAACGGAATCTTACTCATTATTTTTTCTTTTTTTTCTTCTCTCAATTCATCGCTTCTTAATTATTCTCCCTTACTCTAATATGGTTATTAACTTCATTTTGTTTTAAAATGTGGTCATTTAGCCTAACATGACAAAAAGAATTAACTATTATAAATCTAGACCGTAGATGAGGTTAGGCACGGTGATCATAGCACCGACACATATATGTTTGCGTCGTAGAAGATAATTACCCCACCCACGATTTTCTTGATCTTCGCTATTCACTCTCTTTGCGAACGCATTAAGCAAGGCAAGGAGAGAGAGATTAGCATCGTCACCTATACAAAGAGAGCGATTGAGAAACACAACTCCTTCTCCTACCTCTGGATCTGACTCCGTTGAAGATCGCCGTACCTGGATCTGCTTCAGGTTTGCTCTTTTCATTCCCCGAAACTCTGAGATCTGTGGTTACATCGACGTTTGATTTTGGTATAATCGTTTTCGTATGAACATTTCGTTGTTACTTGTAAAAATTCTCAATTAGCTTTGGATTATTAGTTTACGTTTATGATCCATTGGGATCTGATTCCAGTTCGAAACTCGTTGCACTGTTTTCAATCTTTTGATTCGCCGATCTGATTCACTATATATGAAATTAATTCCGAATCTGGTAACTACGAATCCAATTTGGTGTATTGATCTAAGCGCATGATTAATATCTGATCTAAAGTATCTATGGATTTGCATTTTCTGTAAAATGATTATATGAAACTCTATGAATAAATCACATTTGAAAGGATTTACTAATGTGAGAGAGGTAATTGTAAACAGGAACTTCAAATTTTTGGGTGTGTATTGGTCAGATTTTGGAATATATGAAATTTGGTGTCTAGATCTAAACTGCATGAGTAGTGTTTGTTCTAAAGCATATATGGATTTGCATTTCTTTATCATGATTATGAAACTTTATGAATCAATCACATTGGAAAAGATTTACTAATGCGAGAGAGGTTTTGTTTTTATACAGGAAGTTAAAATGTTTGGTGTGTACCGAGTTTTCGTCTTGTTGGTGTTTGTTGGTCAGCTTTGCAATGGGTTCTATTTGCCAGGGAGTTATATGCATACCTACTCAGATGGAGATCCTATTTTCGCGAAAGTTAATTCCTTGACTTCTATAGAAACCGAGCTTCCTTTCAGCTTCTACAGTCTTCCTTACTGTAAACCGCTTGAGGGGATTAAGAAAAGTGCTGAGAATCTTGGGGAGCTTCTCATGGGAGATCAGATTGATAACTCCGCTTATAGGTTTCGGATGAGAACTAATGAGTCTCTTTACCTCTGCACTACGCCTCCTTTGAGTGAGCATGAGGTCAAGCTCTTGAAACAGAGAACGCGTGAGTTGTATCAAGTTAATATGATTCTGGATAACTTGCCAGCTTTGAGATTTGCTAAGCAAAATGGGGTTACCATACAGTGGACTGGGTATCCTGTTGGGTATTCGCCACCAAACAGCAATGATGATTACATCATTAACCATCTCAAGTTTAAGGTCTTGGTCCATGAATACGAAGGCAATGTCATGGAAGTTATTGGTACCGGTGAAGAAGGTATGGGTGTGATATCTGAAGCTGATAAAAAGAAGGCGCGGGGCTATGAGATTGTTGGATTTGAGGTTGTTCCTTGTAGTGTTAAGTATGATCCTGACAAAATGAAGAAACTTCATATGTATGACTCTGTTCCTTCGGTTAACTGTCCGCTGGAGCTTGACAAAGCTCAGATCATAAAAGAACGTGAGAGAATAACCTTCACTTATGAAGTTGAATTTGTTAAGAGTGATACAAGATGGCCATCCAGATGGGATGCTTATTTGAAAATGGAAGGTGCTCGTGTGCATTGGTTCTCTATTCTGAACTCGCTTATGGTGATCTTCTTTCTCGCTGGGATCGTTTTCGTCATATTCCTGAGGACAGTGAGAAGGGATTTAACAAAGTATGAGGAACTGGACAAGGAAGCGCAGGCACAGATGAATGAGGAGCTCTCTGGATGGAAACTTGTTGTTGGAGATGTGTTTAGAGAACCAGAGATGTCAAAGCTTCTATGCATAATGGTGGGAGATGGGGTTCGAATTACAGGAATGGCTGTTGTCACCATTGTTTTCGCAGCACTTGGATTCATGTCACCTGCTTCAAGAGGAATGTTACTAACCGGGATGATTATTCTCTATCTATTTTTGGGTATTGCTGCTGGGTATGCTGGTGTTCGTCTCTGGAGAACCGTCAAGGGAACTTCAGAAGGATGGAGATCACTTTCCTGGTCCATTGCATGCTTCTTCCCGGGTATAGCTTTTGTTATATTAACAGTGTTGAACTTCCTTCTCTGGAGCAGCAAGAGTACTGGAGCCATCCCAATCTCTTTGTACTTTGAGCTCTTGGCTCTATGGTTCTGCATCTCGGTTCCGCTCACTCTGTTTGGAGGATTCTTAGGCACACGAGCAGAGGCAATCCAGTTTCCCGTAAGAACTAACCAGATCCCAAGGGAAATCCCTGAACGAAAATACCCGTCATGGCTTCTAGTCCTTGGAGCAGGAACACTTCCTTTTGGAACGCTATTCATAGAACTGTTCTTCATCTTCTCCAGCATATGGTTAGGGAGATTCTACTACGTATTCGGTTTCTTACTCATAGTCCTGCTTCTCTTGGTAGTCGTGTGCGCAGAAGTATCAGTGGTCTTGACCTACATGCACCTCTGTGTTGAAGATTGGAGATGGTGGTGGAAAGCTTTCTACGCATCTGGCTCAGTCGCATTGTACGTTTTCGCTTACTCCATCAACTATTTGGTCTTTGATCTGCAAAGTCTGAGCGGACCTGTCTCAGCTATGCTATACATTGGTTACTCTCTGCTTATGGCAATTGCAATCATGCTCGCAACCGGAACCATTGGCTTCCTCACCTCCTTTTACTTCGTCCATTATCTCTTTTCATCTGTCAAAATCGATTGATACCTTGACGAACATAAAATCTCAGCCGTTGATGTTATTTCAGGTGTTGTTATTTTTTGTCATTACTAGACTATGTAGAGTCCACTATTTTTACATGTTTTTTTTCATAATTTTCGGACCTTTATTCCCCTTATATGTTTTTTTTTCTTTTAATTACAACTCCGCTTCTTATGTTTTTGTTTTGAACTTTTGAGTAGAAAATAAACAAATTTGCCTCGCAACATTTGGTTTCTTTTGAATTTTGTGTGTTTCTTGCTTCTCATTGAGCTTCCTGTAATGAGTGTCCGATATATTAACTGTCGGAATTGAATCATTATTGATATGTTGTAATGTTATCAATAGCTAAGGCCTAAGAATGTACTCTATTTACATGAATCGGCTTTTTTTTGTTAAAGGCACAAGTAAATGAGAATAATGATTAATTACTATTAGTTTCTTGCATAAGGTAAACGAATATGGAAAGGCTACATCGATTATGGACATTTGCATCCGCACCTTTTCTTTTCTTTTTTAACTAACCAGCAAGAAAGAATGTAAAAGATCTCATACTAGTTAATCAGGCCTGGAACCATGAAAGATCTCTCGATGTAGTGTGTGCGTCTACTCTTCAACTCGGTTTAGTTTGTTGAATCTGTTGGAGAAGTGCTGCTGCTAGCTGTAATGTTGCTTGTAGACGCTTCTGTGGATTAGCTTCAGTTTCTTCTTCTTGTTGGCTGTTGCTGCTACCTTGTAGCTGTACATTTTGATTTCCTGGAGATACTAATTGAGGTATGTTTGGTGTCTGCACGTGTTGCAAATGGTTAAAACTTGCTCGAGCCTCTGGTGCATATCTCTCAGGCTGATTTGGAGTTTCCGTATCATGATAACGGTTTAGATCTGCATTTGGCTGCTTCCCATGAACAAACCCGCTATGCTCTTGAACAATATTATGATCTATGAAGGGTTGCATCTGTGAACTTCTGGTGTTTGTATCACGAGGTGGCCAGTCCCGATGGCTCAACTGATCATGCTTGCTCTCGATGTATGGATCAATAGATGCACTTTGAACATCTCGAGCACCACTACGCAAAAATGTTGTTGGATTCGGAATTTGTGGGTTTCCAACATCAGGAAAAGCTCCACTAGCCTCTGCATATGATGTTTCACCGTAATAGGTTAACAAGTTTGTATCTTTTCTCTCACCTTGCTGTTGGATAGGCCCAGATCCAGAACCACCATATTCTAACCGTAGAATAACTCCAGAGATGCTTAGTTTCCCCGGAACTTTAAGTACTTTCTCGGAGAAATCAGATGGAGGCACAAGGAACAACGTTGTTGTGTCATCCAATTTAGATACAGCTGCTCGTTGCTTCTCCTCCAGATAATGCATAAATTCATTATAGAACCCAATATCAGCATCACTTCCAGGAACGAAGAAAACCACCCACGCTTTGGATGATTGGTAGTAATGCTTCGCCAGCATGTCTAAACCAGTTCTTGCCGTACAATCCAGAAACTCTGGCCTGCAATTATAACCATAAACAAAACTAACTATAACAACAAATTTCATCAGAAGTCTAAGAACAATATACAAAAAAAGATTTAGAGCTACTTACAGCATCATGTCCATTACTTTGCCCACAGGAAAGCATTTAGCACGACAAATGGGATTGCCTCCTTTTGCAATAGTCCCTTCCCAGTTCCAGTCTTTTAGTGATGGTCGATTCAATTCAGGATTGTACCTTTTCTTATCAGGGACAACCGATGGGAGAGAATAACTTCCCATTATCTCATCATGTGGTTCTCGTAAGCTACTCTTGTCGCCATTCCTTATAGCCAGATACAACGGCTGGTCAACCGTTTGCTTGTATCTTAGCTGTCCAGCCTCATAGTTCTGCTCGAATGCATCTTTTGGGGAGAAATCAGCAGAGCCCCTCGAAAAAGGGCGTCTTTCTTGCTCTATACCAGAAAGCTGATGCCCTGGAAACTGTCTCTCAGGCTGCACGGATCTTGTCTTCTGTCTCTTGGTTTCCTGATAGTAGTAGTCTTCTTCGGGTAAATCCCATGGCTCTTCATACACTGAACTCCTTGACGGGAATCTGGGAGGATCATCACGGAATGCCGAACCCATTTCCCTAGGACTACCACGATATTCATGCATATCCTGAGACCTCAACCTTCCATATGCAGGACCTCCATCGCGCCTTGAGGCTGCTTTCCTGTTAAACATGTAATCTTCAGAACCTTCCAAATCCCTATCTTCCATGTAATGTGGTTCCCTCACACTGGGAATTCTGCTCATGCTTCCGTAATTTCTATCCTGAAGATAACCTTCTGAAGATCCCAATCGATCAACAGATCTGTAAGACGGAGAGAGTGATCTACTGGACGGACCCCTTCCACTGTTAGATGAGGAAGGTTCACTCTTTGCAAAACAAATATGCACTCGAGGATTCCCAAATAACTTCCCCTGAAGAGCTTCTTTCGCCTTACAAGCTGCCATCAGATTTCGGAATTGAACAAAAGCATAACTGCGACCGGGGAATACCGTGACCTTCGTTATTTCTCCAAATGAAGAAAATACCTTCCTCAAGAGCGCATCATCTACTTTCAACGAAGCGGGGAATCCTATGTATAATACCTCACTAGGTTCTGCATTTCTATCACTCACTTTTGGTTTGCTATATGTGTCTGGGCTCTCATAACGCATTCTGGAGTCTTTTTGGACAAAAGGTGACCCTCTTGCTGCAGAAGGCTGTTCATCATGACGATATATATCTTCTGTGCGTGATCCAGTTGATGACTTGTCCTGCGATAAACAGTATCACAAAGATAGAAGTAAGGTTCTCAAGTTTTAGAATAGGCATATTGGCCGAAAAAAGAAAGTGATAGCTTTAGTGCTAACTCATTTTTGAGTTATTTAAAGAGGTAACTGAGCGGAATAGCTAGCATTAGTGGTCAAGTAATCACATAAAACTATTCTATATAGCGACCCACTATGTTCCAGGATAAAGCGGACATGTTACGCAGCTTTAGCTCATACGTGAAGAATATGGAAAGAAATGTAAGATCAATCGTAGAACCTGAAATAGGATTGCTATTTGATGGTCTCCTGAAAATACCGGTACAGTTTATGCTAAAAAGATAGCATTTGTATCACTGGTATTAATTTAAACACAAAAACTATATATTGAAAAAAATGAAAACACTGTAACCCATGATGCTAAAAGAAACGCTGAAGTCCATGGTTCAAACAATATATATGAACATACCAAAAGCTTTCACAATGCTGATGGACATTTGAATATTTGATAGGCTCGAAATGCTAAGCTAATCAGAAGGAATATCAGTAGTGTTAATACGGTACGAAATAGCTATGGAGCTAAAGTTATCAAGGAAACAAGAGATATGATCCATTTTCAACACCAACCCAATTAACATCCACAAAATATTTACACTCATAACCTGAGAATAAGATGACCAGCTAACACAGGTCGTAAATAGGCAGCCACACAATACACTAGTCCTACAAATACTACAGACCAGAAAATCTAGATCCTCAATACAAACATCATCACTAGTCGCCGAGAGTTTAAGACATGACGGCACTGCAATCATCACAAAATTTAAACATTATCACAAACAAACATCAAGTCTAAGACGTTTGGCCATGTAGTATCATCAAGAAGGCAATGAATGGTACAATCAATTCTATTGGCATGGTGCAGGGCTTGATTTGGTAATATATATGAAGCAAATGTTGCTTTTAATCATGTAATCCAATATGTATAGATAGGAAATCATTTCAAAAGCATGAGTCTGTTTGGCATTGGCAAGTTGCATAAGACCATAGGCAAATTATGAAACATGGTGAAGATGAGGATGAACTTTAACCATGGTGGGTGACTGACATATCAAGTAGAAAATATGTAAGATGTCAACTGCTAGCTAAATAAAAGTTCTCTCCTTTGTACCCTTTAAGTTCATAATGACATAATGGAAGGTAGGAAAAGTTACTCGGGTACATCATATAGATGAATCATGTCATTCATATTCATAAGTACTGATAGGAAACTGAAGTCATGCAACAACGCAATCAAATTCACATTATGTGGACTAGTGCCAACATAACTTGTGTCAATAAGTTTTGAATGAATGTGGACCTGATGATGAAGTATTTGGAATCATCCAAAGTTATTTGGTAAATATCGACTCCAAGAGCTAGAAAGCTAATGGGAAATTTCTGTTTTTTTTGCTTTGTTAAACACTGGTCCATTTCCCTCCAACACATGTAGATGTTCCTCAAGAGTGCTAAGAGCATATTTCTCACCAAATGAACAAAGAGCTCCCACTTGGGATCTACTACCAAGTTCATATTTATTTGTCAAATAACATTCTGAATGCTTCTCAACTTATGGCTTTATGCTTGTGTTGTGAATGATAAAGGTGGATGCTTGTGTTGTGAATGATAAAGGTAAATGCTTGTGAGGTTACACCTGGATACTTTTGATGTGGAGGCATACGTGATGATAAAGATGGCCCCGGATGTGGTTTAATAGAGAATGGTTCTAAGTTTCCATGTAGAGAAACATAATTTATCAATATAACTACATAACTTTCACATTTAACATGAAAGAAACTTACTGTAGTAGGAAAAGCATGCTAAACTTTATGTCCCTGATTTATATAGCAAATTGTGAGGCCTATAACGAGGAGATACCATTGAGATACGACGATTAAGTGTCGGAAAGACAAGGAATTTAAAGCAACCTAATACCAAATAAGAGACTTACTAAAAACAGATCAAAACTAGTATCATTACTCGTTGAAAAGTTTTCTCTTAAACAAGCATTCCTTTTTAGAATGGTACGTGCTAGATCGAACTATAACGCATTTGAATTGCCTGCAGGTAAGCACATAACTCAGCATATCTATTGGAGCCACACTAACTGATAACTTTCAAGCATTCAGGCATTTTTTAACAAAAAAAAAAAAACTTCAAGCATTGTAATAAGTTGGTTCATTTTATAAAAACGGATTATGAAAAGCCTGCTAAAATTTGTGTCCCTGTCCCTGATTTACAAAACAAAGTATGACTGTGTAAGAGATTTGTTTGTTTTGCTCATTGCTGAGTTCTATGAACTTAGACAAGGATTAATATCATCCTAGTGACAAGGGATTCGGAGCAGTCAACTACCAAATAAGAGACTTATTAAAGCTAGTTCAAAATTAACTTCCTTAAACTTTGAGTAATTTCTATGAAAATTCTTCTTAAATAATCATTCCTTTAAGGTTGTTCTAACACATTCGAAATACCACATTACTGAACATCTATTGGAGACACACTAAATGATAACTTCCAAACATTTCTAATAATTTGGTTCATTTCATAAGTGCAGATATGCTCTTAGGATTAATGCCTCTAAAGCTTCAAACTTGGGAATCTTCTAATCATATTGTCACTAATCCTATGAACTTGGACAAGGATTATGTATCATCCGAGTGACAAGGCATTCAGAGCATTCTAATAACCAAATGAGAGCCAAATCAAAACTAACATCCTTACTCTTTGAGTACTTCCTATGAAAATTCTTCTTAAACAATCATTCTTTTAGGTCAAAATACCGATATGTACTAAACATCTATTGGAGGTACACTAAATGATAACTTTCAAACATTTCTAATAATTTGGTTTATTTCATAAGTAGGGATATGCTCTTAGGAGATTAATGCCTATAAAGTTTGAAACTTGGGACTCTTCTAATCATATTATCACTAATCCCATAAACCAAAAGAAGAATACAAATAGAAAAGCAACAACAACACAGAAGAAGATAAAAGAGATTATAAACACTAACCGCCTTAGCAAACTCGATTCTAAGTGGATTGCCAGCAAGTGAGAAGCCTTGAAGCGATTCAATAGCAGCAAACGCATCTTCATCATGTTTAAAGTTGAGAAACGCATAGCTTCTTCCAGGCTGAAACGCTAAGCTCTCTAACTCACCAAATCTAATAAACCTATCGGCTAGTTCTCGTTCTGGTATCCCATGAGGAAGATTCCCAACCCAAAGATGACGTGACGGTGGATTCCTTCCTCTTTCTTCCTTCATCATCATCCTCTCTCTTCCTCCGCCTCCGCCGCCTCTATCTGACTGTAAATACATCGCCATAAAACAAAATTAGCATACACCAAGTTGAACTAGTAGAAACAAGGGAAAAGGGATGTTATAGACCATTTGAATTTTTGGTTTTGGTCCGTGATCAGATCTGTGATTCCGAGAGACCAAATCCGAGATTTCTTCAGATCACACCATTATCAGTGGGATCTTAATATAACCCCTCGTAGGGAAAAAAAAAAGTCAATTACCATTTTATAAAAGATTGGAGTACATTTTTTTCAATTTTTAATTGGAAATATTAAGTAATTTATATTTTTGTTCAATCTAGTTAGTTTTACCCCATGTTTAAAAATTTCGTCAGGTGCTAATCGAATGCGCGAAAAATGGGAGATTTATCGAGGATTAATTAGTGATTAATCAGTCAGAGATTAGTTTTAAAAATTTATGTGCATAAACCTATTTATATTAACATTTCGAAAAATACATTAGAATATAAAGTACCTCAATGTGTGAAAGTATGAAGTTCAACCCAACTTAGGTTTGAGGGTTGGTGGTTGCCATATTTGTCAATTTTTTGTGGTTTGTCTTTAATAATGGATGAAAAGGTAAATTTGATATCATCTTTTTTCTTTATTATGAGAGCTGTAACCCTAAAATATGACCATCATTTAGTTTTTTTTTGACATAATTCATTTTTTTGTTCTTATTGTTTTCAACATAAATTCATATCCACCATACATCATTCTTTATAGATCTTAAAACGTAAGAAAAAATGAGTTTAATTTTTTTTTTCTGATTACCACCAACTAGCGGCGGTGGGACACCGCCAAACGCATAACTGCCGTTTAATCGGTTTCGGCGGTCGCGTTTTAGAACGTGGGTTTTACCTACACATTTACAATTTTCTGTTCATGGTTTTCGCGGTATTTCGTATCAAGGTAAATTTGGAGTTCTGAAGTTTGTGTAGGTATAATGTATAGGACTGCCAAAATATGAAATGAAAACTGTGAAAACATAATGAATTATAAAAAGGATTTGAGATGAAAACGATTTTAGAAAATCGAAGGACGTGGAGGCGATATATTATCTTTTTCTTTAATTCTCAAAATCGCATGTAATATAGAAGGTTTTCACGATTTCGAATCTCAAGATACAATCATGGGAAGACCGTATTTGCTACACTCTAATTACAGAAATTATAAAATAAAATTTTACTCTATATTCTCGATACTTAAGTTTAAAGGAAAATAAAAAAGAATTGTTGAATTTTTTGTTGCTCAAAAAACGTTTGATCCACTTGATAATTAAATGAAGAAGACGATGACCTCTTTTCAGTGTTAAAGTCGTGAGTGGTTTTTTCACAAAATGAAGCACGTGCATGAATGGGTTATTTGCAAATTAATGGCCACAAAATTTGGAGAGAATATTTCACTTGTTGATGTCAAATTCATTAGTGATTTACGTGAGTACTGGTCTACAAAATCAGCAAAAATTTTAACTTGTTAATGTCAAAATATTTGATGAACTTTAAATATTAATAAATATATGAGTTTAGTCCAAAACATTTATATGAATCTAACTGATGAGGAAATTTATACTAGTTCTAAAACCTCCACAAGATATCAAGAATTCCAGTCAAATAAGGATTTTACAAGAAGTTTCTTGCATGCAATTCAAGTCTTTCACATTTTCCTTTTTACTGATTTTTCAATGACATTAAGAATCAACTCATTTCATCAGTTCCAAAAATGTTTAAAAAAGCCACAAATTATCCAAGGTAAATAGTTGAATTACTCTTTAGACTCACTAGTTTCTTATCTTGTTTTGCATGGTTTTTCCTTTTTATTTTTAAGTAGTTTAGTCCCAACATTTGTAGTTTCAAGTCTAGAAAAGTCTGTTGTTTTTATTATTTTCTATTTTTTTGGTATAATTCTGGCCAAGAGAAGCCACAACTGCTGAGCTATTTATAAAGCTCATTTTCAGCTTGTAAATTTTTAACCTATCAATAAGAACCAAAAATTTTCTTGGAAAGAAAACCCTAGCCCCTTTCTCCTTCTTTGCGTGTGATTCGCTTGAAACTGAAGCTCAGATTTATCAAAGCTCTTTCACCAGCTTTGTGACGTCTATCAATCTATTGTTACTCTCATTCAATCATACCATCTAGTCACTTATTTAGAGAGCGTATTACCACCAGATGCATGATTGATATATCATGATTTTTATAGTTTTAAAGCCATGATATATGTCCTTAATTGAGTCTTTATGTGTCTTTAGAGTCTTATTAGAGTCTTTTATAGGTTTACACGCATTTGAGGACTTTGGACCTTTTGGAGCATTTTGGAGCATTGTTGCTGAGAAGCTGAAGCTGGTGCCTAGACAAACCCCTGGTGTCGATCGACACCACCATGGGTATTGATCGACACGTGACACATGCTGAAGCACACTCGGAAATTTATAAGTTTTGAAGATTTACAACTTTACCTAGAAGTTTTTATTAATTACAAAAGACCCAAGTCGTGTTTTAGAGTATTAATTAGGGTTTTTAGGTTTAGAAGAGAGATATATCTTTTGTGCATGGAGACTTTTGGAGAGATTGAGAGCTTGGGGCTGATTTTACTCTGTACTTCTGAGAGAAGATCTTGAACCCCTGTTTCTATTTCTCTTTTGAAATTTATTATGATATCTATTCTATTCATGTCTTTGATCTCATTGATTATGTCTGAGTAGATCACTTATTAGGTTCAGGGATTTTCACTAGGTTTTTCATGGATTTGTAATATTGATTGAATGGTTAGGATTCATAACTTTATAAGTTCTTCACCTAGGTTGTCATTAATGCTATATCTGCCTTGATTACCTAGAATCTAGATCTTAGGTTATTAAATTAGCACGACGGTGTGATTTGAAACTTGACAAAACCTTGAGTGAGCAAATTTGATAATTACAAAGGAATTTGGATTAGATAATTTGTGAACAAATCAAACTTGAACTTAATGCTTGTTTAAAATCTTAAGTCTTACAAAGGAATTTGGTTTCTTAGATTTTAGGCATAGAGAATTTTCACAGCGAGAGTTGGTTAGTTCTAAGTTAGTGCTTTGAGTTATAGAACTGGAATTTAATTTGATCCTAACTAGTCAATTGATTTACATTTCCTGAATTCCTGAAAAATTCCCTGAGCTTGACGTTTTTCCCATTTGAATACAACAATCTTTATTTACTTTTCTGCATTGTTTTTATTTATCTCCCATCTTACTTAGCTTAATTCGAAACTAAAGAATCTATTTTGAAATATTGTGAGTCTCTGTGGATTCGATCCTTGTATACTACAATTGCATATCTGTGCACTTGCGGTGTAACTCTAGAGATTAAACTTTGAGCATATCAATGATCCATCTCTATCCTCAGCTCCTCTAAGGTTTCGTGCCTACATCACTAGCCCAAATAAAAATAGTTATTGGGTGTATGGTCCACTCTTTCTCATGCTTTTTTGAACAAAATACTCTCTTTACGATGTAGGACAAATTGCACATGATTGTCATTTGGGTAAGCTGGTTGACTATTTCAAGCTCTTAAGCTACCCATTTTTAATCCTCATTTCTCATTCAGTTTTAATCAAATTTTGACAAACGAATACACTATAAGTTATAGTGCATATTGTAAGGAATCCAGCAAATCTATTTTTCATTTAATTCGACGATCGGATGTCGCCGAAAAAGTTACCGGAAAAATGGTTGGTTCCATTTGTCTAAAAATGGGTTCCAACAATCACCCTCCCCCTCTCCCACATGAATAGAATAAAGTGTTGTCCTTTAGACCAAAGGGGCTCTGGAAGTGAACTGAAGCTGGTATAGGGCTTGGTGCAGCACCAGGGAGGCCTTCCAACGCTCCAATTCTTCTACTAGGGCGTTGGGCTTGTTTCTTGATTTTCTCTGCAGGACATGTCTTCAATGCTTTCATCATAACTTTTGATTGAATGAATGGATTGGATTGATTCTGATTGGAGGTGAAAGATGTTTGTTATAGCTTTCCAAAGAAATTTTTTATGTTGAATGTGGTCCACGGGAAGGTCTTCAAAGGTATCTTTCAATTTTTAGGTCATAAACTGTAGAAAAAGTGATTTGCTCTCTTTTTGATCCCTTTTGCCTCAAAACTTATAATGACTCCTTGAAACTGGAAATACTCGGAATGTGGCTTAAAAGCACTTAAATCATATCAAAACACTTGTTAATTATCTTAAAATCATAGCTAAAATTGGTGAAAATATGATGATATCAAGATGGCAGAACAATTCGACCAGCTTGGCTTCGGAGGAGGGAATCATGATCTCGTCATTGACCCAGAAGCTGCTGTTACAACATTTAAAAAAGTTGAAGCTGAGCAGCAATACCCAGAAGCTGATGCTGCCCGACAAAAGGCTTCTACAACATGCATACCTCATGATCCTCTACCACTGGTGCCTCTAGCAGGGAACCATAATCGCCCCAACGAAGACTAACCTTAGGTGAGAAAGACGCACCTCACACGAATTATAGGAAACATGGAGAAATCATCCTACCACACAGATGGGTAAAGTCGTTAAACCCTGGATCTATTACTAGTTGGGGAAACTATAGAGTTGTGTTCTTGAACCACTTCTTCACTAAGTCTAGATCTGATGTTCTTAAAAACAAGATAACTACTTTTCAGAAAGACACACTGAGTTGTTCTATGAGCCATGTGACCAATTCAAAGAGTACTTAAGGGACTGTCCACATCACATTTATACTGATTCAGAAAGGATACACTTTTTCTACAATAGAATAGAGTCTCCATTGGCTGAATATGGGCGACAAGAGTAATTGGTATTTTCATCAAACAGCGAAGGTGAGGGAGGTAAGGAATGCTATTCGTCAAATTTAAAGACCTAATGGTTTAATAATGAACACACAAAAAGAGATTAAGCAAGAGGCTAAAAGATTTTTCCAGAATTTTTGGGTCATAGTGTGGATAATTAGCTGGAGAAAACAGTGGAGGACTTAATGAGTTTTGAATTATCGGATTTAGAAGCTGATAGATTAATGAGAGTTGTTACAGATGAGGAGATAAGAGAGGTAATGTTTGCAATGTCAAGTAACAAAGCTCAGGGATCGGATTGATACACCAAATTGTTTTTTTAAAGAAGCATGGCTGATGGTGAAGAAGGATTTTGTTATAGTTTTTTAATCGTTCTTTGAGAAGGGATTTTTTCCAAAAGGTATTAGTTCTATTATTTTAGCATTTCTCCCTAAGAAAATGGAGGCGGAGGAAATGAAAAATTATATTCAATATCTTGTTGTAATGTGCTCTACAAGTAGGCATGACCACAATTACGGTTATCACGGTTATGGTTACTTAACCACTGGTTACAATTATAATTTTGTTTAACTTTAACCATTTAATATACGGTTAATACGGCTATGGTTCAAGATTGTTACAGTTATATACGGTTACCGTTATTACGGTTAAATACAATTCAATTACTTAATGATAATTATAAAATTAATATTAGTGATGTGTTTATAAAAAAAACTAACTTCTATTGAAAGAACTAGATGATGATATATCAATTAATACTTATTACTATAATTGATTCTATGTATATTTTGTTCTATTTTTAAAATGATTAGGGTTATAATTTTACTGTTACATTATGCGGTTAACCAACGGTTATATGGTTACGGTTAATAATTTATTTTAACCTTAACTAATATTTTTTATGGTTAACGGTTACAGTTATAAACCATTTAATACGGTTACGGTTGAAAACAAAACGGTTATGATCCAAAACACGGTTACGGTTAAATTTTGGCCATGCCTATCTAGAAGGTAATAACCAAGATTTTGGCTAATAAACTTAAGGTGATGTTTCCAAAGTTTATCGCGCCTAAGAAATCAACATTTATCAAAGATTGTATGCTTATGGAGAATGTGCTGCTTGCACATGAATTGTTCAAGAACTATCATAAGGATAAAATCATGCAAAGAAGTTTGATAAAAATTGATATCTCAAAGGCTTTTGATTTAGTTCATTGGCTTTTCTGAAAAGTACATTAACAGCTCTAAATTTTCCTCCGAAGTTTATACATTAGATTATGATATGTACTACAGCCTCTTTCTCAGTTCCGGTCAATGGAGAATTAGCGGGTTATTTTAAGAATGAAAGAGGTTTACGACAAGGTTGTTTACTGCCACCTTACTTGTTTTTCATAAGTATGAATGTTTTATCCAAGATGCTTGTCAAAGTGGCCATGACGAAAAATGTAGGGTATTATCCATATTGCCAAAACATTAAGCTTACACATTTATGTTTTGTTGATGATCTTTTGGTTTTTACATAAGGAAATAAGCGATTTATAGAAGGAATTCTTTGGGTTTTCTCAGACTTTGCAGTGTTCATTGTTTTTTAAGAATATTTTGTTAAAATTCAAGTCACTATGATTTGTCTAATTTCAGAAGATATCAAATATTTATGTATTTATATATATGTTACCCACCTAATTAAACAATAAACGTACAGATCTTGTGATATTGTAAGTGGGTGATCAATCCGGTTCACTTTGGTTTGAGTAGTCCCTATCCTTGTCTTTGTGTTACCACAATATTGGTTTGATAATTAAAAACAAGAAGGATTCTAGTTATATTCGTCTTTAATTTTTTTTTCAATTTAATATTTGCGTAAAGTCCATATTAAAAAAATCATTATGCATTAGTCAGACGGTCAAACAGGACCTAGCACCTAAATAGATTAGTCGGAGATTATATGAGATTAATTTAAAGTAATTTTTAATATTATATTTAATTAATGTTAAAGTTATCAGATTTAGTGGTTATATAAATTATTCTTGAGCTAACCGAAATCTCTAATAGCTAAGATGGTTAAAGATACGGCAAAAATGTTTTCAGACGTGAGTTCGAATCTCCAGAGGTGATAATGTTATATTTTCTGAATTTTTTTTAATGATAGGCAAAATGGTAATTTTGGCTTCATCTTCTCCACGCGACTTAGAGGTTCTGAAAACCCTAATCCATGGCCGCCATCGTTTTTTAAGTTTTTTCACCGATTTGATCTCCAATTCTATTAGGTTTAATAACAAAACGGTTGATCTAACATCTACCGTCCTATCTCAAGCCAAAAAAATGAAAAATTAAGTTTTTTTTCTTTCACCGATTTTTAACTCCGATTTGGTATAATCTCTGCTGTTCTTTGTTGCTGAGCGAATAACCGGCGCTTAGGCGGCCTCAACGGGTGCATTTTAGTGTTTGGACTTTTAAAAAGGTAAGGAGACTCTACATGAGTTAGAGTATTTGGATTTTTAATTTTGTTTGAAGTTTTTTGATCTAGAGGTTAAATTGGAATGTATAGATGGACATAAATTTTTAAAAAGCTCATTTTTTCTAAATTTCCCAAAAAACAAATTATTTAATTATAACAAAATTTGTTTTATACAAAACCGATTTAGACTCTTGGGTCGAAGTGGGGCTTTATTATGAGGTCATAATTTAAGCCCAATTATTATCATATACCTTGTATATCGCCTTGCTCTCTTCCATGTAATCAAATAATCAAAGAATTACTTAATGAAAAAAAAAGTGGTGCCTTTGATCAACCAAAATCTTCTCCCTTTTTCTTCATCTGCAACCTCCAATTTCTTCTATTTCAGAATCGCGTGGCTTTGATTGGGGTAGATCAAGGACGTATGACTGCTATCAATAAGGAAAGGTTTCGAGTTTTATCTATAGGCTTCTCCAAATCGGTAATCTTCCTCCGTTTCTATATAATTCTCGGGTCATAAAACGCTTTTGAATTTAGCTACCTACATGATAAAATTTCGAAAATGCCATCTTTTTAGGTTAATTTTGATACTTACTGTTGATGAATTCGGCAATTTTGATTGTCATTACTGTTGGTATAAACTTGTAATTTTGAAGTCTGTGAAGCTACGAAAGAAACTTGTGGTTCTTGACAAGTTTAGAAAGTGTAGATTTTGGTTTAATGATGGATATAGAAACTGAAGATATTGATTTTAGATACTTACATGAGGAATTATCGAAAATTCTCTTATTTTTTTTATGAATTTTGATACTTAAAAGAATATTTGGTTATTGTTTTGTGTGATATTGTACCCAGGACAACGTAGATGAAGCAAACCCTAAAGCTCACAAGAATGGAGGAAAGATGAGAACTGTGGGGGACAATAAGGCAGGTGATACTGAAAATGAAGTAAAGTCTAATACTTGTTTAGTGTGTGATGGAGAAGATGATTGGGTGTTGGTATGTCATGGAGAGGAATGTCCTATAGCCATTCATCAGAGTTGTATATCTTATGAACCTGATTTCGATGAATTTGGGAATTTTTATTGTGCTTATTGTTGGTATAAGCGTGTAGTTTTGAAGTGTGCGACGTTAGGAAAGAAGCTTATGGTAATTGAGAAGTCTAGAAAGAGGAGAGAGACTTTAGGAGGAGTAGATTTGGGTTTAATGATGGATCAAGAAACTGATGATGTTGAGAATGTAGTGGAGGTACATGTTTCAGGAGGTAGAACATTAACAAGTGTTGATGCTAGTGGGAGTATAAGGAAAGGTAATGGATCAAACTCTCAATGTATGGTGATGGAGAAGAACCGGAAAATGAAAGAAGTTGCGGGTGAAACTCATTTGAGGGGAAATATTAAGGGGGATGATGCTGATGTGGATGAGGCAAGAGAGCAGCAACAAAGATTTAGTATGAAGAATCAGGATACTTCAGATGCGTGCGAGGGAAGAAAGGGGAGGGCAAGAGGTAGTAGTGAGAAAAACCATGAAAAAGAACAAATATGCAATTCTGATGTAGGTGAGGAAAGAGAGCCACATAGAAGATATGAAGATAGAAACCATGAAACAGCACAGGTGCACAGTTTTGTTGTGGGTGTAAATACAAGAAAGAAGAGGAGATACAGTGAGAAGAACAAGCAAAATAAAACAGTTGCAGGAACTCTTGAGCTGAACATCTTTATTAATGAAGATGGAACACAAGGGCACGATTTTGATTTGAGTGAGGGAAGAAGTGGGCAAGGATGTTACCATGAGAATAACGAGCAAAAGAAAGTGTCATCTACTGAAAGACGTGAGCAGGAAGTCCCTAGAACTGATAAAAGAATGTCACACGGTTCTAGATTAGGGGAGGGGAGATATCAGGAGGGAAGACATATTGAAAAGAACCATCATACAAAAATTGTTAAAACTGAAACTCAGGAGATGGAAGTATCCAAGGATAGGAAGAAAAAGCGGGAAGTAGAAAGAGATAGAGATGAGTTTTGTTTGGTGGAGAATCAAGACAGACAATTCCAAGCTGATATGAGAAATGATGATGTGGCCTACAATGAACAAGAGAATTGTTTCAGCAAGGATAAAGAAGAAGCGCGAAAGTCTGTATCGTCTATTTCATCTCCTGGGTCTACAGAAAATGTTAATGAATGCAATGCAGCTTCTCAAGAGTTAGCCTTGATCATCCACCCAAATATACATGAACGACCAATCGAAGCACGACCTCTTTGCTCTGTCTCTTCAAAAAAACCGTCTTTTCAACCCGAAAAATATGGACACAAAAGTTACCTAGAGAAGAATGGAAACACGTCTAGTGATCCTGGAGAAAGGTTTCCATTCATTTAGAACTTTGTGTTATATAATTTTCTTTAGCATAATGGCTGCTTTTTCGGAAGAATACTAAGCAGAAGCTAACTATCTTTCATCCTTTCAATGTGTAGGAATTTTGTTTTATGTAGTGACAAAAAACGTAAAAGACTATTTTGGACGGAGGCAGAAGAAGAAATGCTTAGGGTATGAAACTTGCACATTCCTCCCCATCCTACATATATTTCATGCTGCAGTGTCTTGATATTTTTCGTAATTTGGAACTTACACATTCTATGTCTCTGTTTGATGGTTTATGCCTATTATATCTAAGATAAATAACTGTTTGTGGCTGTCCAAATCAAAGTCTTGCTGATAAATGTGGGTTTGTCTCTCTTCATCTTGCTCTTTAGGTTGGTGTGCAGAAATTTCCAGGCTTAAGGAACATTCCATGGCGCAGAATCTTGGAATTTGGTCAGGATGTGTTTCAAGGTGGACGGGTTCCAAGCGACCTCAAGGACAAGTGGAAGTTGATGAACAAAGTACCTTCTAGCACAGGGAAATGGGTAAGCCTCTCAACTGAAAGACAACCAAATTACTATGTGTCTGAAGTTAGTTCTGAATGAGCTTTTTAGAAATTCAAGCTTTAGAGCTTTAGAAGATTAGATATGACTCTGCGGTTCTTGTACAACCTTGTTCATAGTTTGTGCATATACAGTATGCCAATGTAGAGAGTGAGATGATTTCGTGACATTTAACACAAGTACTATATGTAAAAATTATGAACTAATACTATATACTTTTACATATCTTTTGATGTGGAAATCTCTTCAATTACGATAACAGAAGGGTGCATTTAACACAATCTGAAACTTGGGTCCTAATTAGAAAAGTTTGGTGTGTTTGGTTTAAGTAAAATATTGCCAAAATTAACCGAGTTAGAACTTCAGTTCGGAGCGATTTGGGTCGATTCATATTTAAATTATTGGTTTGGAAATTAAAACAGAAACAATATACGGTTCGTTTTATTTTTTTGTTTGGCTAAATTCTTAGTTTTTAAAATATTTTTTTTGATACATTTCAATCAATTTTGGTATGGAAATTCGGTTTATTAAATTTTGGCATAATAAAATAAATATAAAAAAAGGAATTTCGGTAAACCGATCAATTCACTTTAACAAATAAGTTATCGATTAAAAAAAAAGATTTTTAAGTTAACCCAAACTACCAAAAGTCTGGTTTGATCCGAATCGGTAGATGGTAGTCTGGTAGATATTCCCGCCAGTGTGTGGGTCTCAGTACAAACACTTTAGCCGCCACGTGTCCCAGGAGAGCGCCACGTACAGCCACCATCCTCTCCACTTTCGGCTTATTTCTGTCGGCTTATTCTATGCTCACTGAGTAGCAAAAGAAAAAAAAAAAAACCAAAGGTAATGGAAGTTCCCATAGGGTTCTTGCAGAAACTATGGAGTTTCATATCTTTTCTTCCCTTCTTCTTCCTTTTACTGCTCCTCGGCCTCATTAAGGGTATGTTACCTTTCATTTAACTCTTCTTCCTTCACTACATCCATGAAATTGCCAAATAAGTCTCTTGAGAAGCTATTTATAAATTATAAATTCAGATTAATGATAAGTCCATAATTTGTAATGAGGCTTTATTATTTTTCACAAAACTTGATAAGTATTTTAGCAAATGGAACGATCGAACACCACCTCGATTTTTTTTAATTTTATATATATATATATATAAATTAGTGTCTATAATTTTCAATTTTGTAGATTATACATGTAAACTAAGGTGTTATTATTATTATTATTATTATTTTTAAAAAAATATACATATCAA